>OY998149.1:4555929-5000009 GCA_963921925.1 Sphagnum tenellum
AGGTTTTGAATCCATTTGAGGACCTTTAGGTCATAAAAAAAGTTCAATCTTTTTGTCATTATTGTGTATGCACAATGTGAATATGGTGATGCCCAAGGTTGTCAACTTTATACACCTATGTTACGATATGATAGAAATGAAATTTCAAATTTAGTAGTGGTTACGCACTTGGTGGCTCCTCTTAACATGGTTGGACCTTTAACAGAATTGTTTTTTTCTCAAATTTCAGTTTTTTTCTAGAGGTGTATATATTTGAAATATGTAGGTGGCCTCCTATTAATATGGATTTTATTGCTTTTGATACATCAACTTTATTACCATTGAACCACAATACCAAATTGTTTAAAAAAATTAACAGTGTAAAATGGACTTTGTGTATTCTTGTTTTTTCAAAAAATGAGCCACAATAAAATGCACATACCCTACTTGTCATCTTCCATGCGAATGTGATTACTTGCCAAAATTTCAATTTACCACACATTTATTGCATCTTTGCTAAAAAAACTCAGTTTTTGAAATGAAACATTTCAAATTAGTCACATGGTATCCAAACATGGTTCAAACTATGTGAAATATCATGGGTATACCTTCAACTTTCATAAAGATTAAAAATCATTAAATTATTTTTGGAGTATGGTTGTGTTTTTGAATATTTAGGTACATTACATTGGTTTTCACAAATATATTATAATCTCCCACTTTATAAAATGAAATGAAATAAATTCTTTTCTAATCTTTTGCTTAAGTTATATTCTTTCATAATATGGAAAAATATTATGATTGTTTTTCAAAAGTTTGAAGTGGGATACATTCAAACATGCACCTCCCTGGAAAGTAGTAGAATGTGACACACCAAAGGGGGTCATTGTAATGTGCTACATTATCATCATCTTTTACTTTGGATTTTAACAACATAATACATAATGAAAAGCTCCATGAAAGTTTTTTACAAGATTCTATTGATGCATTTATATTAAAGCCATAACGTTTCCAATTCTAAATAGTGGTTACATCAAAGGCACGAGCTCCTAAAACTTAAAAGAAAGAATGCATTCCAAAGTGTTTGTTAAACATATGAACAAGATTAGTTATCCAAAATGCACAAATTTACAAAGTAACTCTTGCCTAGATCTATGGCAAAACTTTGAACACTTGGAAAGAAACATGAAGCATTATCCATGGAACTAAGCTTCACAACAAACGATTATATTTGACCTATCCCATGTTTAAATTACAATTCATGTGGGGCTAAAATGAATCAAATGCAACGTTTCCAATGAATGAAAGTTAGTGTAATTTGGTGTTTGAAAAACAAATTCTCATGTTGGGCAACACCTAGCCCATTTTTGTTTACCAAATGTGATTAATTCAATGCCACCTACTACATTGCACTAAGGGGTTGGGTTGGGAAGGTTGACCAGGTGGGATTTGGCTTTGGCCTTTAGGCAACCTTCACACATGGGAAAATGGTTGCATGGGATTAAAAAAATTTACATGGATGTGTTTGGTCAACACACCATAGGTAAAAATTTCTCTTCAAGTGCATACAACCAAAATAAATTAAAAAATAAATTAAAAAATGTGCCATTGAAATTTGTTTGTACATTTCTTTAAAAAAAACCACATATAACCTTATATAAACCTTTAAGGGTTGATGAACATTTTTGGAATTCAACCACCGATGTGAAAGGATATAACTCCATCACCCAATAAACAAAATTGCCTACAAGAATGAGTGAATAGAGTCTCTTGGGGAGGAAAAAGAATAGAGTAGATTTGAAATAATTTGTCACAAAGATGTAAGTTTTCATGATTATATTCATACAATCAAGAAAATGAATTTAAGTTATGTGCTTGTCTGTGAAAATGTCAAACCTAAAGGTGAAAGCATGAAATAAGGAACCATGAAGTGTGTGGATAGTCCTTAAAAACTATTTTTTGAATTTTTGAAAAATCAGAATGGGAACACTATATATATATATATATATATATTTAAATTGAAATAAATTCTTATACTTTCAAAATTGCAACTACAAAATTTTCATGAAAAATTCACCACGTTTCAAGAATTCTTTTATATGTTTTAAGCATTCAAGAAAAACATGTGGAAAAATGGTTTTTTTGTTTCAAAAATCTTTTCTCCTTATCAAATGTTCACCAAATCATTTCAATTTTTATGTGAACTTTAATATATTCCACAAGAAGGGATCCATGTGTTCACAACATTCAAAAAATAAAAATACATATACAATTTTAGATTTTGATACTCAAACATCCTTAAGCATTATTATAGTTTTGAATTTGTAATAATGGTTTAAAGTAAAGTCAAAGATTTGACTATAATGTAAGGTTTGATGCAAAAACAATTGAGTGTTTTTCATGTTATATGTTATATTTGGCATCAAATTTGATATTTAGTTTGAAAAATTGTGTGAAAAATGTAGTGTAAACCAATAGAAAATTCTCACATGGAAAATATAATTCTTGGAAAAGACTTTAACCTTGGCACGACTAGCTCCTTATTTCATGTTTTCACCCCTAAGAGGTTGGGACCAATGTTGGGCATTTATTTGATTTTTGCAAAAACTATAGTTCTAATTCTTTCAAAACTTGTCATTATTTCTGAAAACTTGAGATATTCATAAATTATTTTTTATAGGTTTCAAAGAAAATCCTTAGTATGAATTTCAAATTTCACTCATGTTAATTTTTTATGGGATTAATTATTTCGAGATTATATACATGGGATTTAACTTAAAGAACCTTGCCATGTTAAGGTTATTTTGTCAATTCTAAGCCAATTTTTTTAATTAGCAAAAAGGTTGACATGAAGTTTTTGCATTGTCAAAGAAGCATATGAGTGGATAAATGAATGTGAGACTATAGATTTGTACACTTTTCTTTGTAAACTCTCAAAGATCATTCAAGATCTTATCACAATCTATCATAATTGTCTACTTCAACATTTGGAATTTCTTGAAAAGCTAGATTTTAGGTTTTTAAACTAGGTGGAAAATAATGCAATTTAGAAGTGTGAGGTCTTGAAGCTATCTTGCAACAAAGGATCCCAATTTCACATGTGTTTACTTTTGTTTTGAATTTGAGGAATATAAAGTTTCATTGAAACACTTGGAATAGACTAATGAAAAATTGACAACCATTAATGTCTTTGACTAGTCCCTTCCAAGGCACTACTAGAAACATCAACAACAAGAGCTACAAAAGTTTGGTTTCAAATCAATCAACAATTTAATTTAAAGCCTACACTATTTAGGATAGAATGGTGTACATAAGCCAAATTGATGCACATTCATGGTTTCTTACACATGTTTCTAGCCAAAAACTTGTCTCAATTTGGTGACTCCCCTACTATCCAAGGAGGAACAATAATTTGACTTTGATGTTGTTTCATGCAATCAAAGGTTCATAGACTATAAAATCTACAATTTTGATGTATTGAAACGCATGCAAGGAAACAAAGCTTAGAGCAAAAACTTGTGACATTGCTAAAAAAGACCCTATAACAAGAATAGACAATAATAAACTTGGGATGTGGCTAAACATTGTGAGATTGTGTGTTCTAGCAAAATGTTGACGTCAACCACATAATGTACATTGTGGTGTAACCAAAGAAAGAGGCATGTCCCCTTAAATTGGTCTACGCAATCCTTTATTTACTTCACATGCAAAATCACAACATATGTCATCATAACATACTAGAGTGGCCTGTGCTGTTGGCCCAAGTGTGAACACATTGAGGGGCCAACTGATTTTTCCTTCCAAACCGAATATTTGCAATTCGTTTGAATTTCAAGCAACAAAATCCACTAAAAAATCAATATCTTCCACACGTTAGCTATGAAAATTATGAAATAAACTCTATTAAATTTGACTCACTGAGGGCTTTCTAAGAACACCAAGAACAACCCCAAATTTCAATGCAGTTTGCAGTTTTGATTTTATTTAGTTTTCGATAATCAATAGCTTACACACCGCAACTCCAAACAGTCTCAAACCAAGTCGGTGCACACCTACTCATCAAGAGCTTTTTGAAGATACCAAGAGTGCAGCATGAAGCACCCTATTTGGGAGATCTCAGCATGACAAAACAAAACAAGCTACCTTGTTTCCTAGATAGATTGGTACTTGTTTCACTGCAACTGAGACCTAAATCCTTCAACAAAATCCTACCATTATCAGCTTGACATTCCTTCAAAATTGTCATCACCCTTAGTTAACCCCATAAAATTTGGTCTGCTTTTTAGAGTATTTTTGTATTTTTGTATTTTCTAATGTTTAGGGGTTAAGCTCTAGACAAGTTTATCAGAACATGCATTTACAGCCTGCTACGTATAACACAAGAAAATTTCAAAAGACTTTTGAAGTTCCAATGTTGCACATCATGACACAAACTCACAAAAGTACAACTGAAATGCTAAAAACAAAACATGTTTAAAAGAACAAACTTTTATGGTTTCCACAACCCATTTCTCACATGCAGCAATCAAAGAACAAAGTCATCATGACACCATTAGCCCTAAGTGAACCACAACACAACCAACATTGCTTTTTGGAGCTTAGCTTTGCTCTTCCCATGCTTGACACCACCATCCTCATGCTCTCTCTCATTCTTCCAAAAAAAACCTTCGTCTCTCACCATCGCTTCACACAGACAAAACGCCAGATAAACATCCACCACACCAAAGCTTGCAATTACTCAATTTTTTTAATAGGTAAATTCAACATAAAAGGAGCCTAACAGTACACCCTAAGGGATCTTGAGGAGACTCCTGATAGGTTGGTGTGGTAGCTTATGAATGGTTGTACATAGTGCTTAAATAATGCTAAATCAATGTTAAAATAGTGCTTTTAAACACTATTTGCAGAGTCTGCAAAAAGTGTACATTTGCCAACATAAAAGTTTTATGGATGCTCAAAGGAGGTTCTCATAAACTAAACTCTCAATTTGTTTCTGGTTGATTTAGGTCATAAGTATGGAGATGTTCACAGTACTTATCAAGATAGTTCTGGCTATTGACATTGACCATGGTATTGTTATCAGGTTGTTATGAGCAATACCAGAAAAAGGGCTTGGAAGGACTGGGTGTCACAAGCAACTTTCAACTGATGGTATAGCAGACAAGGAAACCAGGGAAGTCGAAATGGCCTTGGAAAAGACAAGCTACAAACTCCCATGAACACCCCAGGCATTCTTTTTGGGAAGCTTTTTGTAAAAGACAACTTATGAACCCTACAAGGGTTCAAACACTTGTTCTAACCTGAAGGGACATTTGACAATGACTGCAAGACTAGTAGCAACAAGGGGATGGATACATCAGATTGCCTCAAGGGCCGAACGGTGGAGGTGATTTATTTGACATTGAACTCCAGGTCATTAGGACTGATGGAGACAATACAACTTTGGAAGATGAAGATGACCAAATCCCACTCTATTGGTTCTTGTGGTCAAAGTTCTGGCAACCATGGCCCACTGGGTGAGACTAAGCCAATGACGCTCACTGTTTTGCAGCCTGGTAATGCAGAAAGGGAGGTTGAAGTGAAGAATAGAATCAAGAAATGGAACACAAACAGAAGCAGACAAATGAAAGCTCAGTTTTAACTTTATTCAATACAAAAGTGATGGAAGAAACATTGTAAAATCATCAAAAAAAAACAGACACACATGATGGGGAATTTCTTCAGGGTGGTGGGCACCCTGCATGGGCAGCCAGCTCTTAGTTGAAGATAATTGCAACCAGGTCTCTTTACAATTGCACCTACCCAAAGCACATTTTGGCCAAAAGGCTTGTTTAATCCAATGAGGATAATGATTTGTGGTGTTGAGGACCTGAGCAACTTGTATGGTGTCCCTCATCAAAGAAATTTATGGTCCTTAGCAACCAGCTTTGCACAAAGCATTTTGTAGTCTTTCCACCTTGCTGTACAACCTGCACATTTCAACCCCATGTGAAGATTTTCACCACCATGTAATTATCCTATATGGTTTGGCAAGTTGTCATGTTTATATTGTGGAGAGAAGCAACTTTTGCTCTTGGGTACATATTGTTATCATCACGTAGAACAGAGGTGTTGCCCTTTTGGTTGCTTTTCAGAAAGCAGGCCAGTTATGAAGACGAGAATTGTGTTTTCTTTACAAAGAAACTAAACTAGAAATTCTCCTGGATTGTGCTCTGCCAATTTAATGGTCCATAGTCTAGTTTCCACCTAATTTGCACCTCCTATCACATTTCTGCTAAATGTTTTGCAAACTTTTGTCAGAGTCTCATGTGCAGCAAGAGACTTTAGTACTATGAGTGGAGCAAAGTCCAATAGATACTGCAAATTATGTTTGGAGAAAGCATCCGACCAAAACAGTTGGACCTTTGTGATCAATGGACTGAGAAAGGGAATGGCCTCAGACCTACATACCTGTGAATATGGGACGTCCAACTTTCCTCGGAACATATGTAAACATCAAGCTTTGAATGTTGTGCAGGATGTGCGCTTAGCAAGATCTTCGAGACTTCGGATAGGTGTGCACGAAGTACTTACGCGGACTCCAAAGTTCCTCCTACGCCTGCTGGTCGCAGATTGCGGGTTCTCGTCCCCGACTCCTCCGCCAACATCAGTTGCCTCGTCTTTTGCAGTTGCAGTTAGATACTGTAATTTGAAGGGCTCTCTCACCCAGGGGAAATTAGCCTTGACAACAAGAACAGACATCAACCAGACTGAAATTCAGAAATACAAAGAAATTTCACGAAGTCAGACAATCTCACATTCTACCATTCAAAGGCCAACCAGAATCCTCAAAATGCTGTGAAAATTTTAACTATCGACTGAGTCTTGATATACGCTACAACATCTCAACACTGGCAATCATCGATCGAAAGATTTGCCCACGTTACTTACTCCTCCCGGAAACGCTGAGAAGATTTGATCATTGCACAACACAGTTGTCATCAGTACACGTGAAAGCGACATCCATTTCGGTTCAACATCTCGCAAGTAAAACATACTGGCGAAGAACTGATATGCTGAGCACCGCAAGGAAGGTAGAGAAGAGATCATATAACGTTAGAGATTCTGTATACACTGACAAATATGGTCCAGCAAGGAAAAGAATAGCACATACTTCCGTTTGGGAACATGAAACCTAGATGACGACAATCTTAAGGGCGACTCATGACCGAGTTTCGTACCAGGGTCGTCGCCGCATCTGACAGTTCCCTTCTGCACATCACACAGTCTTATCTCATCGTCTTATGGCACTCCAGTTCAGATCATCGGTTAGCATTATCAGAGCTGAGAAAAAAATCCAACTGTAAGGCTATGGGGATTTAAACACAAGTGATCTTGCACAAGCACATGAAACCTCGCTTAGTACTCTGTCCTGACACCAGCAGAGTACGGCACCGACAAGAAGATCGTGAGACTGCAATCCGTTCAGTAATACATGACGCAATTTTCTTCTTCAGGTTTATGATACAGACTCTTCTTTTGCCGAATAGTGAGCAAATGAAGAATCTGCATCATAAACTAGACCAAGAAAATCTCAAGTTTGCACTTATGATCCCGAGCAATTGCGAGACATCAATCAGTGGGACATCCACCGGATCAGCTCCGGAATTGCAAGACGAAACACGCTCCGCCCTGGCAGCAAGTCGAGAAGCAAGGACTTGGCACAGTACGGGCCTCACCCAGAAGTTTTTACCTGCGGAGCGATGATCTTATACTTGCAAGCTGACGACTGCTAAAGGCTGCATGAATTCTCGGGATGCATAGGTTTGCAATTAAGTGACTTTCAGACTGTAAGTCCCTAATTTTGTGCAGAAAAATCCACCAAGTTCGAAATGCAACAACAAAATTAAATCAGGGCCGAAGAAAAGGGCCCAATTTCTTCTTGCAGCATATAAATCGGGCCCTTTTCTTCGACCTCTACATGTTCTCTAAGAAAATCCCGTACACTCAGTTGTCAAATAGCACAAAAGCTAGTTCCGGCTATTCCATGTCGTACTCCAGTTGGACTAAGTCTCAACAATGATACCAACAAACACACAAATAGCAAATTTCTCTTTGTTTCACGAGCCAGTTATTTTGTCGCACACCTGCGATTGGCAAGCGCTCTCGGCAGCTCGTCAGAACTTGCCTTCCGCGTGTACAGTATAACCACGCTCCCGGTCTCGTGCACTGCTGCCCGTTGCCTGCGCTTACGTCTCCCTCGCTACGTACACGCTACTTGCATTACACATCGTGCTGTCACTCATTGCCTTTTTTCTCTCTCATCACAAGTAACGAACTTGATAAGGCTGAATTTTTAAACCCACCCGCCATATTTGGTCTCCTTGGCCTGGACTCTGGAGGTGGGCCAATTAGTTATAAATCAAGAGCACGTATCTGCTTTTCTATTCTACTGCCGGTTTTAATAAGTACTTGTTGGCCCGGGGGAGGGGAGCCCAGTTGCACAATACCAAGATCTATAGTTACTGGCAAAGTCCCCATTTAGGCTAACCCCTCTAAAGGATCATTCGGTAGACCTGATATTAAGCCCTATAGTGTTAGGCAGCCTAATATTAGGATAACATCATTATAAAAAAAAGTACCTATTTTAAAGTTAGCACTTAGCACTAAGCTAAAATATTAGTTCACAATTTTTGTGTACATTCACACCTAGGTTGGTGTTCAACTAAATTAGGATATGAAAAGGTAAAGGAACTCACCTGTATCATGATGGATTCACATCATCAAGATGAATTACAAATAATGTGATCACACCCTTTCGGCACCCTTCCTGCAGCCCCCACCCTTATAATGTTGACTCATAGAGATTAAAACTATATATCCTCTTAAAACTAGGGATTTTATTCATATCTTAGCATCAAATTTACACCACCTGTCAACAAGGATGCCATATCATTGACAATGCCACTTAACACTACCTATACAATGCACCCAAACAAATCACTCAAATTTAACATTAGCTTACCATTGATGTAGCTCTAAGTGCGATTGATGTTTAAAGACCTCTTTGCTAATAGCCTCTTTCCATAAATTAATCATAAATTATATAGTAACAACAATTTTTCATTATATTCGTTTCATCTAGTTGTGCTCACAATCTGCTCACATATCTACAGGCCAAGCATTGACCAAGTGTACAGCTCTGAGTCATCTTGCAAGTCACTAGAAGGTGGCATTTGTAGTTTCCAAATTGAGAATATGTGTTTCTTTTTAAGTTAAAAAAAAAGTTCCATATGAAATGTTCCTAACATTATTTAACATTAATTAGTACTTATAGATTTCCAACCCAGGGGCAACTCTCCAATGAAAAGCATTGTCTTGCAATAAGAAATAGGGCTCCATTTTAATGGCCTTCCATCCTCTTCTTGTGATCAGGACTTATTGCGTGTGTAACTGTGATCCAAGTAGCCTAATCAACAGAGATCCCACGGGTGGGCAGAGGTCTAAATCAGTGGTGGACTGCTGTATAGGTTTGGTACACTGCTTGTAAGGAAGCTTCTAGGCTTATATGATCTGAGGCAATATCAACCTAAAATCATTCTAGTAAGGACTCGAGGTATTCAACATCAAGTGTTAGGCTTTGCAAGGTATTTTACCAGTCTCAGCGTCCTGTTAAAATGCAAGGCCAAAACCATTTTGCTAAGTCAAAGTGACATTTTTTGACTTTTTTTCATCCAATTCCACTCTAATTTTTCACTATTTTTTAATAGTGATAAGTAAGCCAGACTCATATTATAAAAAAACTTGTTTTGATATCTGATATTAAATTGAACCACTTGTTATACATTTATTTGAAAATGAATTTACCTTACATCAATTTCAATATTTCTTGTATATGTTTGTCGCATACCAGTCGAAAAGAATCAGTCATGGACCCAATACCAGGACTTGGTATGTCTGTTCTAACACCTAAATGTTTAATATGCTAAAATTGTTTTTTTTTAAAAATTCAAATGGATGTTGCTAGTGAGAATTCAAATATTTTTCAATTTCATTAGGGTTTGCAAAGGCTCTCTGAGGGCTTTCGGATTGAATTCCCCCTGAATTTGGATTAGGTTTTGATGGAATAAGTGCATGCATTTGAGCCTCTAGCTGGCTGAACCCACTGCCCACACGAAGGATTGCATCAACAAGGGTGATTCAAACCATAGGCGAGTACCAGAAGTTAACTTTGAACACTCATTTATGAGCTGACTGAATAGTTTTAACATTGGGATTGATTTGAAGTTGCTACCTGTTTCGACGGATCCTAACATATACATTGACATTCCAAAAATTGGAAGGTTTCATTTTTACTCTAAGAATCACATTTTGACATGATATTTGTGAAAAAGGTACCTGACTTGTCATTGGAGAGTTGCCCCATTTATATATGAGGTTAACACTCTCCAATGGGGCAGGTGCTAGTTGACAGTCATTCTCGACCTGCCTTTGTTACTTTCTGACCTACCTACCTGCTTTATGACTTATTTCCAGACCTTTATGCTACTGAACACCTCCTAAGCGGTAGAACGGGTCCCTGCTTAGTATGAAGTCTCTAGTCCGTAAAAATACGTATTGCTTTGCCTGAGAATTTTGCTCTCTTGTCAACATTGGCCCTTTGGGGGGAAGGGGGGCAAGGCCCCTTTTTTCTGGTATTGCCTTTATAAGGCCCTTGAGTCGTGACAATGGGATTTTATCGTTTTAAGATCTTGTTTCATTCACGTGGGTAGTTTTGAAAATCAGACCTAGTTCCAGTTTGGTATTTTTACATTTATAATTTATAATTATTTTATATTTATATATATTTCAATCATAAACATTTTAGGGTCGTTAATCTACATGGATGAAATTCCAGTCATCGAAGTAGGTCATTAAAATTTGAAAATTAAACACCCAACTGATAGGTTATTGATATCCGGCCCTGGATCTTGCTAGTTACCCCACTCAGAACTCAATAACCAGCCAATACTAGTTTTTCTGAAGGGTAAGGCTCCCCATTAAGGTCTTCTGGTTGTAAGAGCATCTCCATCCAATTTTTATTTGCAGGGTCACATAGTATGCACTGGTGGAGTTGTGTTAAGGTGCTTACATCTTCTCTATCACCCCTCAGGCCTCCTAGCCCCTCTATTGGGGAGGCTTACCCTACACATAATTACACATTGGAGACCCTCATTATGTGTAAGATAATGCCCAAAGAGCGGGTCATTACAACCATGGAATTTTAATTTTCAAATGTTTTTCATAGCTAGTATGGGTATCCATAGTGAAAAACGAAAAAAAGAAAGAGCAAAGCGTTTAGAAAAGTGAAATGCCTGTTTAGCAGGCGTTTTGTTTTTTGAAATGACAAATGTTTGCAGAGGACAGATTTCACTTGATAACAATACTCTAAATGAATTCTGACATTGCTTTACACATCAGGAACCAACGACACAATTGAATATGAAGGGACTGAATCAAAATCTTTTGAAGTACATTTAATTTGGCTGGACTTATGGTGCTTGGTAAGGTGCTACTGCTTAAGCCCATTACATAGAATGAACTGTGGGACACGGATTGTGCTGTGCACCAAGTTGATAATGATATTCTCTATGCAACCTGACTGTAAAACAATAATGCTAGGAATTAACTAATTACAAGGCTTTATAAATTATGGCTCTGCATTCCATAGCTGTTCCAAGACAAGCTTGGAACAGACAAGCTTGGAAGCTAAAACAGAAGGGTCACATTAGAGTAGAAACTAGAATGAGAGAAGAAAACACCTTCCGTAATAAAGTTCAAAAGTTGGAGGGTGACACTCAGTGTTTTTTTTGTTTGGAGAATTTTCGCAACCTGGCAACCAAACAAACGGGCTGGCGAATTCAACAAAGGGATTTTTGAGATTTTAAAAAAATCGCCATATCTTGACAAAAAAAACTTAGAAGTCGCCAGATTTAGACAGTGTGTTCCTATAGGTCGCCAGAAATAGGCAGGATTCTAAAAAAATCTACTAGTCCACCAGGACAATCGCCATTACTGCTAATTAATGCCGAGGATCCTAGCCAGTGCACCTACTTGAGGAATTTGAAAAAAAGCCACTGGTAACACTCCAGTCTAAAGTAGGATGTGCTCAGTAATTTAAAATTGAAAAACGTCTGAGTGAGTAAGCTTTCAACGTGCAATCAGCAGGACTGTGTAAAAAATTGAAAATAACCCACCTCTCACAAGAAAGATGCCCTATAAAAATCACTCCTACCACAACTTAAAGTAGAATGAGAGGAGAAGAGAAGAGCAGAGGGAGATATCATGACCGGCAGATGTGGTGGCTAACCAGCTCTTGTGACACCTGGTTGCTGTTGTTGTTGTTGCAGCCATGCTATTCATCACCTTGTGCTGTGTCACTTCAAATTTCTTCAATTTCATGAAGACCTGGCGGATTTTCTTATTACATTTAGAACTTACTTAGAAGATGCCATGTTACAAAACCCATAATAGGTATATCCACAATGCACCACCCGGTTCCTTATTCTATGGGGAAGTCGGAACATTCAGTTTGGCAGGCGGGCTCTTCCATTTCAAAATGTTCTCCAACTTTCCCCTTCTTTACAGTTGAAATGGTTTTTAATGAGATAAATCTAATACCGCCAACTGGGTGTTCTATCAACTTGTGGGAGCTATTATAGCAGTACACGAAATTAGAAAGTTAGTATCACAGTGCATCGAAGATAGCGATTTATTATTACCGCATGTGGAAGTACCTATTGACTCTGCAAGACGAATAAACTTGTGTGAACCCATAGGGGACCTGCGTGCATGAGGTACATTGGGTAAATTATGCCTACCATTTCCATTGGCAAATTTTCAGGAGTGCTTTATGCGGTAAGTAAGGCCCACAAATGAGGGCGTCATCACAATAAGGCACGAACCCAAGGCAGTAGCCGAATTTTGGTAATGCCCTATCTGAGGGCCTTACCATGCATAATGACGTGTCAGCCTTTGTTTTCCACATCAAGATCATACTCATCACAAAAATTAAAAATGGTGGGCACTCACAATATGTAGGAGCCCACAGCCCACCCTGAAACTAAGATGACCTTGATTGTGAGCAGGGAATATTGTGAATTCAAGGTGCTGTCAAATACACTGGGAAATTTCTAACATTAGGTTGTGGAGTTCTTATTTTCCGTTTGTTCGCTCCCAATAGGAGTCTGATATAAGTTGGTCTTTCGCTACCTTTAAAATGATCCCAAATGAGTTAGCCTATATTGTCAAAATAACCTTCAATATTGTCCTCAATCCTATTTTCCTTCCTCTCTATTTAGGTATACCACCAACTTCTTACAAAATGGATTTTCAAGTGGAACCAGATATTAACTTAGTTGAGGTGAATCCACAATTGAGTGATAAATGATCATCCAATGGATGGTGTAGTGGTTGTTACCCGGTCACTCTGGCCCATCCTAAAGCTTGACGTCAAACTCCTGCTCCCACCCCTCCTAGTCTGAGAGTCCAACAAGAGCAAGCCTCTTGGTTTTCTTGTTTTCTTTCTCTACACCTTGGAAATCTTTGGTATAGTTTGACTCTTTGCAATTTTTTCTTGTAGTGTTCACTTGTTTAGTGGTGCTCATTTTGATGTCAGCACATCACCTCTCTAAAAACAAGAATAAAAACATCTTGTGACCTTAAATGATATGGTTGCAGATAAGTTCTCAATGTGGACATTGAGGTTTAGGGTTTCGTGATTCATGTATTTATGGGCATTATACACTCTAACGGCTAAAAGTTGGCAATCAATGTTTGTTTCTACAAATTAAACAGCAGGACTTGAAAAGAGCATGTGAGAGAGCACTATTGTTTGTTGTTTACATGTGATGCAAGGTTGATCTAATCTTGAAGGTGAATGGCTAAGGATGAAGTGACATTTGTGGAGTTTCTATTGGGAAGGACAAAGGAAGATATAAAAGAGGGCATTATGGGTAGTGGAGATAAGTGGTCAAAAATTGAAGATTGAGAGTTTCTTTTTGAGAGTGTGGCTTTGTTAGATAGTTGTTGTTTCCTTGTATTCCGCTACACCAATGATTAATTAGGGCAAAACATTATGTATCACGAAGGTGATATGAGGGGTTGGTGCCATGACATGCTGAATTTTTGAGGTGGTTTGAGCTATAACATACTAGGAATATAAACAAACTTAGAGTCATGTTTGTTGGAGAAAAATACATTAGTGGAAAGAGCAACCTGGGATTTGGTCCTTTGGGAAGGTTAATATGAAAAAATCATGATGGGTATCCTCAAGTCAAGACAAGAATTCATTTAGTGCAAGCATCCATAAATCTAAGAATCTTACACCTTGGGCTCAACATAGAACTTGTTGATGCTTGTAATGGTCTTACATTGACATAATATTGTCCATCTACACCACTAATGCCATAGTTTTAAACCCATAGTTGGAAGGGATCATTGAACACTATTGCAATTGATTGCCATAATTCAAAGAAAAAATTGTTACATTGTATGTTAATGATGGGGATTTAATAGCTCATAAAATTAATTGAATAGTAAGAGAATTGATTCATGCCTAAACCTCCAAAAAATCTTTTTAAGGAATGGTTAGGTCATAATCTGAAATTGAGCATTACAGTAGTTGAATAAAGTAGTGGTTGAATGAATGTTGTAATGCAATAAATGGCTTTGTAGAAATCTTGGAGTTTAGCAATCTACAATGTACTATAGCATAGAAGCAAGAGCTGTAGGTTTATGGTTTGTAAACTTGTCCAATTTTAATATGTTATTTGACAAAATTATAATTGTCAATAAAATATAATAGCCTTCTTGAAAGTTGAAATAATATGTTTTTATGGTACGCCTCTTTTGGTATTAGAGCTATTGGTTCTATGGATATGATGTTGTCATATTAAGGTTCACACAATTAGGACATGACAAAATCTATGGTAGGCACCTTCACCTCAATACAAAATGTCATCATTTAGTGAATATGAAATTGGGACGGATTCCTTGACCCAAGAACTACATTAACAACAACTTGTCAATAGATTTGACAATCCAAGAATGCAAATTAGGCCTCAAATAGGAGCTTTAGTTTTATGCCTTCTAGGTTTGGGAATTGTAGTATTTGTAATAATCAATCTTAATGAAGTGTAGGTTGGTGATTTCATAATTAAATTAAGTCACATGAATTCTACACCAAGGTTTAGGTTTGGATAAGAATGTGAAATGGATTAAGAGGATGGGAGTCCACAATAACACTTTAAAGGTAATACCATTTTACCTCATACTTGCGTGGAGTATCAACTTCCAGTTTTGAAAGGCAGAATATAATACCTAGGTCAGGAAACATCTAGGTTCCAATGTGGGTCATTTCACCAAATCGTTTTCCTAGATTGTACATACCTAATGTGGGAGATTTGTTTTAATCAAAAGATTGAATCTTTAGGTAGGAACACAACAATACAAGGTCCCATTTATTGTGTTGGAAAATATGGCATACAATAGCAAGAATATTACAATACCAAATGGAATCTTCAAATGAGAAATTATTTTCCTTTACACCATCTGATTTCATTCCATTGGGTTCGATTACAGAAGGTGATAAGTCTGAATTTCTTACTTGAAAAAAATTGTTGGATTAAGGTTACAACAAATTCATGATTTCTTTAAGGGATTAAGTGTGGAAGGAATGATGGTGAGATGAATTGAAGAATAAGGTTTGAAGTTTTTGATTTTGACGAAGTGGAATTTTCATGGGAGTCACAAGTAAGCTCATTGATCTTGAGAATAATAGGGTTTGCATCTTTGAAAATTCTTAGTTTTGATCCCTTTGAGGCAAAGGTTGAGGATATTACCATCACTATTATTCATGTTAACTTTTTCTCAAAAGCAACAATATGGTTGAAGACTAGGGTAAGGTGTGATGGACGACAGTGGGTCCTCATACAATCCAGCGAATTCCAATTTTATTTCACCAATCTTTGACCTTTTAGCTTAGCTTGATAATAGAAGGATAATTAGGGAAAGGAATGTGTTTGTTCCTCATATTGGAAACATCTCACTAGGAGAAAAACCCCAATTTTCAACTCTTTTTTCAACTCTTTTTTAATTGTCATTTATAGTTGAAAACATCACTTTCAACTACAAAAAAAAATTTGCAACTCAAAAATGTCATTGTCAACTAATTTCCAAAATAGTATGTTGAGTTGACCTTACAACATAATTGAAAACAACATACACCTGTCAATTTGTGGGTTAATGTTGAAGTGACAACATTTTAATTGAAAATGCCATACATTTTAATTGACACAATATTTCAATTGCAATGTGCTGATTAAACCTAATTGATTCCATGCTAACAAATAAATGGATGAATTTCATCCACCTTTGTGTCATGTCATTTGGGGGTGTGGAATTGGAATTTTGACTATCTTTCAACTATATTACAACCAATGTAGGATTGGCACATGTCATGTCATTGAAGAAGGGCATGGAATTTTAAAATTTTGATTATTATTCAATTATATTATAACCAATGGAACATTTACACGTGTCACATGGGCATTTGTGGTCCACCATCAAATTAAATTATTTGACATGTGTCATGTGTAGGGTTTCAAAATCTTGAAATTATTGACATTGAAAATATTAACATATGATATTGTGCCATGTGGACACTTATGTTACACAATTGATGACACATGGCATCTTGTTGTTTGTAGGTCATATGTGAAGTTGAACCAAAGTAAAAAAGATCAACCACAAGGTAGTTGAAATCAAGTTCAAAAGAAGTTGAAAATATGATGAAAATAAGTCAAAATGTATGTAATTTAGTTGAAATGTAGTTGAAATTACAAGTCGACACAAATTATAATCACAATTGTAAGACTATTAAAGTTAGATCGTGGGGATAATACACCTAACTAAAATTAACTAAAGAAAATCAAACCATAATAAAAACATAGTCTACATATACACTATCAACTAAAAATGAAAAACCTATTATAATCTGAAAATTATGCAAGGATACATTGTTCCCATGTAGGAAATGGTCCCATTCATATCTAGGAAATATTAATGTTATTAATCAAACATTTATTGGAACAATGAAATGACTCTCCCATAAGGTGGTTATCCTATGTTTAACATTAATGGTGTGAATTTGTTGTTGCATGTTTAACTGGATTGTTGCACTACTACAAAATGTGTGTGCAGTTCAATAGTCCTTGTTCACTAGACCAATGAATTCACTGCTTCTTCCCTAATCCTCGTTCACTACAACTAGTGAATTTGCTCAAAACCTAATGAAATCACTTGGCGTACAAGGATGCCTTTCGTTGTAATGTTGCCTTGTTGGACCACATCTTTTGACTTGTCCATAATTACACCTTGCATTTTTTAATTAAAGAAAATGAAAATTGTTAAATATGAGAAAACTTAATAAGAACCTAAGTTATAATGCATCAAAAAAAGGATTGTGCATTAGTTGCACACATTAAAAATCAATAAAAACATCATCATTTACTACTCAAGAATAAGGAAGTTTGACAAAGAAAAAAACACTTTGAAATTTGGAAAATTTATAACTAAATAATAAATAGAAATGCCACACATCATGCGCTTACCTTATATGTATTCAACAAACACAGTTGAACCCAATCAAAATATAGTAGAAATTATATAGTGGAAATTTAATTGAAAGTAGATCATTAAAACAAACATAATTAAAACTTTACTTGCATTAATGGTTGAAAAGGTTCATAAGTTTAGCTCTCATTGCCCAAATGTGTGTTTTGGAAGTGGAAAAGAAGAATAACCGATGAAAGTTGAAAAAAGAAACTTTCATACTTACGGTCGTGGTTTGTTGTTTTGAGTTTTTTACCCCCCCTACTTTGGGGGGCCATAACTTTCTCATTTCTAATCCATTTTTGACAAATTTTAATGCCTTAGATGCACCTAGAGGAAGTGTTCAACATTTGTTTGGACACCACAAACAAAAGACCCCTCTCCTTGGATCTAGACTGCCCTAAGGGATTAAGTGTACTAAAACCAGCCTAGTTACCTTAATGAAAGTTCAAAGAAAAACCTAGTTGAAAGAAAACCAACAAGAGTTCAAAACAAAACCTAGCTAATAAATAAATAAACTAAAGGTAACATAATGGAGAAATAAAATTAAAAATATCTTGGTAAAGGAAAATAAACAAAAAAGGAAAAAACAAATTAGGCACTTGCAATTGTAAAAAAACATGTGTGGTGGCGACTTCCAAACTCCATAAGCTTGTCCCCCATGTTATTCATGTTCACTTGCCTTGACACCATATGACTTTAATGTGTTTAATAAATGTTTTTTAAAAAGTGTAATGAAAAGAAAAAAAAAGCTTGAACATAAAAAAAGAAAATTTAACAATAACCCGAAAATGAAAAATTTGAACCTTAGGTGCAAAAGGCATGATGCACTCACTTGAAAAAATCCATGAATTGATATTAAATTACATGATTTAAACTTCTAAACACAAGTTAAGCCTAAAAAACAACAAAATAAAACAAAACAAATTGTAAAAAGGGAAAAAAAAATCAAACTAGAGTGCGAAAAAAACTCAAAGTGAATAACAATGTTATATAAAGGCAGTCCTTTCATCCATGGATGGATGAAGTATGTGGCTATAGTTGGGATGTTAACTAATTTTCAATTATGGAAGTTGACATTGTTTCAAATAGTTTTCAACTATAATTCAAATTTTGAATTTCCCGCCACCACATTGTTGCCATTATTATATGTCATACCATCCATTCATAATTAATTATAGCATTATATATTATATGACATTTAATGGCATAAATGGAATCATTTATAATTGAATGACAGTAATGATATAATTTAAAACATCACAAATGGTATAATTTTAATTTTGTGGCATTTTATGGCATTTTATTGAATATGTAAAATGCCATAAAATTATATACCAATTATTTTATACCACAAAATTGAACCCTTGCTAAGCTAAGGTAGCTTGCTTAGCCTAATTAACTATCCTAGCCTAGGTTTGATTAACTTCCTTACTTAATTTAAAGCCTATGTAGACCTAGGTAAATAGTAATAGGTTAAGTATGGGTAGGTTGTGAGTCACTTAAGTAAGCATAAATAGGTAGGTTGTGAGTTGTGACACCATGATTAAACAAAAATCAAGTAGGTACCTACAACCCTTGCCTAGTTACCTAGTTACTTAATACCTATCTACCTACACCTAAATAGTTTAAGTAACCTACTTACATACATTTGACCTAACATATTTACCTGGGGACCTCCTATTGCATCTAGGTAGACAATAAGTAGGTAGGTGATCATAATTTACCTTGCTTTGCCACCCCATTTCAATCTAGTTTCATTAGTTATCCAACTTAATTACTCAGGTAGCCTACATGCTTACATGCCTCATTAGTTACCAAGGTAGGTTGTAGTTTAAGCAAGTACACTTGTTGTAAATTACGCCTAGGCACATGTAGGTAGGTAGGTAATACTTATAGGTTAAATAGATACTTATTACATATATTACCAATGTAGGTGATCAATTGTAGGTTAAATTGATTCAAATAGTTATAACACAAGTGATTTAAAGTTGGGTGTAGGTCAAGTTATGTAAGTCAATAGTTTGTAGGTGCCTAGGTAGGTAGGTATAAGTTACAATAGTAAGTAGGTAATAATGTATGTAAGGTGTAAGTAATGATAAGTAGGTAGGTGGGTACGTAATATGTGGGTAGGGTATACATAATAATAATCAAAATTGAAGTTCATTTGAAAATGCATGTAATATTTCATCCATCAATATCCCTTTTTCATGCATTCAAAAACAAGGTCCGCCAAAATAGTCAAGCAATTGACTTTATGTGACATAATGTCATGGCAAAGTGGAATTCTACATTTCAACTGGGTTATATTTTATTTTTAAAAATATTTTGATGGTCAACACTCGTTAGTAGTCAATGTCATAAACTTACCAAATTAGTTAACATGTCATTCCATTTGAAATGCCATCCCATCCACGTGGAATTTTTTTAAATAAATATTATTGTGTAATTAAAACGAAGTTGAAGACAACATTTAGTCAAAAACCGGTTGGTTAGAAAATGCCCTTTTTCTCCTAATGTCTTAATACCTACAAACACAAATTTGATGGGATGTGCCTAGTTTTATTACTTGAATTGGATCACAAGATTGGAGCTAGGGATTGGGTTTTGAGAGTTTCATATTCTAGGAGGAATGCACGTTTGTTGTGTTAAAATTACTCCAAGGACTTATATGGCAAGGCAGGTTGGAGGTATGTAGGTTACAATGACACTCATTATTGCATCAAAATAGATGGCAATAGAATACGAGCAGTCACTTCAGAAGGAGAAGTTGAGGAGAAAGTAAAACCATTATATCTACATTAAATTGCATTGCATTAACCAATTTTAGATTGAAGTTGGAAGTTGCAAAATGACTATCCCATAGGGTATGGATGAATCATTCTAAAGGTGAAACCAAAAAGATGTTAATGACTGGGTATAAAAACTTATAATGGCTACAGAAATGTGAGATTTGAATGTATAAAAACTATTCAAAATTGCAAAGTTGAATTAAGAAGGTGGGTTAAGGAATATTTTAAGAGGTTGAACCTAGCCCCAACCGATTGGACTGAACTATATATTTTGATAATACAAAAAATGGGGATGTTGGTGCCAATGACATTTGAATAAAACTTGATGCCATCAAACAAGAACCCAAGGAAAAAGTTCACAAATATTTTGAATGTTTTAATAAGGTTTTTCAAAGGGGCAAAATAGAAAATGTTGAATAGAGATGAAGATTTTTGGCTAGAGTAAGGCTAGAAATTTAGAAATTATGTGTGGTGAGGACTTTTATGGATATTGATTGGTAAGATCACGGAAAAACCATATGAACCTTTAAAAGAGGAACAAGGAGTTTCGAAGACCATGATGGAAAAGTAGGTCACTGTTTTGAACAACACATTCATTAGTTTCTTTAGAGGGAATGTGCCCAATCCTAATACACCATCTTCTTCCATTATGTTCAGGGGATGCTAGATCTGCAAGGGAGGAGACCATTTAACCATTGCTTGTCTGAGATTGAATGAACCACAACCAAAATGTGCCAAGTGTGGCATGTTTCATTGGATAGAAAATTGTGGGATAAAATGTTCCTTCTATTCAAGGTTACGTCATTCAAAGGACAAGTGTTGGAAGAAACCCAAGGATGGGAAATCCAACTCTAGAGCAACAAAAATTTTAGAGGTGTTGCCGGATGATGAGGAGGTGACCATGCAACAACTAAACAAGCTATGTGGAAATGAAAATGTCTTCTCTTACACCCAAGTACCTAGAAGGAGGATGCTTATTGAAGTGGCACCAAGTGGAATTGTGCATACCCCTAAAGCTATAGGAAAAGGAATAGGGATGAATAGTGAAACCAGTATCAAGTCCAAGATTCTTTCCCACTTCATTCAAGGGAAGATTTCCCTTCACCCATGGAGACAATTCTCATGATACTAAAGGAACTAAATTACCTTGAAAGTCTAGTAAAACTAGCTAGATGAAGAAAATATTCAAAAACAACAGACAACTAAGTACCCATGGTTTTAGCATCTCCAACAATTAGGAATATATGTGTCAATAAGATAATTTAGAGCAAGACTTTCCATTTGCTAGTAGAGATAAACAACTATGTGTTTGAGGGACTAATAGATACTAGAGCATCCATGTCCATCATGTGGATAGAGAGTTGGGCATAATGCACTTGGTCACCAAATTTGAGACCTACAAAACTGCATATAGAGTTATTACACAACCCATGGGATAATTAACAAAGTAATTGTCAAGGTTGGAGGTGTATAATGCACCATGACCTTTATGGTAGTAGACACCTACAACTATGACATATTACTTGGATTGGATTTTTTAATAGAAATTAATGCAATTGTGGATGTGGAACAAAGGTTGATCTAAGTGAGGCATGTTTCAGAATCCAATGTGGAGATATTACCGTTAATTATGGTGAATTTGCTATAGAGGATGAGCTCAAAAGTTGTAGTCTATGATGTCAATATTATGAAAAAAATATGATAATTGGTTTAGATGGGTTTTTGATGCAAAAAGAAGAAACCAAACCATAATTGAATTCAGAAACCATGAAAAGATTCTGGTGTTGTTGCAAGTTCATGAAACGAAAGATGGTGATTTTAACAACTTCAGCAAAAAGTCAATATTGTTTAACAGGGATTAGATAAGCACAAGATGGAAGGAAATTTGTCACAAGATCCAAGTAGATCTTAATTTGGATGAGGAGAAGAAATAATAACTATGGAAGCTATTAGAGTGTTACTAAGATGTTTTTGCTTGGAACAAAGGTGAACATGGCTGCTACATCGTTCGAAAACATTTTATGGATACATAAGGGTTTTTGCCTTGCAAGGTGTCTCTTAGTCAACTATCCTACTAAGAGGAAACATAAATAAAGAGACAAATTGGTGTTTTAGTAAATTTGGGTAAAATGAAACCCAAAAACTTCGAATATGCATGTCACGTCACTCTACTCATCAAGAAGGATGGGAATAGGCATTTTTGCGATGACTATCGACAACTCAACATGTAGACCCATCAGATGTTTTTCCAATGCCACTTGTTGATGTTGTGATTACCTAGTTGGGGAAATCACCTGGTTTATTACATTGGACTTGCAATCTAGTTTCTAGAAAATTTGGATGGCACCTTAAAATATGAAAAAAATAGCATTGATTATTAAAATTGGATTTTAATATTAGACAATCATGCCGTTTAATCTAAAAAATGTAACCAACATTTTTACCATGACAATGTTAGAAGTTTTAAAAAGTTGGGAGACAAATTCCTAAAAGTGTTTGTTGATGATCTCAATGTGCACAATGAAAGTTGGGAGGAACATCTTCAACATTTGGATGTTGTGTTTTTCAAACTTAAGGAATTGAACTTGAAGTTAAACCCAAATAAATGTTGTTTTGCTACAAAAAGTATTACCTCTCTAGGCCATGTTGTTAGTAATGAAGGCATTAAATTAGACTTTAATAAAATTAATGCAATGCTACCCTTCCTAGAATCAAAGACGACCATTAATTATTAGGTCTTTTTAAATATTAACTGGGTATTACCATAACTATGTTCATGGTTATTCACAACTGGCTATTTTGTTGTTTGAGTTGACCAAAAAGGACATTGACTTTGTATAGAATTTAGGTTGTTAACAAGCATTTGAAGCTCTGAAAGTAACACTTGTTGATGCACCTATGTTTATGTGGCTTGATTTCTATAAAGAATTTTGCTTTGATGTCAACTGGTCACCAAAAGGTGTTGGAACCATCTTGTCACAAAGAGGGGGTAAACATGAAAAGGTGGTGGTGGCTTATGCCATCAAGAACTTGACAATAACACAAAAGAAATTCCACCCCATGGAGGGGGAATGTTATGCATTAATTTGGGGCATTGTGCATTTTAAACAATACCTAAATAGGAACCATTTTATTTTAAGAACAAATCACAAGCTACTTGACTGGTTAAGGACAGTGTCAAATGTGCATGGTAGGAGGGGTAGGTGGATTCATATGTTGTAGGATTTAAGTTCCAAGATACTACATTGACCAAAATTCAAACATACAAATGTTGACACCTTAAGCAAAAATCCAATGGGTGTAATCATAGATGATGATGACTTCAGTGAGGAAATCCAAGACATTGGAGTGTACAAGCTTACACACATGGAACAAATGATTAGATCTTCTTTATTCAAACTAGCAAAGGATCAAAGTGGTTCAATTTCAAGGGACACGTTCAAAACATTTTTAAGCATCATGAGTGTTGTTTTAGCATCAACCAATGGCGTTATTAAAAGGATCATCAACTCTACATGCTTGATGTTGAATTGGAGGACAAAGAGCTTACCTCAAATGTGGAAGAAATTAAAAAGGCAAACATTGAAGGAAATGAGGTTTAGAGGACTAATGACAAAAAATAAGTACTAAAAAGGAAATTACTTTAGTACTATGACAAAAAAACAACAATTGGAGTTGGTGTTGGTAGATTAAGAATTGCTTAAATTTGATGACCAAGGCTCGGCTCGCATAGACTTTATTGAAAAGGAAAAATGTTGGATTAGCACGAAAGACATTAACATTTGGAAGGACGCAATTTGCATGAAGTTGTTGAACGAAAACATATCATTAGACACAATTGATGTTAAGGAGAGCAAAAGAACAAAGAAGAGGTAATAAATTATCATTGGCATGATCAAAAATTTACTCCAAGGGGTTGTTTGTGTATAAACCAAAAGAAATAAAGGCCGTAATAATCCAAATGCATAAAGATTTGGGACATTTTGGAAAACAAAGGACCTTGGTTGAAATTTGTAAGGGATACTTCTAGCATAATATGACATGGGATGTCAAAATGGTTGTGAGAACATACCACTAGTGTCAAATGATGAGAAAAGTGGGTAGCATTTGTTCTAAAGATGAAAATTTGAAGAGTATACCTATTTGTGAACAATTTTATAGGGTGATTATGGATATTGTAAATCTATTACTTAAAACCAAGGCAGGAAACAAATACATTTTGGTTTCCATCAATCAATACTCAAAGTGGTGCAAGGCCAAAGCCATTATTAACCATGGTGTTAAGACAACAACCAATTTTTTGGAAGATGATGTGATATGTAGGTACAAAGTTCCTAAATTTGTGTTAATTAATAATGGAAGGGAATGGGGAGTAGAATTTGATGTTATGTGTAGGGTCTATGGTATCCACCATCAACACATAACGTTTAGATGGCCATAGTGTAATGGGATGGTTAAATGCTTGATCAAAATTATTAAATATGGCATCACCATTTTCTCAACAACACCATAAAATGTGGACTATTGTAATGAACAATTGGCCAAAGTCATGTTTGGATATAAATGTGGAATTTAGGCCAACACTAAGTGTTCTACCCTTTAAGATAGTGACTAAGTGTACACCACGTCTTAAGGCTGATAATTACCTACATTCTTTGATTATTATGATTGATGACAATGTTGATGTAGAAACTATTGTAGAATAATTCTTCCAAAATATGAAGCTAGTAATAAACATACATGAAAATGTTTTGTTTAATGTGGAGCAAACACAAAAGAAGTAGAAAAAAACAGATGCTAATAGGAAAGGGTAATCCACATTTGAAGGGTTTATATTAGGAAAGATGATGGTAAAGATGAAAAAGTCAAGAATGGAAATAACTTGACGCAACCCCAAGCTCCTTGATGGATTCAATAATGAGTCCAAAAGTGAAGATAGTGGAAGGAGAAAGAGTTGGGGTGTGTTCCTTAATTCACAGCACTTTGGGGATAGAGATGCTAGAGCTCTGGGATGGGACTAGGACAAGCGACAAGCGAGTCAATTATTCACATAGACTTGCAAAAACCAAACAACAAGTTGGTTAATGCAAAATTGGAACATTTTTTATGCATGGACGAGCCACTGGTAAACATGAACTCACAAGATTCACCATAGCCTGAACTTGGGGGAAGCCACCACCTTCCACCTTATAGTGTATTCTGTGCTTGGCCATAGGACCAACACCCAAATGTTATTTTGTTTAAAACTTGGGACTCTCATGACTTTCAAAACCCATAACTTTATGTGCAAACCTTTGATTGAAGTGAGGTCTGAAACAAAGTTATAGCTTTTATCAAGAGCCTTCCAATGGTATGTGGCCACCTACACATAAGGAAATCAAGGAGACTCTCGATTTTTAGTGGTCAGGGGTCAAATTGCCAATTTGACCCCCAACCCTTCTTTTGTCCATAACTTGTGTTTTAATTACTCAAGTGGGTCATGCGAACCCATTTTAAACATTTAAGTTCCAAGAGTTTTTTAATGATGTAAGGAACTTTTCAATCCAATGGGTTTTGACCTTGTAATCGCTCTTTGAAGATTCGGAAATCCATCGGGACTCCAACTCTTGAAGTGGGAACTCATTTGGAAGTGTGGGGAGGTTCATTCCGTCACATTTTCAAGAACATGAGATTTGATTCCTGGGCTTCCCTTTTGGTTCACGCCTTTGCAAGCCCTTACCTTGGTTGTGAGCCCAAGGTTAAGGTTGGAACATAAATGGTCAAGTCTTGAAGATTGAAAGTTTGTTTTTCAGAGTGTGGCTTTGTTGAATAATTATTTTTTATTTGTCTTTCATTGCGTCAATGACTAGTTAAGGCAAAACACTATGTATTATGGAGGTGATATTAGGAGTTAATGCCATGAAATGATGAATTTCGAAGGTAGTTTAAACTATAGCATATTAAGCATATAGACAAACCTAAAGTCATGTTTCTTGGGAAAAAAAAACATTAAAGGAAAGAACAATTTGGGATTTTGTCCTTTAGGACGGTTAATATGAGAAACTTATGAAGGGTATCCTTAAGATAAGACAAGAATTCATGTAGTACAAGTGTAATATAAGATTCTTGCACCCTAGGCTCAACATGAAACTTGTTTATGCTTGTAGTGGTTTTACATTGACTTAATGTTGTCCATTTATACCACTAATGTCATAGCTTTAAACCCATAGTTGGAAGGGATCATTGAACATTATTGCAATTTTGTTACAATAATACAAAGAAAGAATTGTTGCATTACATGTTAATGATGGGGATTTAACAATTCATAAAATTGATTGAAGATTAAAAGAATTGATTGAAGGCTAAACCTCCAAAAAAAAACTTCAAGGAATAGTTAGGTCATAATCTCAAATCAAACATTATAATGGTTGAATATAATAGTAGTTGAATGAATGTTGTAATGTGGTAAATGGCTTTGTACAAATCTTGGAATTCAACAATCTGTAATGTATTGTAGCATAGGAATAAAAGCTATAGGTTTATGGTTTGTAAACTCATCCTATCTTAGTCTATTGTTTAACAAAATTACAATTGTGAGTAAGATACAATAGCCTTCTTGAAAGCTTAATAAATGTTATTTTGTGGTGAATTAAAATTTGATTCATAACTCTCAATTTACTTTTACATTTTGTCAACTTGATTAGGAGAAAGTTGTGATGTTATTAAGACTAGTTGGGTGAAAGCACATTAAGGTGAGAAAAAATGACACACCATGAAAGTTCAGAATGAAAATAAAATAATTTTTTTTTTAATTTAAATATGTTAAAGGAAAATGAATCTCAAAAATAAATTGATGGACATTCATAATAAATTAGTTCGGGCAACAATAATGGTTTTTTTTATTGATTTATCAAAAAATGAATTCAAAATGTTATAATCACAAAAATAACAAACTTTTTTATGAACTCATCTTTTTGAGGTAAATTCAAAAGAGAAAACACATTTGATTTAATCTTATCTTACATTTATATATTCATTATATACACATAAATCATTGGATATAGATACATATTATAACACATTTGATGAATCTATTCAGTGCATTTTGAAAATTATGTCAAGTTTTTGTAATACTCACAAAAGTCCTTTAGAAATGGATTTCAAAAAAAAAAAATCCATTACTTTTTACATTATGTTTTGATCCTTAAAGTTATTGTTGATATGAGTCCCATTTCATCATTTGGACACAAATTGAAATGAATTACAATTGATCACAAATGTTGTGATCAAAGTAATGTAATAAAAATATGTCCTTGATTTACGGATTGAAAATTGGTGTGGGTTCCAATACAAAATGGTCCATATAATATGAGGGCAAACAGTTCAATATCCAGGTTGAAAAGTTATAATGGAGGTTCCTCACATATGAACATTTTAATGTCTCTATGTTGGCTTTGATAATCCAAAAATCTCACCAGTCAATTTTTAACCATGCACAAACATATTTACATTGATGCTCAACATTGGTTTTTTTTTGTTACAAATTTTTAATATCTAGCAAACTTCTTTTGAATGCTTTTAGAAAAACCTCTTTTTCAATGTTAAAACATGTTTTTTTTGGCAAAAAATAGCCACATTTGGGAAAGTTTTGGTGCATAGTAGCATACATTAAACAAGTAGTTAAAACTATCTTTTTCCTTCCCAAGCTTCCAATCTTATAAGTACCAAAAACTTTGAAAAATCTCTAAAATTGTCTTTAATGTTACACTTTTTAGAACAACATTTTTATGAAGTCTATGCATTGTTTCTTTTCTGAAATTGAAGAGTTTGGAAGCACTAATGAAAAGAACCCCAAGGCTTTGGTTCAATTATTACAACTTGGTCGTGTAATATACACCACAAAAAAAATCATGCCATTAGCTTTCATTCAAAATTATTAGCTTGCTAGCCATTACCAGTACCCAACCGGTGTCCAAAATAGCAATTTCTTCTAAGGTAACAAACATGATTCATTAATGATCAAAACCCCTAGTTTGGCTGAAACAAAGAATGACACGTCCAAAGGCTAAAAATAAAAATACATTGTTGTAAAAAATGGGAGGTGAAATTGTTTTTACCACTTTTCTAGTGGTAAAAGTAGTTTCATCCTGAATTTCATTCTTTCCACGTGCGATGACTATTCCTACTTTAAGTATTTACAAAGCATTGTGCATTTAATGTTATTCCATGCTTAGTTTCGGGGTTTGCCCATTAAAGTTATGGGTAAAGTCAGGCGATTAGGGGGCGAAAACGGCCAGTTTCGGCATAATAGGCCATCATATGCCTGACTGGGAATGAAATTTTACAAAACGAAATAACTGGGACCCAATCTAGTTTTTCCACAATATTGGTGTTAAACTGATTTCATCCACTCTTTCCTTTTTCCTGAGCGCCTCCACTTGCTGCTACATATATTTTCACTGATCAGGCTAACCGTACAACTCCGATAATTACTCTCGAACCTTGTGCACTAAAAGCTGAGTTTAAGCATTTCATAATGAGATTTATTAAAATTTCATTACTTCGCGGATACCCCTGAAAGAGGGATCGGGGGTGAAAGAGAGGGTGACTTTATAGATAACTTTATTATCAAGGAGATTTTAAGAATGGGTTTAGGAATGAAATGGCAAATGAAAGAGAGAGTGGCATGAAAGGCAAATGGAAGCTCAAATGAAAGGTGAAACATCCTCTGCCTTAGCAAATTTCTCTATTGTTTCATAATTTTTCAAAATATATGTGTTTTCAAACCATAAAATCCAATTTCTCAATTTTTTTTATTTCCATCAAATTTCCAATGACAAAAATTACCCAAAAATCAATAACTCCTTGCAACATAGGCATGAAAATTACAAAACATTCTTGACACACCCATTCTCATCAAGGGCTTTGCAATGGTACCAAGAGTGCACCCCTTATATTCCCTATTTTTTTTAAACTTAAATTTTGTGACGAAATTACATAAAATTCAACAACTCCTTATTTGCAAATCTAGACATTACAAAATCATGTTTGAAGACATTAAACATTCCCAAGGAGCTTTAACTGGATGTTAGAAAAGTGTTAAAAAAACATTGCAATGCCCTTTACACAGTTCCATTGCACAATTTGACTAATAACTTGCAAAATTTTAAAATAAATGCAATTGTTTCAAAACTAGTGGTAATAACTAATAACTAGATCTTACTGCCCTATGGTGGTTGGTTCGAATCCAGAAAAGAGTTGCAAAACATATCAATTTCTTGTTTTGCACAAATCTACATCAAAACATGAAACTATGTGGATCTACACAAAACCATACAAAGCACAAAATGACAAGCCCAAACAGACCTCAGTTGGGGGTGTTTAGAATCTTGCAATCACTTGGTACACACCTGCATATTAAGGGTTTTCCAACGTTACAAAGACCTGGTGTATGTCTTTTTGCAAATTTTTTTGGCATTGCATCAATAGTGAACAGTCTCAACACGTTCACCAAAGAAACCGGTTCTAATAAGGTAAAACTTCCAAAAGTTGGATCCAATGTGATATTCCGTGTCCCTGTGGGGGCAGGGCCCAACAAAACAAACAAACCACTTTCCTTAGTAGTAGGAGATCTGAATCGGTATTTCAGTTTAAGAATACTTTAAAAGTTTTTAATAAGCATTAAATATAAGTATTATACTTGGAACAGGCTGGCAATGTACCTTACAGGCCTTCAGTGTAATTATTGAATCATCTATTTCAGGCAATGAGGCCATCAATTTGAAAAAGATGAGAGCATCTTCCACCTTATATTTAGGAACCTTGTAGCTGGGCTGTCATGATTCATGACTCATCCTCTTTGAGCCGGCCCTCTCACTGGATTCGTTTATCCAAAGTTCAAGCATTGGGCATGGGGTGAAAGACCTCGGCACAACGCTTTAGACACCAAGCATCAAATAGATTACATATGGGCATTGGCTTTGTGGGGTGTAGTATTCCTACGCTGGTTTCAGCCAGAGTGTCAACTTGTGGGCCTTCTATCAGCATTTCTTCCATGTGGAGACACACATTTAATCTACTCATGATATTGTAGGTTAAGTTCCTTGCAATAGGTTTAGTTCGATTTTAGGTTCCTTCTGTCAATGTTTTATGTCGTGGCTTGTCTGTTTTGGAATGCTGTAATTATATATGTTCACAGCAGGGTTTTTTTAGGAAGCGTAGGTGGCGATCAACAATGCATATCTGGTGCACTTATGGCTATAAGAGACAGATTGAGACAAGAAATGTGGTGCACTTAATGGCTGCAACAATATTTATAGCACTAGTTAACATGAGGTTCTGGCTGCAAGATCAGTGAAAAAGGTACTCAGCTGACGGTGCTCTTTCAATCTCTCCTTAGTTGATTTCGCAGGGTCTTCACAATTCGGCCATAAATCGCCAATAAAAAAAGACTGGTGCACAGCATGATCGTCACCTTCCTGGGACTAACTCTCAAGCTAGTGGTTCTTAGTTCTTACCTCACCTAGTTCTCATCATAGAGGAATGCAAAATGTGCCTGCTTGATAATGGATGCTTTGTTCTTTCACTGGAAGGATAAAGGAACAAGTAAATCAGTGTAATATATGCCATAACTTCCTGTCAACTTATAATTACTGTCAATCCACAATAAACAATACATATTGTACATTGTAATGGATGAAATCACAAAGTTTATCCCACACATGTATCATGAGCAGTGGCCCTTTTGGGTCAGAAAAATCACATTCTATTGTATTCAATGTTCTCTATAAGAGACCCACTCCCGCAGGTGTGAATAGCAGGTTCAGCACGTTCTCTCGAATAATTATTTGATTTTTAAAACTAAACTCAGCGGGCGAAAAATAATATCTAAAATTCAGCCGTTTTTGTGGAAAAAAGAAGTTCAGCATATTCAAGCTCTCATCTATTATCATGTCAAATATTAACTACAAAAATAGCCAATTAAAGATTAAGTAATTTCCGTGACAGGAGCAAAACAAGCCCAACTCCCAACCACAATCCTTGTTTCTTTTGCAGGCTCAGAACCAAAATTCTGACGCCAAAAACGTCAAAAGACCATGCTCACTTATAGATTAATTTTTTCCTAGAGTCTTTTTGACGGATCAAATTAAGGAGAAATTTCCTTGTATTTCAGCATATTACGAATTTATTTTTTTAATTTAAACAATCGGCCCTTAAATTTTACCAGTTTTTCCAGCATTTTACTTTGAAAATATTTTTTACCGAACCTGCTACGTAAGTGCGGTATATTCTTTACTGACTCTCAATTGGCAAGCCCAATGCTGGAATGACCAGCTAGAAGCTTTAGTAGCCCTGGAAGCTAGTGAGGAACCCCATGCTTTGCAATTGATGTTCTCTATCTTTGGCTCCAAAGCTAAAGAAAGTGGAGTCCAGTCTGAAAAGAATGGAGCCATCGTCTGACCCACTCACTCTTGCTCCATGAAAAGAGTATTTGACATCTTGGATTCACTTGGCATCTTTTAGATTTACAGATGGTCAAATTGGGCACATGGAGGGACACCATAGGAACACAACTAAGAGATGAGTGTGGCACCCTCTGTTGGAACCTTCTGTATTCGAAATGACGATAGACTTCACGAGAATTCCTGCATCCAACACATGGGTTATCAACTTATGCAAACAATGCTCACCCTCCAATTTGAGTGGGTCTACCATCTTCCTGGTTCTCTTGGCTGGGAGGCAAACAGGAGTCCAATGCCGGTCCAATGTCCTGTACTTAGAGATATAACCCCCAAGTTGTAAACAATCTCTTGCACGTGGAGCAGCCTTTTTTTTGCTGGCTACCTATATTGAAAATTAAAAGTGCTAAAATCATGTGCTGTTTGAGGTTTCAAAGCCAGAATTTGACCAAATTTTAAGAAAAATAGCCAGATTATTACACATGGTTCAAGCAGGTAGTCAGCAATATGGAAGGAAGTTCAAGAATTTTAATATAATTTTACTTGAGTTTGTGGCCAGATCTTATATATAAATTCATTACGTCTGTCAATGCGTGCGTCTATCTGACACGATAGTTCTGCGTTTTAATTCACCGGCAGAATCGGCCAGGACAGTCGGACGAACGGACAGACAAACTTTTTATGGGAGAACCAGTTCGGACAGACAGCCTCTCTATAATTTTGACCAATGCTCGCTGGTCAATCAGTTAGTGAGCGGTCAGCCTGTCTGTGGTGGTGGGTATCAAGGTTGATATTCATGGTTATCATATATCTCTGTGATTTTCAAACGTGTATCCACCTCGAACTGTCTGGAACCCGGCGGTTCTTTGAAGTTTTTTCACCCACCCAAACTTGGGGCTCTTTTTGATTTTGCTAATTTTCAAATACCCGGAACTTAGTTTTTAATTTTTTGGTTCTGAATTGTTCAAATCCACAGATCCGGAGGGTATGTAATACCTCCCCCCACTGCCCTTTTCCCCACATTGGTTAATACCAGGGGTTTTTTTTTTTTGCGAGTACCCATTGACGGACGGACGAAGAGACGTATTTGAGTTTCCATAATCCTTCTTTTGCCTTAAGATACCTTTTTCATGTAAATGGCAAGGTCGGAGCTCCACGGGTGCATTATGCACCGGGTTCACACTAGTTTGACTAAATCTTCCTGTGGATGATGGCCGCTTTGACTATAACACAAAAATTAACCTTAAAGAAAAAAACACCTACGTGAAGAGCAATATTCGTTCTGGAGATCAACAATCCTTGAAGAGCGTGGTTTGGAGTTCAGTGGGGGTGGTGTGAGCGGATGCCAAGAATAGAACGGCCATTCATAGAAAGTGAAAAGTGTTCTCCTAAAACCTTGAGTCACTTTTGTAGAAAAGGAGAAAGTGGAGAGTGGTCCCATTTGAGCCTGAATTGTTTTGACATGCTCAACTTGGCCTCAACAAAACTTTAATTGAGAACTTTCTACACATACTGGTACTTGCCCTCCAAGTTATGCACTTTATTGCTTAATATTTATACTGCATATTAGAAAATTCTATGAGACAAATGAATTTAAAATTTCAGTGAATTTAAGAGTCACTATGAGAAATCATGTCCAATAAAACCAAAAGGATTATTCAGGATGCATTTAGGCTCTTGCTTTTTCTTGAATTAACCTAATTGAGGATGGGTGGAATCAACACATGGGACTTGGGTGCACATATATTTAAAAGATTTATCATGAATGTTTCAGGATTAACAATGCTTAAGTTGTCAATTGCACTACTCATACATACTTCCTTCATTGTAGTTTGTTAATGTTTTAAAGAACTTTTTTTGAGAAACTTTAATTTCGGCCTAACTTGGTAGGCAGGTACAGTATCAAAAGATCTCAAAGTATATCTGTGGTCGTCTAGCATACAGGTGTAGATTCGCAACTGCTTACTCACAAAAATACTACTGAGGACAATGGGGTCTGAGTTCAAAATCTTTTCAGTTTCAGTTTCATTGGTTAAGCCTTTCTTAGTCCAGAATTTTTTTTGACTAAAATTTGACCCTAGTTATGTGCCATGGTGTGACAAGTACATCCCAGGACACTTGCACACTTGCAGCCAAAGTTGTGGGCAACCCAGGAATCCAGTGTTATCTGTATTGAGCGCTGAGCACGTTTTCAACTTTGTGGGCAACCAGTTGTACGTAATGTTCTCTTCTGAGGCTTTTTTAAAAAAACAATAGATTCTACCTGTAAAACTACATAAATCTTTGGAACTTCAGAATATCTGGAGATTAATGAGGGTTTTTTCCTGTTTTTGAGGTGAGCGGGCCCAGTCAGTGCTAAAGTGCTTGAGAAAGACTGGGATCATTCTTGATAGTGATGATATCCGAGATCTGGTGTGACCTCAGCAATCTCTGTCTCTGCAACGTGCAGAATGTAACGTACTGTTGGAAGTGTAGGTATGTATGCAACTTGCAAGTGAAACAACAGGGTGGGGTGCCTCTTTTGGAATTAATTTTGATTGGGTTGCATGCATGCAAGTGAAATGGGGTTCTTCTAAGTGAGGGCGCGGGTCCCAGTTTTTCTTTTTCATTTTTGGAGTGTCGCAGTACTGCTGAGTATCCCACACAGATTCAGTCATAATTTGCCTAACTGGTGATATTTTCTCCAGGAGCCTTAAAAAGTGTAGTCAGTAGGCATACTTGTGACGACTCGCTCCTTCAAAAGGGGCGCAATCTGGCAAATTGATATTAAGGAAAAAGGGAATTTTCGCCAGAAAATTTGCGCAGTGTCGCCTTTTGTCAAAATTTCGCCAAAAAACTGGCTGGCGGGTACTATTCTGGAACTATCTTTGGTTTAAATAAGTGTTGTACTGATATATAGGGTACAACCTGGGTATATTGCTCTGTTTTTTTTTCTCAATTTTCAGGAGCCAAGGTGGTGAGCATCCCAGGCAGATCGACTTAGACGGCAACATTATTTCAAGGAACTCTTAAAACTGTACCTAGTAGCAGGGTTGTTTTTTAAATTTTGTGATGTAGCTGAAGTGGCGATCATCTGTAAGACGATTTGGTCAGATTTGGCTACAGACTAAATGTGAAATTAGAAATAAAACAGGATCCTTCTATATTCTTGGCCACCTACTTGAACTTATTGTGATGGTCTAGAAACTCTTTTTTTCAAAATCTGGTGAATTTGGGCTATTTTTCACATGGAAAATCCTTTGTGTAGGTCGAAATCATATTTTTCAGGTCAAAAATTTGGCAAAACTTCACCCAAAAAAATTAGCCTGTATAAATAAATATGGCAATATCCTCCTCAGAAATACATTTTCTGTTGCTTTGAAGTCATTCTATTCTTAAAAGGAAATTAACGAAAAATATTCTGTTTTCAGATAACTCTTTCAACTTTTGGCAATATTTCGCAAAAAAAGAAATTACTACTATATAATATTGGTATGAGCACTGGTATTGAAGAGGTGTGATCTGAGGCAATAGCAGGCGTATACCAGTACCGGTGTGGTAAGGTGTTTGAGATAATACCAAGATCATCCCTGGCTTATGTAAGGCAAAATCAGTCTTGGACCTAATACAATAATGCAAAAGTGTCAAGAAACCTAGGAGTTGACTTGAACACATTGCCACCTTTTTCTTGTGTACTTCAACAATTTCGATTTGCATCAAGGTTTAGAATTTATGGTCATTGTGACAAATTTGCACATGTTTTCAAAAGATGGATCTTCAAACTTGACATATGAATCACAATAGAATTTATAAAACTCCTATTGGATCAACTTCATGAAATTCAAAAAATCACACATAAAAACATTTTTGCCTAATAAACATATAAACTCTTAAAACTGTACCTAGTAGCAGGTAACATATAAACACAATCAAGCAAGGGAGCCCATAAATGATATCAATGTCACATAGGCATTCAAGTTCCTCAATGCAACCTCATTATTTGCATTTTCAAAGTGCATTTTGGCAATGAAAAATAATATTTTACATATACCCATTTGACTAGAAAAGCATAAAAATCCACCTTGTTTTGATATTTTAAAAAAACTTGTTGCCCTTGGTGTTCAACAAGTCAACAATCTTTTGAAACTTCATAAATTTTTTAAGGCTATGAATAAAGAAATACAAACTCTAACAAAATACCTCCTAGTTGGTGCATTAAATCCAACTCTAATTAATTTGAATAGCACCCAATTGGTTTTATGAATAAAGTAATGAACATCAATTAGAAAAAGGACAACCTTTTCCTAGAATTGTAGCGCCACACTTGTTCATTGTTGTGGAAAACATTATTCACATTACACGTCATACTAACCAATTTCCCACAATTCTTCCAACCTAAACACACCAATTTACTCAAACAAACATTTCAACATTCACAACAAGGAATTTGTAAATAAACAGCTAGATTCACGACTAATTTTTAATTGTATATACCACATGTAACTTGCTACACATCTTAGTTGCCTTGGACAAGTTGTTAAAAATTTTAATAGCAAAAGAAAATATGTGGCACCAAGCTACAATGGTAGTCACATAAAAATGTGACTTACATTATCTTTTCATCCATCCAAATTGGCATATGTGGCATTAAATCATTTTGCGATTGATTTATGACTAATTCATGTAGTTAATTATCTATATTTATTTAAATATTTAAATATTATATATATATACTATATATCTGTAAATTTCATTAAGTTCAACCTCTACCATGTTGACACATGTCATTACATAACTAAGCTTAAAAATTTAGTTTAGGTTGCTAGGTAGGCCACTTGTTGTGCCTATTTAAACTCACTTAATGGGCACCTAGCCTAAATTAACTAGTAAAGTAAGGAATATTCAATCAACATCCCACCATTAACCACAATCCAGGTCATTTGTGGGAATTGATCCTTGAAACCCAAGGGTGGAGATTAATTCCTTTACCACCAAACCACCATATTTGTTGTGACAAAATAGCAATGTGCATTCTATTTAACCTCCACTAAAAACATTACACAGAACCTCAAGTTTTATTTTTGATATTTTATTAAGATTTTGTCAAAATGACAAGATTATACTTAAACCTACAATTTTTTCGATAATGTACACAAAAAAAATTTACCTAAAAATATAAATTGATTTGAAACAATTTGAATTTCATTATTGAATATAATTTCAATGATCATTCTATGGAAAAAATAATTTTAATCTAATGATTTATAAATGGATAATATAATAATCAGTAAAGATATATCTTTCATAACTTGAACCTTCATTTGATTTTTTAAATTATATTATAAAAAATTTCTTTTGATATATCATAAGTATATTTATGTAATTTAATTTAAATTTGTGATTCCAATGACAATGTTTCATTGAAACTGGTTTATGTAAGATGGGTATTTTTGTGATTGTCGTTGTGACAATTCCAAAACCATTCCAGATTATAATTCATCATAAATCAAATTCCATTTCAATTTTATTTTTAAATTTTGTCTATTTGTATCTTGTTGTGAAGTTTTCTAATCAATCAAACTTATTGGCATTTATTCAAGCAATAAAAATGGAACAAAATGACATATAATGAAATTTACAAAATTTCATTTTTTGAAAAGACAAAATCGATTACAACAAAATTCATATGTACCCACAAAATAATTTAATCATTATCACTGTCGCAACCAAGGCTCGCGACCAAGGTAAGGGTTTGTAAGGTTGCAAGCCAAGAAGGAAACTAAGAGTCACACAACATACTCCCGAGAGTGTGAGAAGGTGTGATGGAATGAACCTTCATACCCCAAGGGAGTTTCACCTTGGAAAGTTGGACTCCCGAATTTTCAAAAGCTGATTGCAAAGGTCGAAACTCAATGGATCGAGAAGTTCTTTATACCAATGAAAAGTTCTTGGAACGTAGAAATCTAAAATGGGATTGCATTGCCCATTTGAACATTTGAAACACAAGTTATGGCCAAAAGAAAGGCCATGAGTCAAATTGGCAATTTGACCCCCGACCACTAAAAGTTGGGAATCGACTCGATTCCTGTGTGTGCAGATGAAGAGCGACATACCATTGGAAACCTCTTGACGAGGGATACAATTTTGCTTTAAACCTCATCTCAATCAGAGGTCTACAAGCAAAGTTATGGCGCCCCAAAGTTGCGGGAGTCCCAACTTTAGCGATTTGGGAGTCTCGGGACAAAAAGTCATTTAGATGTGGGCCCCGTGGAGAGGTGTAGAATATATACTATAAGGGGGAAGGTGGTGGCTTCCCCCAAGTCTGGGTCGTGGTGAGTCTTATGTGTTCGTGTTACTCATGGCTCGTCCTTACACCAAAGGTGTTCCAACTATGCACTAACTGCCTCTTGTTGGTTTTATGTAGGTCCATGTGAATGAATGAAGTTTATCAACTCTTCCTAGTCCCATCCCAGAACTCCAACACGCCCTTCTACCCTTCTAAAATGCTGCGAACTACGAAGCGTGCCCTGACTCCTTACTTTTCAATTGTTTTCAGTTTGGGACTCACATTTGAGTCCCTTAAAAAGTTGGGGGTGCGTTAGTCACAATTTCAAAGTGCAAGCTTTAATGTCCATCAAAGATCTCTTCATGCCTAAAGATTTTTTAAGGATGCATTTTGGTCATGGATAGGTTATGCATTTTGTGACATCCCCCCCAACTCCTTAGAAGACCCAAATTTGATTCTTAACCACAAATCCCTTCCGAACAAGGGTCGCTTTTCTTTTTATTATAATTCATGCGACTCAAGTCTAAATGAACAATGCAAGGGCATTGTAAGCATTTGCATTTTAAGACCTTTTCAATGGTATATTGGGGCCGAATTTGGTGTTTGTTTACCTTTTCAACCAAGGTTTTAAACATTCAAGACTATTGCACAAATGCAATTCCCAAAGTGGGAGTGCACTTGGGAGTCATTAGGTGAAAATACATTAACATAGACCAAAAACAATAACTACAAAATCCATTTTGGGAGATTTTATAGTGTATTTTTTAACACAAAAAATTGGACAAAAACAAAAAAACTTTGAAACAATATTAAAGTTGGCATATTTTTCCATGTCCAAATTAATGATGTTTTTGTTTCAACCTTTTCTAACACCTCCGTTTAATTTTGGTCATGAAAAAAAATTATTTTTTATATATGATGGATTTGAAAAAATTAGACTATTATTACACACAATAAAAAATTATAAAATCCATCATATATTTTAATTTTCCGGAAACTTTAATCTCAAGTATCATAACCCTTGAAAACATGTCCCATATTTGTGGAAAAAATATTCAATTTTCTTATAAATATGTGGCTAAATAGTAAGTATTTTATCATGTTGATATGTGATATTTAAAATTTTATTTACTTAATTAGGTAGGCATTGTAATTTATTTATTGAATTGGTTAGGTAGTAGGAATAATCTACAACATATTCATAAACATTAATATATAATGAGTAAGTTATATATCATAAATATAAATAACATTTTGTTGGTGCAATTGTGATTTATTATTAAAAAATTATAATATAAGTTTAAAAGTCAAATAGAGGTTTGAGATGTGAAAAAACATAATTTTTTTATTATAATTCTTATCATAATTTAGAATAAAAATTAACATATTATTGTGTAAACATAATAAAAATTTTAATTCCAAAAAATTAATTAATTACATGGAATTTATTAATATTTAAAAATTAAAATTGATTATTTACATTAATATTTTATGTTTAAAATAATATGGTTAATATAAAAACTTATATTATATTTTTATTAGAATTAATTTCTGATCCATTTATAAACATTATATGTGAATAAACTATATTTGGGCTCATTGGTACTTTGCACTATTAGTGATTAATGCACTCCCAACTCCTTGAGGGATTCAAATGTGAGTCCCAAACAGAAAACAATGGAAGAGTAAGAAGTCAGGGCACGCTTCCTGGCTCGCAGCACTTTGGAAGGGTAAAAGGGCGTGCTGGAGCTCCAGGATGGGACTAAGAAGAGTTGATAAGCTTCACTCACTCACACAAACCTACATAAAACCAACACAAGGCAGTTAGTGCATAATTGGAACACCTTTAGTGCTAAGATAAACCATAGGTAACGTGGACACATAAGACTCACCACGACCCGGACTTGGGGGAAGCCACCACCTTCCCCCTTATAGTATACTCTGCACCTCTCCACGGGGCCCACATTCAAATGGTTTTTTGTCCCGAGACTTCCAAGTGGGAGTTCCGAAATCACTAAAGTTGGGACTCCCACAACTTTGGGGCACCATAATTTTTCTTGCAGACCTTCAATTGAGATGAGGTATGAAGCAAAGTTGAAGCCCTCATCGAGAGGTTTCCAATGGTATGTCGCTCGGCATTTGCATGCACGAAAATCAGGTCGATTCTCGACTTTTAATGGTCGGGAGTCAAATTGCCAATTTGACTCAAGGCCTTTCTTTTGGCCATAACTTGTGTTTCAGATGTTCAAATGGGCAATGCAATCCCATTTTAAATATCTACGTTCCAAAAGCTTTTCATTGACATAAAGAACTACCCGAGCCATTGAGTTTCGACCCCTACAATTGCCCTTTAAAGATTCAGGAGTCCATCGGGAGTCCAACTCCCCAAGGTGGAACTCCCTTAGGGTGTGAAGGTTCATTCCTTCACACCTTCTCACACTCTCAAGAGTATGTTGTGTAACTCCCAGCTTCCCTATTGGCCCACAACCTTACAAACCCTTGCTTCGGTTGCGAGCCCAAAGCTAGGGTTGCGACAATGACCTTAAGCCCAACTAGGGTTAATTGGGTTGAAAGGTGGTCAAAGGCAAAAACAAGTTCACTCATAAGGCCCATGATGTGTGTATCGTCCATTAAGAATGCAAATATATAATTGGGGGCTCACACAATGATTTTGAAGAGTGCTCAATAATGGTTTAAGGAAAATAAAAGACCTTTTAAAGGGTCACCTTGCTTCATGCTTAAAGTTTATTCATTAATGGTGAACCCCTCTTCATGTTGCCCATGTTGGTAGTAAAGATAAAAGTGAACACCATAAAATAACCTTGTAAAAGGAATAATGATTGCCAAAGGTCTTCAACATCTTGAAACTCTTTAAAAATAATAGTTCAAAAAATGTTATTAAAAACATTTTTGACATTGACTTTCATCACAACCCAATGAAAGTGTAGGTTGAGGAGAGCACTAATGCCAAAAGGGCTATTCACAACCTTCAAGGGTCAACATTGCAAATTGATGGGGGGATACGTGCTCCTTGAATGACACCCAAAGCTATAGGACAATGTAACAATTAATAAATCAAAAAAACACCTCGCCTATGACAATAAGACAAATACTTTCAATGTCCTTTACCATTATTAATAATTTGCTAGCCCCCAACATTAGGGCCACCGACTAAAGGATATCACCATGGGCAACAAAAATAATAGCTTAGAATAATTTTTAAAACCATGAGGATGGGTCTTTTAATATGAAACATCCAAGAGATGTTCATAAACCATCCCAAATAGCCCACTCAAAAATAACTTGGGAGCACTAGCTAAGGCTTGTATAAATAATGTCCTCTCCATGATAAAAGTGTGTTTAGGTTGATAATAAAAAATAAGTGGAAGGCCATGGTTTGATGGAAGGGGGTGTAGTTAATGTAAAACTACAATGGTGTCTTATGAAAAAACAACTAGTATCACAGGCTTAAAAAGTTTAACAACACAATTGTATTTTTAAGTCAAACATTGGCAAAAATGAATGTTTGAAAAATTGTCCAATCAATGGTAGGAACGGGGAGCACATGAGACATGTGAGGCACGAGAGGACTTTTCCTAAAAAGAAGATGAATTATTTGCCATAAACCTTTTAAGGCAAACAAAAAACTTTCATTGACTTGAATGGCCTCCTAGAATATAGCATAAACACCAACATGGCAACAAGAAGAGAAAGAACCATGCTAACTTGTCCACTAGATTTCAAGCAATTTGGTCAAAAGGTAAGTGAAAAACTTGCCTTATTTCATCCTTGATAGTTCGAGAGATCTTATGAAATAGTTGAAAGCACGTGAAACAAATCTCAAACAACCCCAAAATGAAGTTAAAATGAGCCTAAAACTAACCCTAAGAAGCAAAGGGGATAAAACTGAGGTGTAGCACAGCAAAAGAAGACATTTGTAAAGAGAAAGCAACTTGGCTAGCCTAGGAGACAAGGCTAACATGAAGGTGAGCACTTTTGACATACCTCGAAAAGCCACCTGAAGTGTAAAGGCCAGAGCAATGGGAACATGGGGCATCTTGAACTGATGGAGGACACAAAGAGGGAACCATACAAGACAAAGGGCTACACCCAAAACACTAAGACACAAAAGCCCAAACAAGCCTTGAAAGAAAAACCTTTCTTGTTGTTGCAGGAACTTATCAACAAAAAATGATGGTAGGTTTGACCATTGTAGGAATGCAACAACAATGGTGAGCTTGACGCACCACCTAGACCTTGTTATTTGTTCATTGTGTTGAGCCCAAATTGCTCCGTTTCGCCCTACTACCACGAAATCAAATGATCACCACACAAGATTTGACAATCAAATCATGTGTATATGAGGTTTAAAACCTTTGAGCCTCAAGAAACTCTCCAAATTATTGATGTATTATTCTTGAATAAGGCCTCCTAGCGATAGGTTAGGCTTAGGGATACTCCTTTTCCTTCTTGATGGTCTTTTGCATATCCTCAAATTGAAGAAGCTTTTGTGTGACTCATACAATGGTAGTTGCAAGCGCTTTGGATTGCAAACATGCAAGTAGAAGGAATTTGAACCCGACAATAAAAATTAAATGTAAACTACATTTGTATGTGGTATGTTTTTTCTTTTTTAGTAAGAACTAAAAAAAACTCTATAACTAATCTCAAGTTTCAACACAAGCCAAAATATCATCTTTCTAAAATCCTCATATCAAAGCAGACCTATTATTACCTAGGGGCCAAAATCCCTTAAGCTATTGTACTCTATAATGGATCTAAACACAATATCCTTGTGTACCAAGGCAATTGCAACAATGAAATGGAGAAAGAGATGGTGATTGAATTATTTTTTTCAGGTTCTTAGGATCCAACATGATATGGTTTGTTTGTTGACGATGGGAAAATGTAATATTGCTCTATTTCACAATGGGAAAATAGAATAAAATGTTGAAATATTGCTCCTACAATTTCCCTTGGAGAGCTTCCCCCTTGTTTTGTTAAAAACTTTAATTTGTCAGAGGTTTAGACTCTTTTCCCTACAGGAAATGCCAAAAAAGTTTCTTGTGAGAGAGTTTATAGGTTTCTACTGCAAATGGTAGGGTTTCAATGATCCATAGCCTAAAAATATCTTAATTAGATGTTGAATAACACTTGGTTCAACTTGTCAAACTTTTCAACTCTAGCAACATGTTGGAGGAAATCTATCCGAAAGGTACATCTAACGTGAGATTTGAGCCATTGAAGGAAGGTTGCACCTTGCCAGCAGGACAAAAAGTTCAGATTTTTTGTGAAGACCTTGCCCATTGTTGCAAACTGTCTCTATGTGGAAAAAGTTTTAAATTCCATCTAAGTCCAGTTTTGTGACATCACTGCCAAGATTGATATAAATATGCTCCATGACGTCTGTGGGCTAATAATCAGAATCTGAGTTAATTAACGTCATAGCTTCGCTGTATATTTGACGTCTAACATATAAAAATTGCTTCATCAATCCAAGTTGCGTGTCCAAGTTGCCGTGCATGACCCCCAAGATCACTGTAGCTATGACGTCTAGAACTAGATTGGAGCATTGCACGAATGTTAAGAATGTCAAGAAACATGCCATCTACACTCTGTGTGTGTGTGTGGGGAAAGGGGGATGGGAGAGTCTGACCTATCTTAATTAGGGTTTTTTTTCAAATTCCTCAAGTGAGGATCAAAACCCTGACTGGTGAGGATCCCTGGCACTAATTATCATTAAGTGACGCCTGTCCAAGGTGGTCTGTAGATTCTTTGCAAAATCCTGCTTTGTACTGGCGACCTCCATGAATGGGAGTGTCGAAATGTGACGAGTTCTTTTTCCTCAAAATATGGCGAATTTTGCAAAACAAATTTCAAAAATCCTTTGTAGGATTGCAACCCCCTTCAAATAAATAATCCCCCAACCCAAGCAATTAGGATCAGCATTTTTTATTTGGGAGAAATTTCGCTACTTTTTGGATCTTTATCATTCGCATTATTACTGCACAAAATGCAAGCAGCAGCAAGAGAAAGTTGGAACATTCAAGAGTTTTTCAATGGATTACTTTTCAATGCAGATTTGCTTTACATGTGCCAGAATATTAACCCCATGCTTCCAAGCATCTTGTTGTCAAAAGGAATCTGTTCCTTCAATGTCCAACTATTACAGAGCACCAAGTGCTTTTTAAATGGCAGAAAATTTCCAATTTTCGACCTGAAAAATATGATTTCAATCTATGCAAAGGAGTTTGCATGAAAAAAATGGCCCAAATCCACCAGATTTCGAAAGTTTTTTTTTTATAAATCACCAGATTTTTATGATAAGCTCCAGAAGGTAGCCAAGAATTCAGAGGGACTTTGATTTCTTTTACTTTATATCTAATATGTAGCCAATTTTTTTTTTTGGATGATTGCCTCTTTGGCTAAATCATAAAATCCTTTAAAAAAACTCTGGAGAGCACATTCTTAACTCTTGTACACATATAAGCGTCAAACATCAGGGAGATCTGCACATATTTCCAAATTATGCACCATTGAGTTACAAACCTTCCTCAACAGTTATAAGTTTTGAAGTTTGTGTTCTGCTGGTTCCACCTTTCAACATACCACCTGGTACTGGTAATGGACATTTTTTAAAAATGCAGACAAGTTTGCAATTCATATGGCATCTTTTTCAAAATTTTCATTTAATGATTTCTTCATTTCTTGCAAATCTTGCATTCTGGCTTCATCTTCAAAGGGTACAGAGTGGTATTGATACTAAATCTTTTTTTAAAAGAGCATGGTCTCGTATTTGTATTGGATCTTTTTCAAAATATTAGTTCGATAACTTCCTTCATTATGGCTTCATCTTTGAAAGGTATACAGTGGTACTGGTATTGAATATTTTAAAAAATTGCATACTAATTTGATTTTTGTGTTGGATTTTTATAAAAAAATTTAGTCAATGACTTCCTTAGTCTCCAGGAAATTGTGCAGTTTTCTTTCAGCTTCAAAGGGTACAGGGTAGACTGGCCTATCATCGATCACATGCCTATGACCAAACACTTATTTATATTTCATCATATGTGCTTCATTTTGAGCGATTTAAAGTGTTATGGGAATGCTATCTCAAGCTTTAAAAATCATCTTTGAAGTGAAAAGGAAAAGGAGTAATGAAAAAAATAACAAGAAGAAAAATAAACTTTTCACCTTAGAAAACACATTTCTTTTTCAATTTTTTTCTCTTTAGACCCCTCCTATTTTCAAACCTCATAACTTTCTTATTTCTTATTCATTTGAAATGATTTAAAGTGTTATAGGAGCATCACTTAAATTTTTACAAATCATCTTTGAACTTTGATAGTAACAAAGAAACATATAAGGAATTTTTTGGGTGTTGAAGAACTAGCCTTTGTAGTGTTTGGTGGTTTGTTTTGTTAAGTTCTTGACCCCTTTTACTTTGGGTGGATGTAACTTTCTCATTTTTAATCTATTTTTGACAATTGTTGGTGTATTAAATGCACTCAAAGGAGGGGTTCAAGTTTTGTTTGACTAGCATTGGACGATTTTTTAACATTTTTGAGAACCATTGGGTCTGGATATTAGAATGTTTTGAAAAACTCAATTTGGTTCTTATTTTAAATTTGATTTTCATCTTTTAAAGACCCGAGCAAGGATTCAACAATTTGTAAAAAATAATTTCACCCAAGTTTCAAAATGTTGGTTGTCATACATCTTATATAAATCAGTTTTCAAAGTCAAATTTCACATATTGGTTATTATTAATTTTTTATTTCAAATTTAATTTTTAATGTTGCAAGAGGAGCAACAACATCAAGCAAACAACAACAAAAGGACTAGTAGCATTGAGCAAGTAAAGAGCAATAAGAAGAATAACAACGTTGAACAAACAAAGAGTAGCAAGAAGAATAGCAACGTCAAGCAAGCAAGGAACAACACGTCGAACAAGCAAAGAACAACAACATCAAACAAACGAGGGGCAACAAGAAAAGCAACAACGTCAAGCAAGGAGTAGCAAGAAGATCAACAATGTTGAACAAGCAAAGAACAACAAGAAGAGCAGTAGTGTCGAGCAAGCAAGGAGTAAGAAGAAAAGCAACAATGTCAAGCAAATAAAGAGCAACAAGAGAAGCAACAATGTTGAACAAGTAAGGAGTAGCAAGAGGAGCAACAATGTCAAACAAGCAAGGAGCAATATTGTCGAATAAGGATTACCAAACAAGGAATGTTGAACACAAAACATCGAACAACAACTATTAACTACTTACCAATGCAACTAATTAAACTAACTAATCTAAATAACAAACAACAAACAAAGAAAAAAACATAAAACTCACACACAATGAGAAAAAAAATTTGAAACACTTGTTTTATATGAATTAGCGAGTGGTGCTGTTTATTGGCTAAACTCTAAACCTAACTAAACCCTAAACAAGCTATTAACTACTGATTAAGCAATAAACATTAAACCCTACTGACTACCTAATTAATTCTAAATCTTGAAACCCTGACCTTAAATTTTTTTAATACCCTTTCAAGATTTCAATAAAATATAAATATACATTTGATCGCAATATCAATAAGCCCAATTCTCACATTTCATGAAACCCTAAAACCAGGTTTCAAAGGCCCAGTTCTCACACTATATTAAACCCTGCATCTGGATTTCATAAAAGGCATCACTTAATGTGATACCCTAAGAGTTTCAAACTGAGAACTGGTTTGAAACTTTGTCTGGTTTTCACATTTTTTCTGATACCTGCCCAACATTGGTTTGGACACCAGAAACAACAGAGCCCTCCCCTTGGATTCAGCCTGCCCTGGGAGCTTAAGTGTTTAATCACCAGCCAGTCTATCCTAGAATGGTACTGATGTTCAGTCTTTTCAAAAATTTGCATAACAGGTTGATATTTATGTTGGATCTTTTTCAAAATTCTCATACCAGCAAGCCTCTGTATTGGTATAGGATCTTTTTCTTAGCTATCATACCAGTCCAGTCCTAGTCTTAGGGTCCAAGGCCGATTTTTGGCTGGTATGGCATAAGTATATACATAGTATTGACATTAGTACAGCCCTGGTACATATGAAGGCGATATTACAGGGATATTATCTCACGTTGCTACCAGACAGGTGTTGGTACCAGGCAGGTATTACCTGGTGTCCTTACCCATGAGGCAGGTACTGGTACAGGGTTGGTCTTGCTTGGGTTCATATCTATCCATTTGAGGTGCCTACCAGACAAGTGCTGGTAGGAGGTTGGTATTACCTCATGTCCCTACCAGGCAGGTAATGATACAAGGCTGCTTGGTATTGCCTCAAGTCATACCAATCTGGTTGGTTCTTTGATACCAGGAGCATACCAGTCTATATACCAAGGTTCCATCCTGGTACCCAACCAACACTGGTTTTGACGATCATTCACCTCCTTTCTGCCAATTTTTTAAATTTTTGTTTTAAGTGAGCCATGAACACAAGGTAATTATTATGTCATTCCAAAATAGTCATCCACATAGGTAACTTTTTTTTCTTTTTTCTTTTTTCCTTTCAAGACTAAATCATCCCTACCAAACCCTTTGAAGAAAAGGATTAAGGAGGAAACTAATTGAAAAGGTCATGACGCATTGCTTCCAAATAAGACCTTTTTCACTTTCACATCGTGGAAACCAAGCATTACATTTCAATCAAACATTCTTGATCCACACCTAGGAATTGGATCATTTCCCCAAACAATTGGATCATGCCTTCTAGGTGGAAAATCTTTTTTTGCACAAACACCAACACAACTTGTTTGTGCATTTCTATTCACAAATGAGATTATATATAGACTTTGGTGCGAAAATGAAGTAATATTCTATACCCAAAAATTGCATCCATTTATAATGGGGATGTTTTGAAAACAAAAATGTGGGATTTTACAATATTCTACTATGAACAAAGGGGGTTTGTACCGAGTTTTTGACAATTTTCACTTTGATTGTTTAGAGACCTCCAAAATAATGTTTTTCACAAAGATGCATAAATCTCAAGCAATACCCTCAACAATACCATGTGAATGAACATATGAATATTGGAAACAAATGTATCGCAGCTCTCCTCTGCAAAACAATGACCATGTTCAAACAAAAACTATATACCTAATATCTTGTGTTCAATCAAAAATTGTACACCTAATATTTTGTGTTCATGTTACCCTAGTCTTATCATGTTTTTTACCATATACATCATATCATGTTTCTCCTTAAAACTTATCACAAATTCTTCTTTTTCACTTGGTTTAGATTCCATTTGAATCATTGAATGAAGACAATGCATTAGAACAAAAACAATTCATCAAGTTCACACAGTATCATTTAAAAATCATTAGAACTATTTATCTTGGAAACGTAAGGTGCCTAAAATTAGGCTTCAGTCATTGTTCATACTTTTACATTTGTCCTAGAACGTGGCATTCTTACAGGATTCCTCATCAACATCCACTTCATATCTTATCCAAATTGTATCAATGGATTGGCATGTTAATGCCATGTCGTGGACTCTATCATTTGTTCCCCATGTTGAGGGACATGTAGTTCGAAAGTAAAAATCATGTTTATTAAAGTCCTTCCATGTGATGTGAACTTGATATCATATTGCTCAGTTTCAAGTTTTTAAGCTTTAGGTTTTTATCACTATCTCAATGCAACTTTGTCTACTGTAGCAATTATCTTGTAATATGCCTACAAGGGTATTTTTAAAACATATATAATGATTATATTTTGTACCTATTATTTTGCAAAGTCGAACACCAATGGAACTACATCAAGGACAACAGACCTTAAATATCACCTCTAAGAGATGACAATTGGAAAACAAGGTGGGGCATTAAAGCATCTTTATCTTTGTCTTATGTGTATTGTTTATGAAAATTTCACCCATTGATAGATAATTTTGTCAATTTGTTCCAAGGAAAGCAAGTGCACGTGTGTATCAAATCTGGTCATGATGCACGAAATGTTCAAAGCTCATAAATTAATAATTGTGATTATGCAACATCTCACATCTAAGGTTGATAATACTTGTGAGTTGGGTGAAATTAATTCCCGATCACTATAGGAACACATATGTTTGAATCACCCATGTTATTTTGGTAGTTTAAAAAAAAAAACGTTCATATATTCAAATTCATGCATTTCGATTTGGACTTATTACCCTTTGATTAATAAAGTTCATGGGCACTATGAAAAAACCTACATATCAGGTTCCCATAGCATTCAATTCACAAACAAAGGAAAATTTTGACATCCCTAATATGGAAGGAGGCGAGTCTATAAGGGGAGGCAAGTATAACAGAACCTGTCTAAAACAATACTGTTGGGACTGAGAGGTCAGTAATGAATTAGGCAAGGTCGTACACTGGGCCATTTTAAGCCTCTTCTTATTACGGTATAAATAGGGGTGGGGTGGGGGGGTTCCAATCGCGCGTTTCAAACCCATCCCTCCCCTTCCCCCGAGCACACCTCCCCCCCCCAACACACACACGTACTCGCACGCCCCCAACAACCCACCATGCCGAAGAACGGCGGGAAATACACGACGATAATGAACGAGGTCTGCATTGCTCTGCACAACCACAAAAAACACAACCCTACACTTTCACAGGTTGAGCTTCAACGCTGGCTCAAGTTAGAGCACAACATCGACTTCAGCCAACCTACGATTTCTTAGACCCTGAAGCATTCAGCTGAGCTACTCGAACATGATGAGGATCCCAACATTCAGAGCAAGCGCCAACGAACTATCAAGTTCCCTACGATGGAAGAAACACTCGTTGAATGGATCCTGGCAAACCAAGAACGCATCCCAATCTTTGGGGATCTCATCAAGGAGAACGTCGCAAAGATCTTGGATCGCCTGCATCCTGGCCATGAATTGTTTGAATTCTCAAACGGTTGCCTAGAAGCATTCAAGCTTCGCCACGGAATCAAGTCTTTCCGCTGTTTTGGTGAGAGTGGCTCCGTAGACATGAATGTCGTCAACCTAGCCCTCCCAGGAATTTGCCAGCTGTTGGACTAGTATGCGTGGAAGGACATCTACAATATGGATGAAACTAGCCTTTTCTTTTGCATGTAGGTTTAGGACATCTGCTGTCTAATTATGATCTGCGTCTAGGTCTTTACCTTTTTTTGATGCTGACCTTGGCTAAACATTTTCAATTCCAGGCTGATAATTCCCTCACGACAAAGCAACTTGAGGGGCGCAAACATAACAAAGAACGATTCACCTTGGATATTTGTTGTAACGGAGACGGTTCCGATAAGCTCCCCCTCTTGGTCATCGAAAAATACAAAAACCCCCGTTGCTTCAAAAACGTTAACCTTAGCAGCCTGGGCTGCACTTCTCGAAACAATGCAAAGGCTCTAGTTGTCGAGAACCAAAAGGACTTTGCGGTTGGCAACATGAAGGTCAAATGCGTTCAGCCACTCCAAAAAGATGATTTGCGTTCAGTTCATTGAGTACAAGTGACCATAAAATCAGCGCACATATGAGTTCATTGAGTACAAGTGACCATAAAATCAGCGCACATACTGAGTTAGAATTTTGACTGTTTGGATATGGGTCTAATTTTGGTCCAAGTCCAAAAAAAATCACCCCATTATGATGTTTGGCCATGGGGTCAATTTTAATAATTCCAACATCAAAGTTCAAAAGGATAGTTTGGCGGTGGGGTTATTTGACCCAAGAATGAAAGACACACCAACTATATAAACCAACATAATGTTTGGTTATGGGGTTTAACTTGACCTTTAAAGGACATGGAGGTGAGCATTAATGACCACAACACCATAATTGGAGTACAATGCAAAAAGAATAGCAATGCAATTAAACAACATACTTTAAGAACTTAGGATCTTACAAATAAAGAGTTAATTACAAAGGCAAAAAGACTAAGATGGGCATTTTACAAGCATTCTCACAAAACATCTAGAACAAAATGAAGGGTACTGAATTAATTATCAAAGGAGCACTTCTACTTTTAGATTGAGCTTTCAAATATGTTGTCATTACCAACTTGGGTAGAAGAGGGTTTAAAGCAATTTTAGAAATCTTGTTTCCTGCATATGAAATGAAACCATACAAGCCAAAAGCTCTATAGCCAAGTTCAAATGTCAAGCAAGTAATAGAGATAGGACAACATTAAAGTTACATAAGTTTGTAGTAGAAGCAAATTATGTAGAAGATCCAAAATCAAGTTTGCTACAAGAAACAAAAGTAAATATAAAAAAACGTAGATGTACTAATATCAAGTAAGAAACTAAAATTGGAACTATAGAAATCAAATCTAAAACCAAGAAAAGAGGAAGCATCGTGTTTGAAATTAAAGAAGTACAACAAGAAGGAAATGAAGTGGGGACTCAAGTTATAGACAAGATTTACAATGAGAAGTACAAACAATTTACCAATGGACCCAACATTCTTTATTGCCCAACTCTATACCTCCTTGACCAAAGGAAACAAGACATCAAATAGTTCATGTGAATCATTATTTTAGTTTTATACCAACAACTTACACAAACACAAGAGATTTCAATTTGATCCAAAAAAACTTTGTAAACTTCTACACTTTAATCTACTATAATCTAACATTGGAATATTATGCACAACAAACATATCCTCACCTTGTTGGTTTTTATATTTGTGGCATTTGTACCCCATAAAAAAAAGGTATCCCATAGTTGGGTCATGAAGCACACCACCCACCTGCTAGAGGCTCCAATGGCTAAATATTAATCATGCATCTAAATGTCCCTTGTAGACAATGCTTAGGCATGTTGGACCAACAAGCATTGAAAAAAAATTGTCCCATCTTAGCTTAAATGAAGACCAAACCATAGGAAACCACAAGTTGATAAGGTTACAACAACAAACAACAAAGGAAAATGAACAAATCAAGCCTTGGAGGAAGCCATTGATGCAATTGAAAAAAATACATGTTCATTGAGGGTAACAAGCAAATCACAAAATATATTAATGACTTCCCTTTAAAACCTTTTATTTGACAAAACAAGATCACAAAAACATGGACTAACAAAGCTTTAAATAGATGAAAAAAATGCAACAATAGCAAAATGGATCTTGGTTATGCAAAATGTGGTTTGTCAATTACCTTACAACAATTGAAACCGAAAGTTGTTGAACTTACACAAACAAGGCCTACCCCATTTTGGAGTGGTGTACCAAAGAATAGTTAGTGGTACTAGTTCAAGACTAGACATCCAAATTTTATCATCAAACAAGTAGAGGGTTTAAATGCTTTTAGAGCACAAGGGTTCACTATAAATAACTACAAAACATTTTGTGATAACTTGTAAATGTTGTAGACCTAAAATAATTATAATGTAGATCATGTATGGAACTTAAACAAAACAAACATCTAATTAAGCAAATAGTTATGAATTCGAATTTTGGCCAAAAAGGGTTTAGACCATGTAAATTACATCATCATTCCCAAATCTCAAGAATGGTTGGCTATGAATTGTGTAGTGAATGTAAAAGGCAATTTTTTGATAAGGTTTTACATTTTCAAAAGTGAAAGATTGAAAGATGGTTATATCAAGTTGTGCAAAATAGGTACACATGTGCAATACAAAAATAAAAATGGATGACACATTTTTTATTTAAGGAATTTCCTTTTTTCTTCAAACGGTTTATTCCAAATGGGATCTTTACAACTATTTTCACTTATTGACTATAAACAAGCATGGATCCCATGTCATTTCCAAATCAATAGAGCAAGCACAAGCCTTTGGTCTAAATATGATCACACTACCCTTTCACACTTCACATGCATTACAACCCTTAAATGTAATTTGTTTTAAACCATTCGAGACAACATTTAAGAAAAAATGGGATGGAACCATAGCCAAAAAGAATTATATAGAACCAAACAAAATCAATTTGGCTACATGCATGGATAAGGCCTTAAATCAGTCATTCACCAAAAATAAATAAAAATGGATTTAGGGTTTGTGGAATGTGACTTCTAAACCCTAATGCAATGGAAGATAGTTTTCACCCTTTAGACATATATAAAACACCAACAAGTGACAATGAGGAAATTAAAGGAAATCAACAATGGAAAGAACAATTTATTGCAGTAGACCTATTAAATATGGCTAGAATTGTTCAAGAAATAACACCAATGGATAATCCCACATCATTAATTTAAAAACCATGACTATGGATTCAACAACCCTATTTTTGTGTACATCTTGGCCATTCAATAAAATATGAACATTAATACACCATATTCTATCTAATGAATAACATAATTAGTTTGGTGATAAGATCTTGAAAAGGTGTTTATGAAGAATGAAGCGTGTGGTTATAGGGAGTCAAATGTGGATGCATGTTCAAATGTTTGGTAAGTTATTTTTCAAGATTGAAACCCCTCTTCTAACTTTTAAAAATCATATCTTGTTCATTTTGTAACCAAATCATAGGATTCAAGTGGCCTTGGGTGTGTTTAGAGAAGGGTTACATTTTCAACAAACAAAATCAAAGGATGATTCTATTAGAATCAATGAACCATTAAACCACCAAATGTTTGGTGGTTAACTTGTTTACCTTACCATGATGAAAAACATTGTTGTAATTTGAATTGTGAAAGATTGAATATAAAAAATCATATTTATTCATTATAGTGTACATGCATTCATTTTTCCATCTCATGTTAAAATTTGTATTTGAGAAGTTGCAAGTCATGCCATGATAGATCTTGCAGATGTAGAACATTTTGCATGGTACTAATGGAGGTTACAAGGTTGAGGTATTGAATAAATGTTTTAATCGTAATTGAATATGTAATGTTTTGTTCCCAAATCCATGAATATATAATAGTGGTGCAATCCCCTTTATGGTAGGTCAAAGACAAAAAAAAATGTTCCTAGTTTGTTGTGTAATATGAAGCAATGTTTAACCTACATGCACTTCTGACTTAGACATTGCAAATAAAATGCAAGTTAGGGTTAGTTTCCATGTGGCCCACCCAACAAGGTGAAAGCACACTACAATGACCCTTTTTGGAGCACTTTTGGGACTTTTTGGTCTAGTATTATAATACATACAATATAATTATTCCAAACGTATGGGACATTTTATTTTTGGTTTTACTCTTGGTTTTTGGCCTTATAATTATTTATTTTACAATAATATTTTTGTTTAATATAATTTGAATAATAATAATAAATTTCATTATCTATATTAAAAGATCCATGGGTATATTTATAATATGCATTGATATAATAAAGCTACTATCTCATTTTCTCTATAGCAACTTTAAGGCTTCAATCAATTTTGATGTAAAAATATGGCCCATTTAGTAATATTTGTCATCCTCCATGTGAATATGATTACTTGTCAAAATTGTAATTTACCACACATTTATCACATCTTTGTTGAAAAAATTAATTTTTTGAAATGAAAAATTTCAAATTAAACACATGGTACCCAAACATGGTTCAAACATATGAAATGATATGGTTCAACATATTTTCAACTTTCATAAAAGTTAAAAATCACTCAAATTATTTTTGTAATAAATTTGTGTTTTTGAGTACACAAGTATGCTACATTTGTTTTCACAAATACACTATAATCTCCCACTTTATAAAATGAAATTAAATGGTTTTATTCTAATATATTTCTTAGGTTGTATTTTAATATTATATGCAAAAATATTGTGAATTTTTTTCAAAAGTTTGAGGTGGGATACATTCAAACATGCACACCCCCTAAAAAGTAGTACAATGTGACACTCCTTGAAAGGGGCCACTATATTGTGCTTTCATTGAACAACTATTTTCAAAAAAAAATAGTCAAATGGAGTTTTCATGTCAATATAAACACCCATTCATTGACTACGTTTTAGTGGTTTGAAGGTGGGGGTGAAAAGCACAATCAAATGAACCAATTTATGTATTTTTCTAAGTTGAATTATAAGTATCACAAAATCTAACATAAAATTGTTAAACATGTATTTTGATTAAGTTAAAAGATTGAAATTAGTATGGTTTTTGATCCTATGTAAAATGATGTTCAATTAAAACACATTTAATTGATGTTGATTCATATAGGAATGAATTAGTGTCTTACACTTTGAAAAAGAAAATTGAATTTTTTTTTCTTTGTCTTGGTACAAATAAATAATATTTATTACATGTTAAACATTACATCATATATTTATTTCTCTTTGACCAAAATTCATTTATATCAAGGTTATTTCAACATGTCATGTCATTGAAATATGAAGTTGTCTTGTCAAATTAGGCTTCATGTGGATATGTTGACAATGTTCAAAAAGTTAACAAAGGATCATATGATATTACAAAAGTTGAAAATGGAAATATGCATTTGTATTTAAATGCAGAAATAACTATGATGGAGTCATTTTGATATTATTCATGATACTCATTCCTTTTTTTGTTCTTCCCAATTCATTTTTTTTGTTTCATAGATCACGAATTGTACAAGTTTATGTGATTTCTTGCAATATGCATACATATGGGAGTTGTATGTACGAAAGGTGTCATAGTCAGCACTTTCACATCATGAATGGAATTCATTCATGATGCATAATTCATTTTTAATTAACTCCTAATTATTCCTCGTTCACTTTTAATTAACTCATGATTCATTTTTAGTGAACTCTTAGTTCATTCCTAGTCCACTTTTAGTTGACTTTTAATTGAATTTTGATTAGCTCATAGTTCACTTGTAATTAGAAAGCCTCTTAAGAAGCTTCTTTTGTTGGTGGACATATGGAAACTTTGAACTAGGTCCCAAAACACTAGAAGAGATTTTCAAATATATGATTAAGTTTATGATTAATATTGTAATCTTAAAAAACAAAAATGACTAATAGCCCTAAACTCATTACAAATGAATTGTTTAAGATAATAATCATTTAGGATATGATGTGGCACATTTCATCCATTAATAAAAAAAGACATATATGAAATCATTAATGATCAATTGATTTTTTTATTGTTACAAATTGGACCAAAAACGTTGGGGAACATTAAGCTTTTTAATCATAATGTTTATTATTATATAATTATTATATAGTTTAAATAATTTTTAAATTTTTAGTTTTTTAAATTTGTTATTTTCCATCTTATCAATTGTTAACACATGTAACCACCTAAACTAGGTTTAAAAGCTAATTCAAGTGGTTAAGTAGACTATTTAATTTCCCAATTTAAGGTCTTTTAGGTAAGCACTTAACCTAGCAAGGTAGTTTAGGTAAGCAAGGAATATTCAATCAATATTTTGATGTTGACCACAACATTGAATGTCATTTGTGAAGTTTGAACTTTGGACCCCAAGGATGGAGTTAAAAACCTTTACCACCAAGCCACCCCATGTGTTATGTAAGTAATCTAATGTTTCTTTTATTTAAATTATATTTCATTTAATACAAAAAGCCTCAAATTTGATCATTCATATTATATTGATAATTTATCCCAATGAAAAAGTTGAATCATAAAGTTCTTTCAAAATATTTGAATTTTTTTATTTAATAACATTTCAATGACCATTTTTTGGAAAAAAAATCAAACACATGATTTTTAAATGGAAAAACCTTTGTGGCTAATACAAGAATAAATAAAGTATGTCTTTATTATCTTAAACCTTCATTTGATTTAGGAAATTTATATTATACAATTTTGTTTCCAAGACATCATAATTTTATTAATAAATTTTAAATGTATGAATCTATATAGTTATCCACATAAAATATTTATAAATGTATCACAAATCAAATATATCTGTATATGTTAAATATTTTTATATAAATTTAATATAAATATTTACTTTAACTTGAAAATATTAATTAAAATTCAAATATTAACTAAATATTTTCTGAAATTAAAATGTTATTTGTTTATTACACATGTAACTTTTTATTTTTTTTTCACATAAAACATTTTAAAATGGATTATATATCGTGTACATTTAAGAAAAATGTAACAAAAGTTCTTATACTATCTATATAATATTAATTGACGTTGGTTCCCTACATGTTGTAGTTCCTTATGTCCCTTAATATTCATATTAAATGACTTATTGTCATTTTTGAATTATTGTAAAATAATTTTATGAGCATGTTGTCTATGTAATGATGCATCATTTTGTTCATGTCACTTGCATAGTCACTTTTTAGTCCTATTTGAAATGATTTTATCCTAATTAAGTTTTGGAATAATATCTTAGACATCCATGTCATTTTGTCATCAATCATGGATGCCATATGGATGAAAATTCACAATGAAAAACAATGTCATCCCTTCTATTGCCATGTTATCATCTACTAGCCAAATGCATTAATATATGGCTACAACTTTTTCCATATAAGATTTGAAGTAATATTTTATGATTATAGTTAATTATATAATCATTTAGGATATATAATCATTGAATTTTTAGTGGCAAATGACATAATTCCTTTTAATGAAAAAGGTATAAATAGAGGTACGACCCTCATTACTTTCAGTTTGTTTAACACCAATTTGAAGTTCAAATCTAACACCATAACTTTGTCCTATTCTTGTCATGTTAACACTTTTTTATTTCATTATAATAAAGATATGTTTGTACTTTGGTTTTGCACACTTCATGTTCGTGGTTTTGGGTTTTGTGTTTTTATTTTGATTCCTTTGTTTTGTGTTTTGGATTATATTTAAACTTAAACCTATTCTTTTATAATCTATTTTCATAGCTTTCATGCCCATGACAAAGGGTAGGAAAGAACAAATGTGAAAACATGTAACAGAGTTGGCAATGATCCAATGAAAATGTGTTTCAAACACAAAACAAGAATGAAGGTTAATTATAAAATTAAAGATATTAGAATTTTGTTTTTATCATGTAGATTGTGAGTTATGATTGAACATATTTTGGCATGAGTTTTTTTTGTTTGGGCATGCACTTTTTCTGTGGATTGCATTTGCTTAAAAGGTGGTAAACAACAAGTGATGGTCACTTCATTACGTATGTATTATATGGAACAAAATAATTGAAAGAATTAATGAACCCAAAAAACTTAATATTCCCCAAAATGTTTTTCTTAATTCATTTTTGGCTTAAAAAAATATTTTGATATGTGTTTTGATAATTTGATTAAGTTTTAAACATCACAACATTACCATATGACACAAGCCATAAGATATCAACTCATGTATACCTCTATTTACCATGCTTTAAATGATATGGGTATTTATCTTTTAAGAGAAAAAATAAAAAAACTAAACATTTAAAGCCTACACTTAAATTATTTTTAAAAATGAAAAAAAATTGAATTTGATAAAAAAAAATAGAAAATAGAATAGTACAAAAGAAAAGTGATTAAATAATGGTTCAACTAATATATTAATAATTTTAACTTTGAAATTCACATTTAACATTTTATTTGTCATATAAAATCATTTTTTTGCAAAATTGAATAAGGATTTATGAGTGTTTACAAACATTATACTTGCAAAATATATGTATTTCATCATATAAAAAAATCAAATCAAATAACTTCATGCATGTTTTTAAACAAAATCAATGGTTATTAACAATTTATGAAACAATCACATGTTTGATAATCCAAGTTTTTGTATCATAAATATATTCAAACACCTTTGCATGAATATTTTTTAAAATTAAGATGATCCTTCTATGTATAGTATGTGAAATTGTGTCCACTGAAACCACATTACCTTGCAACTAAAATTCAAAAAACAACTCATATACAATTGTTATGCAACTATCCCTTTAAAAATATTGTGTATTAAAAAATAAATTGTCACATTAAAAAATCAGTTAGTTGTATTATAGTTGCAAATGAATTGAAAATGGGTCTTTCTATACAATAATTTATACACATTGTACATACATATAATCATGTTTAATTTTTTAAGGAGTTGCATTGTAGTTGCATGTGACAACTATTTTTAAACTATTATAAATGTGTCATTAAAGTAACAACTACGTTGCAATTAGTGTACAATGTACATATGTATGATTATACAACGTGTCCACATTTCCACCACCCATTATCGAATACATTTGCAACTAGTTTTTTTATTATAATTCACATTGATATAATTAATATGGCCATTAGTGCACCACTACTAAAATACTACTGCTTAACTATGTTATGGCTATAATACAACTACTTATAACTTTAAAAAATACATATTCATCAATGATTTATATTTTCATCATATGTGTTTCATTTTGAATGATTTAAAGTGTTATAAGCACCACTTGAAGTTCTACAAATCATCTTTGAACTCTAATAGTAATAAAACAACATATAAGGAATTTATTGGTTGGGAATCGGCCTTTGTAACATTTGGTGGTTTGTTTTTTTGAATTTTTGACCCCTTCAACTTTGAGGGGCCATAATTTTCTCAATTTTATTTAGTTTTTGATGATTTTTAGTCCACCAAATGTGCTAATAGAAGGGTTTCAAGTTTTTCTTAGACACTAAAAACAATGGAGCCCTCCCCTTGGATTTGGCCTACCTTGAACATTTAAATGTTATAGTTGCAACTCAATTTGCAACTAATGAACAACTAAAAGAGTTAACCCATATGCTTTGTTTTCGAATCCCATGTTGCAAACTATATAAGGAATTTTTTTTCTTTTAATTTTTCACATTAAAATATATGTGCCCATTTGGGATGAATTTTAAAAAGTTTAAGCGAAAAGCAAAACATAATTTTTTAAAAAATAATTCATGGCTATTCTTCAGTGCGCTTAGTCTTGTGTTTCCTACCTACTTACCTCCCTAGGTAAGTAAGTAGGATGTCAAGGGAAAAAATGAAGGATGACAAAAAGGGAATCAAATAACTTATTTGCTATGTAGGAAAAATAAGTAGCAAGTGGATAGAAAAAGAAGAGGAAAGGTTGGTAGCTCTTGGGCATTTTGGGGTTTCCATTTCCAACACATGAAAATGTATGTGTATTTGGAAAAACCTAAGATATTTTAGCAAGTGGTGTTTCAAAACTAAATGAAAAAAATTTTCACCCAGAGTTGAAGAAATAATGTGGACAAAGGAGGATGGGCTTGGTAACCTAGATCTAGAAATGCTAAGAAAAGCATAAGTAGAGATTAAAGACTTGGACAATTTGCAAACTTGTGTAACCTTTCCATTGTGCAATGAAACATATTACTGAATAACATTTGTTTTTTGGTTGTAACTAGTTGCATAGAGTTGTGTTGGTGCTTGTGTAAAGGGGTAAGGGGACGGCGTCATCTTGGTGTCATTGTGAAGGGGTTGAAGTTATCATGAATAAGGGAATTGCTCTAACCCACAATGGAGAAGACAAAGAGTTAGACAAATTAAAGACTAGGTTCTTATCCAATCAATCGCTTAGATGTTCTTTGAGTGGTGGAAGAATAACCCAATTTAAGGATATGTTTATGATTTCATAAGGTGAGATAACTAATCATCTTTTTTTCTTAAGTCATCTAAATTATTCGATTTTTATTATTATTTTGACACATGCAACATGCAGGTGGCACACAATTTCCAGCATAGACAGAAAGCGAATACTAGTGAAGGTCCCAAGGTAATACACAAAACATAGCGGCACAATGGTGTGGTGGAAAAAAAGTTGGGGGGTGAAATGTGAACCTTTTCACACTATTTTTCGTTTTGTTCATTACTGGATGGCCTTGAATGTAGTGGCTTGGTGGGCCACGTGAAAATTGACCCTTAGAGTTCAAAGGTTTTCAAGCAGCAATGAAGACGTTCTCTACATTAAGATGTGTCATTGAATTACAAGATATAAAGCATCGATGTGCTTCAAATAATAGCCCCATAAATTGTGGGCAATGTAATTTATCCTCATATTATTAGTGATTATTCGCTTAGATTAAATTGATTATTTACTGTAATCAACTCATAAGCTAAACTATGGAACCCTTTTATAATATATTGGGTATAACTCTTTGAACTTTGCACGCAACAAATTGGGAAAAAGCAACATATTTGCACTGTTTGTCAAGCACCTTCCTAACTTCATGGCCCACTAAAAGAATCTGCACATCAAAAAGGTAAACAGCAACAAGGCACAAAAACCAACTCGTAGACAAGCCCCACAAAAAGTGAAATATCCACTCCACTCCAAAGAAACCTCTACCAACAAACAGATTGCCAATTCTCCTGTGCATTTTGATGTAGGCTAGGTGCTTATTAATAAGGTTCAGAGATAGATTCATTCTACAATAATCATAGGTTACATCTCATGTAAGAGCTGAGACAATGATGATTTTGTTCAAATGTGAAAACATTAGAACTGAATTTACAGGACTTCACAGATGACCTCCATGCTCATTCAGGTCAGCACATGCATGAATTTGTTTCAATTTGGTACCCATGGTTACAATCACCAACTCTTCATAAAGAAGCAAGTTAGAAAATTTGAACAGCACAAGGTTTGTCTTAAGACCATTTCCTTCTCATGGGGTACCAAATGCAAAATATATGTTCTAAATATCTAAGTAGCAACATGTAGCATTGAAAGCTGGAAAAAAAAACTCCATTTTGAAGAGACCAATGAGTCTGGTCATCTCTGATAGCTTCAAAATGTCAGTTCCGGCGTCGCCGCTTCTGGTTAAAATCTTCAAAAAATTCATGGATGTCTGCACTGGTCACTGTCTTTCCTGATTCTCCAAAAGGAGCCTGTGAGTCACAGCCATGAACATACAAGCCCAATAAACTAAATAAGAAACAAGACTTTAAGCCAGAGAACTCTGTCTTGTGTGCCCACTCTGCAGATTGTGCAAATGAAACCTTGCTAAGACAAGATAGAATTCAATAGCCTGGCAGTGTAGTGAGTGATAATGCTCTGCAACTCATAGGCTATTTGAGAGTTGAGAGAGTTCTTATCTGATCACTGAGCTGGTCACTCATGAGATGATCATATTTGAGGGAACATTAGCATCTTGCTTCATTACAGACTCTTTTTTCCTAGTGAGTCACCAACAAATTAAAATGCACACCCGGAGGAACATTGGTTGCAGCAATAAGACTTACCAAAAAGGATTTGAGTTCACATGCCATGTCATTGAGCCCATGAAGAAGTTCTATCTGCTGTACATGGCCCAATGTCTGCATGAAGTCTGAACCAGCACCTTCAGCTCGTGCTAGGGCCTCTTCTCTCTTTCGCTTTCCCATTGCCTCATACTCCTGCAGCCAGTGTACCATGGACTCAGTGAGACTTGTCATTTTAGAAAAAGCCTTACAAAACAGTCACAAAGTCCCAATTAGAGCACTTCTGATAAGTTTTCCAGAAGAGCTTAGATTGTGCTTGGCCATTAGCAAACTCCACAACCCTTCACATTTTGACCCTTACAGCAATTTGGAGCTATCTTATTGTATCAGATCTGGGTTTGAATTACCAAACAAACTTCTCTGTGCTCTGTTTGACAAAAGACCTTGCAGGTAGCTGCCCATACTCTACCTGAATGGTGTCCTCTCTATTGAGAAGAAAACTGACTCCTTTCTCCTTGTACATGTTCAAGCATTGAGGGCACTGGCAAAGTTTAGCCCTCCAGCTACTGCTCAAAAAGAGTGGCCAAACAGGTTCAGGGCACTCAGCCACCACATCAGTCTTGCTTGAGCAAGTAAGCCCATTGGATGTAGCTTTCTGGAGGTGGTCAAGAGTTGAAGTTCTCATATGATCAGTGACCATTTCAAGCTTGCAGACAACAGCCCCTCCCCCAGGAATCTCTGCATTTGATGGCTCTGCTTGGGCAGCAATAGTAGTTCCATTCTCTTGATTGGTTCCATTGAGATAAGAAGGTGCAATAACTTTGTTTCCATTGTTTCCTGCACAACAACTGGCATTAATGCAACTCTCAAGAAAGCTCATCATTGTAAGTTTTGGTGAATGTCCAGAGCGAGCCCCAACATGCAACCTGAAAGCAACTCACAAGAGAAGCCAGCCTAGAATCACAATCTGGATAAATTGCAAAAGTTAACAGTTTTCTACTAGCTAAGCATAAGTGTCCCTGTAAGCAAGTAAGCATAAGAACCACCTTCAGGGTTTTAATCACTAACCTGTGGGCATAACTGGCTCTACAGATTGAACAAGCTCTGCTGCTGTATCATCAATTACCGAACTGGGAGGAATCAATGCCTCTGGGTACGAAAAGATAAAGGAGCAGTGAGGCACACAGGCCTGGCAGATCAACTCATCATACACAGGCTCCCCTTCTTCATCTTTTGGATACTGCACAATCATTAGAAAAGAAGTTCAGTATCATGCACTTGGTACAACCAAAGCTTCCAAGCAGTAGGACAAGAGACTGTATATGAGAAGTCCCATATGCTGTCAAAAATTCTCAGGATCCTGGTAAGTTAGATCACCCACAGGAACTTGCGGATGATTGTAGAAAGGGGAAATCTAATTTGACAAAGCAACTTGCTGATGTTTAGCATTCCTCAATAACAAGCACTACAGCACACAACCTGCAGGGAAGGTGGAAGGCCAAGATGGTGCTCATGAAACCAATCCTCACAAATGCAGCACTGCAGCATCTGGCCTGTTTCGGATCCATCTGGATCTGGGTATGGTCGCCTGCATATGCAATAGACTCCCTTGTAGTTTTGGTTGTAGACATTGCAAGAATTTTCAGGCTCTTTATCTGCCTGCAGCTGGCATATACCAATGCCAAATTTTGAATTGCCACAGTCACAGCGAAATTGCCGCCGTGTCCACAGCTCCACCACCTACACATCCAAACAATAAATTTCTGCAGCTGAAAACTAGCTTGTACAGTTAACAGCTCAAAAGAAACAACATCTTCACAACTATAGAGAACTTCTACAAACTTACAACTTAGGTTGAGGGATGACTTGAGGATTAGGTTATATAAATTACAGATTCAACAAGATATCACCAACCAGGGAAACGAGGAGACCCAACCCTAAGATACGCAGAAAGAAGTGACAAGCTGATAGAACAATAGTGACTGTCACTGACATATGGAGTGACCTTAAGCAGCTCAAAAGAAGAGGTGCACAAGAGAAGATCCCAGTTGTGGAAGGAAGTTATATTTCCCTTAGGAAGAGACAACCCAGAACTGAGATGTTCAACATTTATTCATGCCCACAATAATCAATGTGAAACCAGCTGGAGCTTGCAAAGAAGATGAGCAACAAATAGCACAAGGGGGATGTAGCATACATCATGGCCCTCATGGCAAGACAAGGAGCAAGCTGTGCAAAATCCAGCATTTCCATCTGGGGTGCAAGTACGACAAGCAAACACAGCCTGCCGCTTCTTGTATCCCTCATGATATGTGCACTCCTTGCCTTCATCTCCCCCCAGCACAAGATCCGCTTCCTGCATCCCACTTAGTGCCTCATAAGTCCAAGCCATTTCTACACTGTGGCAACCAGTGTCCAGACTTTGACATCAAAACACAATCTATATTATGGGGACAGTTATCATTCCCTACTGAAAAGGCATGATGTAGAATGTGTTATGTTTCCCTTCTATGGACAGCATACCGAAAATGTGTTAAGTTTCCACTGCATCCACATCCACAAATGCAGTGCAACTCTTCCATGAAGACAAACCAGAAAGCTTAAGACAGAGTGGGAGATATAGGAATTCGGGTGGAGTTTTTTTTTCCCTGAAGGTTCTTGTCCATGGACCCTCCATGGGAAGGCCTGCAAAGAAATGTGAGATAGGGTACCCAAACCCTAAGACTCACAGACTTAAGAAACTCATTTACATCATCAATGCAAGAATACAAGAACAAAAGTGTCGTGACTGTGCTGCAGCAATTGCGGCACAGTGGCTATCTCGGCTTTCTTTACACCCGCATGCAGAAGAGACATAGAGGAAAAGAAACAGAAATGGCACCTCCTTTTGCCGACAATTCTGAACCAGTGTCTCCTCACCCTCACTATAGCTACTGTCTGCTTTTCACAGAAACGAAGATTCCAAACCACCAGAAAGGAGACGAAATGCAATTCCATGTACAAATCATCATCATCAGCATCCTCCGAGGCCTTGGAAGCCTCCAAGATTCGTAAAATTTAGGATCACTGGTAGTTGACCTAGTGAAGAACCCCCTTCCTTCCTTCCTTCCTTCCCAGTCACTGCCAAATTTCTCAGTGTTCATAACATGAAAAAGGCGAACAAGACCGCCCGCCCCACCCCCAAATTTTTGTTTTGCCTATGTGCTTAATTCATTCGAGGCGAGAGACAGAGAGACAAAGAGACAGAGGTTTTACCAATTCCTGGGCTTCTAGACCATCCATATATTCCGATAAAGTTCCAACAGCTTCCTCCTCGACATTGCTATCTTCCATTTACTTGTTTTCAAAAGGGGCCACACGCAGCAATCACCGATCGCAGGTAGATCGCGAGTTACGGAGAAGTTAGTTGCAGAGAGGACTCAGCACTAGAAGCAGAACAAACAGAGGCAAGGTGCTGGGAAGAGCGTACCAAGGAGGGCGGGGAAAAGGAACGTCACTTTCCCGCCAGAATTGTCATACTGCTTCAGACCTTTTTCTCGGCGGAACCGTCAACTTAACCAGCGAAATAACGTTTCGAAAGAAAACCAAAATTAGGTTCTCAGAAATCATTTATTATTTCATATCACTTGACACCTTTTTGAAGGACATCAAAGGCGATGTTCTTGGCAATGTGATTGTTAAAATTTGGGTCATCGAGTTTCAAAAGAGAGGGTTGTCCCATGCGTACATTTTGCTCATTTTAGATGAAACGTCAAAATTGCGTTAAGGACTACGATTCGATGGTATCGGATGAAATTTCGGACTTGATACGCCATCTTGAGGCGTATGAGACGATCACTTCGTGCATGGTGCATGGGCCATGTGGTTCAGATTTTTTCAATGCACCTTGCATGGAGCAAGGAAAGTGCAAGAAAAGGTACCCGCATTCCTTGAGCGAAAGAACGCGTTGTGATGTTGACGGGTACCCGAGTACTAGCGTCGTCAAACCCACATTTTTGTAGATCCAAAAACGCAGCACGTGGTGGATAACAGTGGATTGTCCTTTATAATCTTCACCTAGCAACCAAGTACCACGTGCACATCAATATGGAGATATGTTCATTTATTTGTCGTCAAATACCTATACAAATATGTGTACAAGGGATCTGACCATGCTACTGCCATCGTCAAAAGGCAGGCGAATACGCCTAGCCAGGAGAACAACATGCAAGTGGCCGTTGCCAATGGTGAGTGACAAAACCACGATGAAATTAAAACATACCTTGAAGGACACTATGTCTCTGCTTCCAAGGCATCATGGCGTTTTTTCTCCTTTAGAATGCATGACGGGACACCATTTGTCACACGCCTTGCCATGCACGAGCCTAAAATGCATATAGTCATGCACAATGATAATGCCAATATTTTTGAAACTGTTAATAACGAACAAAACCAGAAAACAACACTCACTGAATACTTCCAAGCCAATATTGATTACCCCTTGGCTAGAGAAATCATGTAGACGGATTTTCCCTCCATGTTTACATGGACCAATGGGACGAAAAAATGGACCATTTGGTAAAGAGGGTACTATGTCGGGTGCCTTTATTTCGTTAGTCTTTCCGCTAACAAACGTTATTTCTTGCGCACATTGTTAACGAAGGTCAAAGGTGTTATTTCTTTTGAAACTGTTTACACAATTAATGGTGTTGTCCATGACACATTCAAATCAGCGTGCATTGCGTTTGGTTTGTATGACTCGGATGACGAATGGAATGCGTGCTTGGAAGAAGTAGTTGGCATGCAAACATGTGCGTAGTTACGGTCTTTATTTGTGACCATCTTGGCCTTTGGTGTTCCAAGTGAGTCACGCATGCTCTGGGACAAGTACAAGGAGCACATTTGCGGTGACTGCAAGGCAACATTGCAACATCGCGATATAGTGGAACCATCCAATAAACAAATTGAAAGTTGGGCATTGCATTCCTTACAGGATGCGTTTGCCAAATTTAGCAAAACTCTCAAGGATTTTGGCCTTCTTGCCCCCTTTGTTACTTTTGATTGATTAAAAACCAATCGCCTGCTTGAGGTGGAACGCGATTATAATGTTGAAGTCTTGCAAGCTGAGGTGGCTATGGCCATTGAAAGCCTCAATGATGGGCAGTGTGTAGCCTACAATGGCGTAATCGATGCATATGCTACCCATCACGCTAAAGTCATCTTTATCAATGGCCCTAATGGAACGGGTAAGACCTACACTGAAAACTTGATTTTGAACATTGTGCGTTTGCGTGGCGATATTGCATTCGTTGTTGCCTCTTTAAGCATTGCTACATTTCTGTTTTTAGGAGGGTGAACGACCCATTCGTACCTGAAGATCCCAATCACGTTGGACCGTACGTCTTTCTACTGTATCTATAAGCATGATGATTTAGTAACATTAATCCATCACACAAAGCTCATCCTTTAGGATAAAGCACCTATGACTAATAAACTCGCTTTTGAAACAATGGATCAAACTTTGCGTGACGTTACAAACAAGAACGAGCCCTTTAGCGACATTGTTTTTGTCTTGTCAAGGGACTTTCACCAAGTCTTTATGGTCATCCCTTGGGGATCCCATGCAGACATTATCTTTACATCAATCAAGAACGTATACCTATGGGAATCTATTGAGGTATTTCATCTTTCAAAAAATATGTGGGCCAATGATGCCATTGTTGTTCACCCCAATCTTGAGAATCACATTTTTACAGACTAGCTTCTTTGTCTTGGCAACAATGAGCTGGAAACCATTGATGAAGATTACATCAAGTGTCCAGACATGATGGTACTCCCTCTTGCAGACACATGAGCCATGGTTGTGGCCATCTACCATCGACTACATGAAGGCCAGGCAATAAACGAATATTTGCATGAGCGCACGATTTTGACTCCTCGCAACAAAGAGGTTTCGTTAATAAATGCAATGGTTTTAAGCTACCTTCCAGGTGCACAAGTTAACTTCCTTAGTGTAAATTCTGCAAAAGATACGAAAGTGGCGAACACATACCTTTCCGAATTCCTCAACACTTTGGAAGTCAGTGGCATGCCTTCACACAAGCTATCGCTCAAGATTGGTGCACCAATGATTATGCTACGTAATTTCGACCCATCGGCTGGGCTGTGCAATGGGATGCACCTAATTGTTCAACGTTGCACAATGCGAGTTGTGGAGGCTGAAATCATCACAAGCAAAGGGGTTGGTAATGTGGCCTTTATCTCGCGCATTAAGTTCATTTCTGATAACAACGGTTTACTATTTACATTTGCAAGGAAGCAATTTCCGTTGCGGTTGGCTTATGCCATGACTATTAACAAGTCTCAAAGGCGGACCCTCTCTCATGTTAACCTTCATCTCACAGATGACATTTTTTTCGTATGGCCAACTTTATGTTGCCTTTTCACGTGCTAAGGCACCAGGGAATGTCAAAGTTCAACTGCCAAACATTATGCATAGCCAAATTGGCTTTATGTGCAATGTTGTATACGAAGAAGCCTTCCTTTAAAGCTACATGCATCTCCTAAATGGCTTCGTGAAAAGCTACATTCACGACGTGCAACTGTTTAAAACAATATGCTTCTTTGAAATAAATACAGTTTAAAGAAACCAAGGGACTTCACAGTGTCCGAAGGTCACAGGTCCAACTAGTCACTAAATGATATTGATCAAGCCTTGCATCTTTTCCTTTTTTTCTTTTTTTAAAATTTTGGGATGTAGACCAATTTATTCACTTGAGAGTAGGCACAGGGTGATCTCAAGACCAAACTAAAGGTTTCATCAAAAACAAAAAGAAAAAATGAGCACCAAAGGTTCCTTTTGAAATTAAGAGGGGACAACACTCGTAATTATGTAGGTGAAAGAAAGAGTAAGGAGTACAAGGTTTAGAGGACATATCCTTTTCCAACTGTGATTTCAGATAACAAGCAAACTTTTGCATTTTATTTTATTTTAGTTAGTTTTTTTTTTTGGGCTTCAATTCAGCGTATGAATTTTTTTTAACTACATAAATACATTTTGAAAATGTTTTGATTTTATTAAATATTTCAACTACCGACCCAAGTTTGATGATGGAATAAATTTTCACCATATATTTCCACTGTAGTTCATCCTATTTATTTTTGAATTTGTGTCATCCACAACTCACCTACACAATGGGGTTCTAAATGTGTACTCTTGAAAATTGTGTATTAAATGTCTAAATACCTTGGAACATATTAAAGTTATCCGTAAAGTCAGGAAAAGACGGCACCGGAACCCCTTGTTTGGTCACATAGGGGATGAGATTTTTTTAAAAGGGCAAAAAGTGGTACACTGAGCTTCAACGGGGCATTAAACTCAGTTTGCACTGTCCTTTCTTTTCCTGAACGCCTTCAACCAATCACTGTTGCTATGTGTGTTGCTATGTGTGCTGTAACTATAAATGTTCTCGCGCCCCATGCGTTTAATCCTGAGTCTCAGTATTTCATACCCTTATTTAATAAAATTTCATGACCTTGCGGACAACAGCCAGCAGGGGATGAAGCGTCAAATGAGGGGTGCAACTCAGGCCCAACAGGGCATGACTTTACAGATAACTTTATTGTTTGATATGAGATTTGACATACGTGCATCCAGATTCCAAACCCAATGAAAATGTTTCAGGATGATTTTATGTAGGCAAGTAATAGGGGAGTTATGTGCTATTTGTTATGTCAAGGGATGGAAGGAGATAAAAGAAATAGATTTTGCAAATCTACATCTCCTATTAAATTCATCTTCTGGTTCATTTTCACAATTCCACATCTTCAACACTAGATTCCATTTGCATCTCATTTAAAAGCTGTAGTTTTGGAAATTCTTTTTCGAGTTGTGAAAACTTGCATCTGTTTGATATCCATGTGGAAAATTAGGTATTTCATTTACCTGCACAACATTTTTTGTTACAAATTTTATGGATCAAGTTCACAGCTTGATTTCATTGCAAGAATTTGAAATTGTGAAGATGTGGACACAACAAACACTTGCAAATGGAATCTAATTGTCCTAATTACATTGACTTTGGCCAAATATTGATCATGAAGTCCTTCCACAATCCTATGAACTTATTTAGAAGATGGAATGCAAATGAATCAAATGATCCTAGCATTAGAGAACAAATTAGAGTACAAAGGTAAAGGGAATGTTTATTTACAAGGTAATAATCATGGGCAAAATTTTAGATTGAGAGCCCCAAAGAAATACTGATGTGCCAGTAGGACAGATTAACAAACTGAAGGGGTATGGACTCCGGATGTTCATTCAAAGAACACAATATCTACTTCCTCACACCACCAGAAGTTGTTCCTTGTACTACTTGGTGTAACTACTACAAGGCTGTAAGTTGACTTGTGTCATGATCTTATTCGGAGTAACCTTCATCCACCCATCAAAGAGGGCAATGCAAAGGTTCTTTGTACATGGCTTTGGGAAAAATGACCCATCTCCCAGGTCCATGTGATGGTCTCCACAGCTCACACAATTGTACTTTAGAAACATCAGTGAGTGCACAATGTGCTTCACAAGACTGATCAACAACCATTGCTTGGGTTCGGTGCCAATTTCCTTCCCAACATACTGTTTAACAATGTGGGGAATGAAATAGGTGAGTGCAATTGAAGGATCAGTCCCAATATGGGTCTCCCATGGGCCTTGGTAGGCAGAAACCCGATAGCTGCCAGCCACCAGGGTTTGGCCGAAGTCCAGCTCATTAATCGCAATTTCAACTATTATGGGGCAGTTGAAAGAAATCCCAATTGTAGACAGTGTCAAATCACCTTCCATAAATGCCCCAACATCAATCTTGATCTGTATGACACAACTGCTCACACAATCCAATTCAGTCTTATTTGAATCAGTTAAAACACATGACAAATCTTTTTGGTTCAGTGTTCATTTGGTGTTCAAACTTAAGCAATCCTATACATACAAGGTAAGACTCCAGTCCCAGTTAGGATGCTAAAACCTTCTAGTAGTCTAGATATCACCCACAATCCAACCAGTTTTAGCTCATACATGTGAGATGGAACAATGAGTACAATGCTCACAATTTTCTATCAGAGGTGTCAAATTATGCTAGCATTTATGGAATGACTGCATTTTCTAACCTTGTCAACTTTGCTTAGCAATGCAGTATGCAGCCTAAACTCCTACAATTAGTTTGCCATATCTTACCGTTCTTTCAAATATCTGACTGAACACCATTGGAGTACATTGCCTTCCAGAACAGCCTTTTGATTTGCAGATTGACACAAGGCAGCTATCTCCTGCCAGCAAAGAACAGGTGAGTCTGGAAGCTGTGTTTTGGAATCCTTGTCCTTCATGAAACCTTCCTTTGTGGTTGGTTCAGCAGGACATTGGCCATGAATCAGATAGGAGGTGTTGCAGGAATCCTCATCCCCAGTCAACATAGATGCTCCAAGCTTTGCTATTTCTGCCACCACCTCAGCTGAAACTTGGCATGCATCTGCTGCATACAGCACTTGATCGGTTACTTTTGCTTGGAACTCTCTCTTGGGCTGCGTTATTTGCAACTCATGAAGCATTTCCTGTACAGGTTCTCAGAGACCATATATGATGTGAGATTCTAGCCCATTACCAACTACTTTACATCACAATTTACATCTCAGAACTTCCAAATGCAGCAAACAAATCCTGAAGGCTTACAAACATCTAAGAAGAGGGTAATGAATTCATAAATGCAGTAGAAATCCACAAGAATGCACAGGTGTTCTTTCTGCTCACACCAGAAGAAACCAGTATGCAAAGCCTTCTATGTGCATAGCAAATGTCAGCCAAAATCATGTATGCCAAGAAAAATAGACATGATCCAGGACACATTCCACACATTCTTTGTTGAATGCGAGAATAAAGATCTTGCAGTCCTCCCACACACAAAATATGGACTGGATTCTAGAGAATTTTACCATATCATAATAGGCATGGTCCTCCTCTTGATCACCAGGCTGATCAGCTAACTGCAGCAGATAGTGGCTACAGAACATGGCCAAAGCTTCCAACACTTGAGCCAAGTCTTGGGCATTTCTGAGCTCCTTCATGCACTTGTGCAAAGGGTCCCGCAATCTTTCTCCCAGAGTCAAATCCTGCATGCTTCCAGCTGCTCGTGAGATTGTCCTCTTGAGCTTCATGGAGCTGCTACACTGGTGCGGCCCAGCATTAATATTCGCTCTTGGAGTCTCTTCTTGCGCTGCAAACAAGTTGTCCAAAAGGAGTTCCAGCCTCTCATCAGCCTCTGCATTAAGGTTGATCTCCACAGGCACACGATCGTGTGGCGAAAGGATTTGCACTTTGTAAACCTCTCGAATGTACTCAGAGCTTGCACTAAGTGGGTCAACTAGAAATTCTAACCCTCCCGGCATTCCTATGGTTGCAAGAGCCCTTCGTCTGTTGTTGAAATGCAGCACTGCTTGCTCCCTTGGCTGTGGACTCCCTCCCGCATACACCGAGCTACCTGATCTCCAGAGTGCAAATTCCGTCTGCAATCTCTCCTCCATATCATGAACTCGAGATTGGTTCATGTTGTTCATATTTCTCTTCCTGTGACGAAGCTTGTGATTTTCTAAAAAAGGATCTGATCTCCTGAAAAATAATAACTTAAAGTCTTTCTCAAGGAAACTCAATTTTTTTGGTGGGTGAAATCGTTCGAGAAAAACAGGGGGAGCATGCACAAGACTTACCACAAAGATTCGAGAGTAAGGTATAATGCAAGAAAAATGGGCTGAAGAGAAGCAAAAGCTAGTTAAAGTTCATCATGCTAGTACACCAAAAAATTCTACTGTAATAAGCAGCCAACAGAACACGTTTATATATAGCCTCCAAGAAACACAGAGTTTGTTTTGTAGGATATCGAGCTTCTCACGCGTGCCTACGTACCTGCCTAGCATCCAACAGTACAGACTCCCAATTCCTTGCAAAATCCCTTTCGGTGGAGAGATTCAATTCGTCCACCGCAACACGTTCCATGGCGGAAACTGACTGTCGGAGATCGAATTCTCGCGTTTCGCCTTCGACCGCAAGCCACGAAGAATACTCGAAACTACCTGTGGACTTCTTCGTCTCCTCAGTGCGCGTCTCTACCGACGTATCTACTTCGTCAGTAGGTAGGTACTCAGTAATCTTTTACGGGGTTTGTATGGGATGCTCAAAATTATATATCTTGGGAAAATTTAGCCCTATCTTGGCAGTTCTCAAAACCAAAGTTCTTGGATTTGCATTCTCTTACAAAACTCTCCATTATTTGTAGTGTATCCTTTCTCTCCTTAAAGATATCAATTAGTCCTAAGCAACGTCCTAATCCTAATCCATTAATTCTAAGCAACATGTTCTCCCTTTGACAAGACGAGCTTCATGTCAGAGAGACCAGATCGGGAATTCCAATCCTTGAAGGAAGGATTGAAATTTGAAACCCTGATAAATCCTCAAAGCTATGAGTTAAGAAGAGAGGATTTGTAATAACCACAGTTATGTTCCTTATCTGTGTGTCTGCTGGATCATCTACTCAATATATTTTACTGGTTGTCTATACGTTGTCTAACATTTCCGTAGAAGATACTCAAACTTTCTTCCAAAATTCCAATGCAAAATCATCGCCGTTTCCTAACCTGATGTAAGTTCATGGAATCCACATTCCACTCTGGTATGGGCCCAGCAATTTAACTTTTTGGAAATTCCAAGGAAGCTTGAGAAACACAGCTGAATTTTGTTTTCTAAATTTTTTGGGAGGGGGGAAGTAGAGAAGGGTTAAGAGGTGAGGGAGGGTAATTTCGAGGAAGAGCTTGTTCATAGTTGTCCAGACACTCGCACATCTGAATGGTCGAGTTTCTTTTTCCAAGTTGTTTCCAAAACTAATGAATATTTTTATTAGCAAAGAGGAGAAATTCAATGTAGGGTAAGGCCCAAGGGTGGAGGCATTCCAAAATAAGGGGCCTCGGATGAGACAATAGTTGATTCTAGCCCCACATTTTGTGAATGGCCCCCAGCTGTAGGTCTTACCCATTGAAAAGCTCAGGGCAAACCTCATCATAAGCCTAGACATGTGAAGATCATGAGGTGTGATAGGAAGACATGGCAACTTATGTACAGGTGAAGAAGGGCAGAGGACATTTGTTTGTTTGAAGACATGGGAAATGAGGCAGATAGCCAGAGTTCCCTCTGCCTGAAAATAAACGAATGCCTGCTGGCCCTGCCCTTCCCCTAAGTAAAAGAATCTGACCTAATTATAGGTATGAACCTTCCATGACAGAAATAGATGTGCGGGGAGAACCTTGCAGATTTGTAAGATGCCTCCTGTTTTTGGGGAGGCAGTCTTTATGTGTATAAGTGTGCCCCCCACATACACTACAAAATTTTGTGTATGCATGCACATAGTTTGGACTTTCAACCTTGTGGATGGGCCCAAACCAAAAGCTATATATAACGGCAAGGTCTAGAGTAAGATTGCTGCCCTGCAAAATTCATCTGTAATGTGGCAATCTGAAATCATTGGAATTGAGTGGATTAGATCCCCCCATGGTGTGCTTGAGCCCTTGGGATTATGAAGGTTTATAGCTCTACAAAATTTGCCTGAATGCAGAGAAATCCAAACTGAGAGAATGATTTAAACTGGCTATTCTATTGAGTTTGTTGCAGTGTTAGGTGGTTACCTGCTTTGGTGGGTTACAACTTAGAACAACTTGTTCTGGTTAGTTAAAAATTGAATCAGAACGAGGTCTGGTTTTTTGAACTAGTTCTGGCACTGGAAGTGCAACCAGATTATTTTAAGAACTGGTCCCGGGAACCCTGAAACTGAGATTTTTGAAAAAAAGACTAGAACCAGGGGCTAAGCGGATGTTTATAGGCAGTTAACTGTTGGTTCTGGTCGGGGTTACCCAAAACTGGAACCAGGTCTGATTTCCAAAACTGGAACCAAAACCAGAATTTTTTTGAAGAACTGAACCAGGAACTGGATTCCTAGTTTCATTTATTTGTGGAACTGCAACTGGAACTGACACTGTTCTAATCTATTTTTAGAACAGAAACCTGAGGTTCTTCATAAAATTAAAGAACTGCCCAACACTGGTTTGTTGGTCCTGAGTGCAAGTTGTTGACAATCTATGTGGATCTGCTGAGGATATGACCAGCGTTTGGGCGGGTATCACAAATCTCCCTGAGCATCAGCCAGGCATCAGAGTCTGAACCCCTCAAGGTATCACACTGAGTGATACCCTGCCTGAAAATCAGATCATCAGTTCTCACTTGTGTGAGAACCAGATGGTGATAACCAGTTAAGTAATAAATAAATAAAAATAGTGAGACCTGGTTAAGGTCTGACCCTTAACCCAAATAAGGGTCTCAGGAGAATCCTATGTTAGGTGGAGGTACCACATTCCAACGGCCACTTCCAGAAAACTCTATTTTTTTTATTAAATGCATTTTTTTACATTAGTTCTTCATCTTATGTTTTTTTCACTTGTGTTCACAAAGGTTGAGCGTTGTGTGTGTTGTGTTCTCTAGTGTTTTTGTTTTGTTTAGATTTTGCAGTTTGGAGTTTGAATCATAGAGTTAAAATTTTCTCCTTCCTCTTTACTTTTTTCCTCACCTTTCCTCACTCTCACTCTCCTTTTTTTCCCTTTTGTTTTTTTCCTTTGAGCTTCTTGTCTTGTTGCCTTGCCTCACTACCTCGTTCTGCTACCTCAAGGCCTTGAGTTATTGCATCGTCACCTTGTTGTGTCTGGTGCTACCTTGAGCTATTGTCTTATCACCTCGTTGCTTCATCGCGTTGTCTCACTACTTCATTGCATTACCTCATTGGCTCATCAAGCTATCTCGTTGTCTCATTACACTGCCTTACTGCCTCATCACACTACCTTGCTACCTCGTCACATTGACTCATCACACTACCTCATTGCCTTTCACTATTTGGTTACCATTTCACCTTAGGCACCTTCTGACCCCCCCATATGTTGTTTCGATGCCTTGTGTTGGTTGGTACTTCCTTCTTACCTCCTCTTTTGCAGTGAGGAGCTTGGAACTTGGAAAGGCGAGCTCTCCAACAACCACTAGATAAGGCTTTTTTTTCTTTTGCTCTTAGTTTTCTTTTTCTTTTTTTCTTTTGCTAAGTAGTTTTTTTTGTTTTAGATTTATTTTATATTTTATTCTGGTTTTATTTATTTGATTCTTATATATGTTTATTTAAAAATGTATATAAAAAAATTGTTTGTTAGTGTGCAAGATATCCATAAACCCAAACATTTATTTTTGTAATTATCATTATACATTTTTGTAATCTTAATTAGAGAAAAGTGAGTGATTTTATTTTTTCTTAACCTTCAACCCCATTGTTTATAAATGTTTTTTTCAAAATTCATAACCCTTAAAGCCATTATTTTCGTAAATGTTTTTTCTAAACTCTAAACCTTTGTAAATATTTGATTTTTTCTTCCTCTTTTGTTGATTTTTTTTGGAATTGTCTATTAATAGAGTTTGCTTGAAAATCTTGTGCTTTAACTTTGGAAATATTCTTGTGAAAATTGCTAATGGAATAGTCCTTTGTAAATGAAAATGTTGTAATTGGAAATAATGAAACAATTGAGATCTATATGAATCATGAAATTATGAAAGAAAATGTAAATGTGAAAACAGAAACAAGCATGGATCTATAAAATGAGAGAAAAGAACAAATGAATTTTTATTTTTTTAAATTGCATGCATAGGAAAAAGTTAGCAACAACATGGAAAATTATCTTTGTGTTGGATTTTTTATTGTGTTAATGATGATGCAAAAATTGACTTTGAAAATACACAAATCATGTATTGTATCCTTTGTTATCAAAAACTTATAATAGGAATAAATTTGAGAATTCAAGCAAAGAAAAGACTAATTTTTTATTACAAGACAAATGGAATAACGTCTCTAAAAAAACATGTGGATGTTAAGCACACTATTATTGCAAAAAAAATTGAAGAAGAAATTTTTTTTTGCTCAAAAGAAGGGAAGAAAAAAAACCAACAAAAAAAAGAGTGATTGTGTTTGGTGGAATTTTTTTCTATCGAAGATTCCTTCAAAAAAGAGGATGTTCCACTGAAAGAATTTTTAGAAGACCTAGGTCTTTTCATTGTCAAAAACAATTTACCAATTCAATTTGTGGAAAGCATGTGGTTAAAATGTTTAATCTTGTATTCGTGTCCAAAATTACATTTCCTTTCCAAAAGGCAATTTTCACAAGAAATATTACCAAGGTTAGTTGAGAAAACAAGTCAACAATATGTTCCTACATTGGTAGATTTTATTTTGCAACAACTAGCTTTGATCTTTGGATGTCTAAGGGAGCTTATGATGTCTTTGCATTAGTGATCAATTTTTTGGGTAGTGATTGGCAACCAAAACATGTAGCTATTGGCTTATTTGAGGTGACAAAGACTACTAGTCAAGCATTAGTGAGAAGTCTAACAAAGTTACTGGACAAATATGGTTTAAGGAAAAATATCATTGTTGTTGTCAAAGATGAAGGGTCAAATTTCAATGCAATGATTCTTGCATTGAAAGTTGTTGTAAACTGTGAATCTAGTTTAGAAAAAAAACTTTTTGAGCACTTGCTATGGGCAGCTTTTTCAAAAGCATATCAATATGGCATTGTAGAAGAAAAGGTGTATAAGGATTTGAAATTTGTTTTTGTTAAGTCTACTCAAGCATATCTATAAAAGTGCATCACTTGGGCTAAGAAATCTAAAAAAGGAATGTGAGAATGGAACAAGGCTTGTGTTAAGACTAGCATTCACCCTAGAAACTAGTATTTTTTATTGTTGGTTGTGTTGCAAGTTTGTTAATAAAGTCATTATGTTTCAAGAGGCCTTACAATTTCATTCTACTATTGTGTTCTGTTATAGCAAATAGATTACTATGAAAATTATTAGTCAAATGCCTCCAACTTCTAAGTTGGCACATTTATTAGATTATAGTGCATTGTCTTTTTTCAATTATTTATGCTTGTGTTCTTAACCAATCCCATGGACATTGGCTTCTCGTTGATGCTTTACACTCTACTATTTCCATGAGTTTGAAATTGGAAGAAAATAAAATTATTCTTTCATTTGAAAGCCTAATGGAAGATGATTCCATTATTTGTGATGAATTATCTTTGTTGGCCTCTAATATTAGAAGGGAGGTAATCAATGTGCTAAACTCTTTCCTTTCATGCTTAAAAAAATATGAAAACAAGAAAGTTCATAATATGATCTCTTTAATGTTAAACATTAGGTTTAAGAATCTTCATATAGTATCTTCATTTGTTGGAAAGGAGCAAGGTGTTGTTCTTGTTGAAGAATATGATAGAAAAACCTTATATCCTATGTTGGTGAAATGCCATGAACATTTGCATCCTTTGGTAAGGTTAAATAAGAATTATGCTAACCAAGATATTTTTGAGTAGGATTACACTTTGGATATTTTTGAACAAACTACAAGCACAAGTGAACCAATAAAAAAGCTTGTGAAGAGGGAGTTGTTAGTGTTTAGGAGATATCAATTAGATGTTAAGGACATCAAATGTCTTTTTCAATGGTGTTAGAAACATGAAGCAATGTTTCCTACAATTGAATTTTTAGCTCGATAGATTTTGGATGTTATTGGATATCAAATTGAAACAATTTTTTTTCTTTGGCTAGAATACTTATTAACTTTAAGAGATGTCATTTGCAAACTAAAAATTTTAAAAAGTTGATATTTTTCAACAAAAATTGGCCTAATGATCCTAGAATAGGTTGTAAGTTCCATCTTATTGGAATTCCTTGAAAGGGATGAAGTTGTTGAAATGTAAAACTTCAATAAATAAAATATAGAATAGTGTTAAAAATTTGTTTGTAACAATTTCTAAATTTTTTTCATTAGTAAAAATAGTAATAGAATCAAAATAAAAATTAAATAAAAATATTTTTTTGGAATTTTTTATAATAATAACCAATTAATAAATAATACCCAATTTGCGAGAATCGACAAAGGAAGATTGGTGGTTTTCAAAATTTTGAAAACTAGCATATTGAAAACCAAGTTTTAAAAATATGTATTGATACCCTTGCCCATCATATACATTTTAAGGGGAAAAAAATGAAAACCAGACCCTTTTATAAATTGTTTTATGAAAACCAAATCTGAGGTTATCATAAAAATGTGATACCTGCCCAACATTGGATATGATTAATTTTCTATATGAAAATGATTTTCAAAGTTCCATCCATGAAATTCATCCAAAAACATTTTCACATATGGGCACTAAAAACCTAGGCATGTTGCACACATTTAACAAGTAGCTACCCTAAACTAACTCCAATCAGTCTAATTGTGATGAGCTTTGAACAAGTCAGTTTGGAGTTCCAGACTTTTGAGGGGTTCCAAATGTTTTTTCTTTTCATTTGATGGTAAAATTTCTTGAATACAATTGACCATTGAAGACTTCTATTGTGTGCAAATGGTCCACTCCACACCAAAAAAAGTTTGTTATATACCATGTTGTATAAACTAGAAACATTGTGCAAGTTAAATTTATTGTGTGTGAACATGGAAGGAGACACCTGTTCCAAAACTAAACTATGCACATGAAAAGATTTCTTCAACTGAAAACATGTTCAATAAACCAACAAAAAGTGATTTGAAAAGGCATATTGAACCAATAAAAAAAATTTATGCAAACTGGTTTTTTTGGGTTGTGAATCTCAAAAATCTATTTGGAAGACAAAAATGTTTAATCTAGAAAAGATGATACATAAATATTTTATTTCCATTTGGAAGATGTAAATTCCACTTGTAATTTCACTGAGAAATGAACACATGTTTCCTATTCCAAAGTCCACAATTGTCATGTGCAAAACCTCATTGAACCACTTGCACTGCAATATAGTTGCCATACATTAGTGCTTGATCCTTCCACTGGTGCTATAGTTTTGAACTTTTGTCCTTGATTGCCACCCAAGAAACATTAAATGCAAGATGGATCCAAAGGTTTTCTTTTAAAAACCAAAAGTAACCCCCTACATATCAACATCACTGAAGTTGAATTTTCACCTTATTTCCAACATTCTCTAACAAGGAGATTGCACAATCATGATCAAGCCCACAATCTTAATAATTGTACATGATTTACATCCATATATGTAGATTTTTCAAATTTTCCCCCCACCCCAAAATATATATGTAAAGAAAGAGAAAGAGAAAGATTTTATTTTTGACTTCCTCCAATATTTCTTAATGTAGTTGCTAGGTTTTCCTTTGTCAATTTCACAAAAATACCTTATTCTTATACAATGTCTAGTTCCTATAATTTCTTACAAGTAAGAAGCAAATACGTAACCAAAAAAAAAGATCTTACATAATCTTGATACTTTATTCCAAACAATACTACAATTGGGTATAATTTTTTAATTATTGGATCAAACATCAAAATCTTGTTCAAATTGGAAATGAACAATCAACATTCATAAAAAACATAATTAACTTAAACAATTTTCGTTTATTGAATACATGTGTAAATTTGCATCCCACCTATAGCAAACAAAGAGTCTAACAATTAAGGATGGATTTCCTTTGGATCAGCTCCTTCTCTTGTACCAATATATGGTTGTGAGTCACAAGCAGGTTTAGGACCGAAACTATGTATGTTTATTACATAGTTATGGAAATCTATGTTTTTGTTTACATAAATATTTTATCATCTTTATATTATCTATGTATAACTAGTATGCCACACCATTCTCTTACCATGGACTTCACATAAACTACATCAAAACTTTTCAAAACCAAAATTTCGATTCCTTTCATAATTATATTCCATAAAACTTTACATTCATACAATGACTTATTTATATCAAGTGAAGGTGTTTCCAAATGTCATAAACACCCATTTATACTAACCAAAAGGAAACTAAACAAGAAATTTCCTAAAATCTATACATCACATGGCTCCCCATCTGATTTCACATGCATAATAAAATGCAAAAACTTTTCACATAACTTTCACATAAATAATCATGTGAAAGTCAAACTATGACCAGATCATAATTAAATTATGAAATTATATTAACAAATAAATCACCAAACTTATTCATTAAATAATTACATAAGTAATAGTTAAGCTACATCAAGTTATAGTTCCAATCCCTTTGCCCAACCATGAACACCCATAACATGCCTCTATGGACCCACATTCCCAACAACGAACATATATGGTCTTGTTTTATTCTATGTACCTAATCCCCAACATTATGAAACCACATACATTTCAAATAAATAGGTGTCTACACATAAAAGACCATTGACTCCCATATGGTAGATGACATTTCAATTCCATCCCAGCTACAACCCTAAACACATGTGCTTCCTATAGAGAATCTCTTTAAGATCATGTTTTGTTATATTCTTGGAACAACTAACCAATTGTTAAGCCCTTTGTCTATTAGCTCATCCAACATGTGAGGGGTTTTTCATTGCTTCATGTGTTTTCTTCATTTTCTCTTCTTATGCCATCACCTATTATGAGCTCCAAACTTGTTCAATAAAGTTATCCATGCTGCTTGTGAACACTTTGATGCCTTGTTTTCTCCCTTTTCACATTTTTTCTTCCACTTACAGCATAGATCTTAGAGCCAGTCGTGGATATAATTATACATTATGTCTTTGTTCAAAGGATAAGATGAGTAAGTGAATTATTCATTCATGCATGCACAAATCTTGTCCAAATCAACAATTGGTTGTTTCTTGATCTCCAAAATCCCAAAGTCAATTTTTTTTTACATTTAGCCTTGAGCTGGGATTGCCATATTGTTTCACTTACAGTCAATTTCACCATTGTAGTCAATTTTAAGTTTGTATACATGTATATTGTCTATTTTAGCACATTTTAGCACATTTTAGCTCGTGTAATAAGATGTTTGATTGGTCATTTTGGTATTGCATGGATACCACCATAACCCCATGTATACATTGTTTGATGGGGTCGTTGGAACCTTTGGCCCACTCTAGTCATTCCATTTGTTGTTCCACTATATGCATTAGGGTCAAACTCTCCAAGAATGTTTATAAGGTTCAAAACATGAACCTCTTGCTCAAATTGGTGTGCAAGTGCAATAATGGGTGCAATAGTTAGTCTAGTGCACCTCGGTGTGATGAAGATAATAGTCCTTTACCCATTGTTGTAACAACATATGGTTGGTCTAGTGGACATTGTTTGAATTGCATAGATTGCTAGATGGGTTGAACATTCTTTCCCTCCAAATAATTTAATGAGCCTAATATCTTTGACAATTATGTCGAATTAAGTGAATTGATTGAGGTTGGGAAATCTTGTTGGGGTAGTGTGAGCCCTACTGACACAAGCGTGCACAATAGTCTCAATTTTTGAAAATTGCATTAGGGGTATTGGGGTGTGGTAAGGTTATTAGGGGTTTTTAAAGATTTCATGTTAAAATGAAGATTGATGGGTGCGCATGTTTGCATGGGGGGTTGTTTTTGTTTCGGAATTTGATTTTTTTCTTTAATAAAAAGTTGGTAATCATAGTTTTAAAACTTTAATTACATGATTGGGGGTGGGAAGTTTATAGAAGGTTGGGGTTAAAAGCAAACAACAAAAATTTTAATGCTTGGCACAACGTTGGTCTTGTTATGGTATTGAGTGAATAGTCACACAAGCAAGGATGATTTGACATTCTTGAAGCAATTAAAGGGTGTTAATGAAAAGTCTAATGGAGATAAAGTAATTTTCAAGCATTATAAACATGTAGGATTAATTTGAAACAACATAATAATTAAAATGAGTAAAGTGATAAGGTGACAATTGTAACATGGATTTCATGATGAAAAAAAAAAATTATTCAAGTTATAGAGAAGCTCAAGGAGGAGCTGCAAATACATGTTGAATCTTAACTTATGTTATAGTGGTAATTCATAGTTGTAGTAAATCTAAGATGCGTCAAATGGTGTAAACTAAATAATCCACCTTACTGTTAGGAGGCAGTCAACAAATTAGTAGGCAAGGGTGCCTTATAGCTAGCTTTCCAATGAATTAATGCAAGATAAATTTGGATGGCATGTGTGATGGAAACAATGTTTTAAATGATAAAAGGTTTGTTGTTGAGTTGAACTTTTTACTTCTTTAAAACCCTTTTGGGTTTTATAACACAACTTTTTACTGATTTAGGTATATGGTTTGAAGTTTGGTAGGTAAATGTGTCTTGTAGTTAAATTTCCAATGAACTAATGCAAGCTAGATTTGGATAATGTATGTGATGGAAACAATGTATTAAATGACTAAAGGTATGTTGTCAAGTTGAGCTTTTTACTTTCACAAAACCCTCTCGGGTTCTATAGCACAACTTTTTACTGATTTAAGTGTAGGGATAAAAATTTGGTAAGCAAATATACTTTGTAGCTAAGTTTTTAAATGAACTAATGTAAACTAGATTTGGATAACATATGTGATGGCAACAATGTTTTGAGTGACTAAAGGTCTATTGTCAAGTTGAATATCATGTCGACTCCTTAGAAATTAGTTAAGGAGGGTGACAATTTAACATAAAATTTTAGGATTTGGAAGGTTTGAACTTTGAAAATATATCTATCAATTTCAAATTATAAATCATGCATAAAAAGTAAACTATTTATTTTCAACTATAAATGCAATTTAATCTAAAAATACACTTTGCATTTTTCCTTCACCAATAACATATGTATTTCCAAATATAATTACCTCATAGAATTGGGAATAGAAGGATGGAAAGTCACCTCGTAGGTAGGGGAACACACATTATTGTCATAAAATTATTCCTCTTGTTATTTGCCTTGTTCATATGGTGCAAGACAAAGTTGCCCACTAATGACGGTTGTAAGGTTCAAGATGTTACTAACATGCATTTCTGGGTGAACCTTCAAATGGAGGGTTCACCTAGCTTGAGGGTTTGCCTAGTTGGGTCCCAAGTCCGGACCATTGCAAGGTGGCCCCATGGCAAATTGGGTTGCAAGTTTAAATGTTGGGTCAGGTTTGACTCCTAATTTGACATCACCCATGGGTCACATAGGTGCAGGGAATAAAGGTTTGAGGAAGCAATCAAGGAGATATCCTTGGCGTGCTAGATCTTCAAAATAAACAAGTTTGTGCATAGTTCATGAGACAAGAATTAGTATTCCCAAGTGATGAAGCCTTGAACCAATTGGAAAGTCCATGGTACGTTTTAGTCCCACTTGTTTAAAGGTTGAAGTTAGCCCAAGACTTGGTAGGTTCAAGAGATGAGGTGAATGTTAGAATTAACCTAGTGTGTGGTTTGCCATGTGCATGTAGTTTAGGTGTTTTAATGAAGCACGATTAACGGCATGGGCGTGAAGGTGTTAAGGTGAATCTGAATGCAAAAGGTGGTGTCAAAGGAGGCCCTTTAGGTCTTTGGGAAATCTTTAAAACAAAATGGATCATGAATCACAAATGGTGGAGGTTAAACCAAAGAAAAAGTACAAGACCAAAAAAAATGTTGCATAGGCTAAAGTCCAATAGCTTACCAAAATGGGGGAAGTTATGTTGGAATGATGATTGTTTCAAGGTGAACAAAATAGCCTAAGGAAAATTGTGGGGGTGGCCATTAACATGCCCTCTTGCAAAAGTAGAAGGAAAATAATAGGGGAACCAAGACAAGCAAAGGTTCATGAATAAAGTTGATTCCTTTTGCTCTTAAAAAAGACAAGGGAATGGAAAAAACCTTAGACCTAATCAAGGAGATCTAAGATCATGTGGCTTGCACTCCTCAAGTGAAGATTTGAATAAGGAGACTCATCTATTAATTGTCCCCTTCGGATCCTTTTCAAGATGATAGGTGGCAAAATAGAATGCACCAAATATAAGGTTGATAACATCTCGAACGCAAAAGGGGAAAAGGTGAACCAAACTATTGAGGAAAATGTGCCTAAAGGCATCTTGGACATCTTGAACTTTTCAAAGGCCCTCATGGTGTAACAAGGTCAAACCACCATGGCTTTGAACCAAGTGGCAACAAAATTGGGCCTAGCAATGGCTACCTTGAATGGGGTTCTATCAAGGCGATCAAGGCAAGGTTGTTTGATTCCTTCATAGGTAAGAATGAACCAAGGTGAGACAAATGTGCTAATGTCTTCTAAAAGTGGAGGCTTATTTGGAGATTCAATGCCTCGCCTTGGATAATGAGCAAATTCATTTCACACAATTTTTTCTCAAGAAGCATGCTTAGGATTGGTGGATGGCTCAAAAGCAAGAGATGTCCAACTTGCTTGAAATTCTAACCTAGGAAGCATTCAAGTTATGTTTGAACAAAATATTCACGTCGCACCACCTCATGTTCAAAGATAGGATGGAACTCTTGGAGCTCACCGAAGGGGATGGGGTTGGTTCCTTCACCCACTATGTACAAAAGTTTAACATGTAACTAACTTTTGTTCCTCTCAGGAAGAGTTTGCAAGAATGTTGGACATTGTAGGAAGATGCACTTGTTGCAATTAACCCCAATTGTAGTTTATAAGTTGTTTCATGTGTTTGGTGAAATTTGTACAAATTTTATAAACCTAATTTCCAAGGGACAATGCTACGCAACAACAATAAGTTCAAACTTTCTATAATTCCATCCAAGATATTGAGCCTTTCTTTTATTGCCATTACTTATAATTATTTGGTGCTAATTTTTTGGATTGTTAATCTATGAACTATAATATAAAAACCAAGTTCATCATTTTGTGTAAAAACATAAAAGCTTTAAAGCCCATGCTATCAAAACCATTTACTTTGTAGGCTCCCATGGAACAAACCAAATACCATAGCAAAATCCAAAACATGGTTATATTTTATCAAACATTACATTAAATACATATCTATTCTTATACCAAAATGATGTGGAACAACAATGTAAACACCCTTACCAACTAGTTGTTTGTTTTACCTACATGATAAGGTACATGGCATGTGGGAAAGACAAAAGAAATCACTATTCAACAATCTCATAACTTCACTCCAATTGTCAACTTTGCAAAAGTTTGATTTACTTCACTTTAAATTGGTATTTAGAACCATGGATCTTATTCTTCCTTTTTGGAAGCTAGTGGTGGTGGTTATATTATATGTTACATTAACTACATGGTTTGTTGCTTACAATGTGGTATGGGGTATTGGTATTGGTTATGCCATGCCTACTTTAATTCATGGAACATAGATGGTTCACATTAAAACTTAACTAACTAGAACAAGGAATTAATGAGGCAAGGAGAAACATTTCTATTTGTATTTTCTAGCTTTTAGTTATTATTGTTCACCTTGACTATTAAACAAAAATAAAATGGGATGTGAGTGAAAAACATGTTAATATGGACCAAAACAATTATAACCACTACTTAATATTTCATATTTAAAAGTAATTATTTAAATAGGTGTTGAAAATTTTGGATTTACTTATATAACAACATTCATAATATAACATCAAAACCTATGAATCAATTTGAAATCAATTTAATGAATAAAAAAGTTCAACTTTAAAAAATAAATTTGTGACTTGTGTTTTAAAGTAGTAAAGGACTTATAAAATGACTTAAAAGGTGTGAAAATGACAAAATTTTGGCAAAATTTTAATATAATCCTTAATATAATAATATAAAAATAATGATTTAAAAAGATTTTCTAAAATATTCTAAGAATATTTCAAGAATGTTCTAGATTAAGTAATCACCTCAAGGGGCATTGTTGGCTCCTATTACCTTGCTTTCACCCATGTTGCATTTATTATGAGTATTTGATTATTTTACTAAAACCAAAACCTATGCTTACATTATTAAGTTGTTGACTTCATGATGTCCCTCTTTTGTCAATTTAAAAGAAAATTGGATCACTAATCTTTTAATGGTTGTGATACAATTATAAGGAATGCCAAAAAGATATTGGCATGTTGTAAAGAGACATACAAAGAACTAAACAAGTTGGCAACTAAGCCTATTAAAAATTCAGCCAGCCATTAGTCATCAAAGTAAGCTAGTTGGTTTACAATATGTTTTGTAACTACCATGACTCCCTTGAATATATTGTATGTTGGGTTTTTCAATGACCTATCTGTAACATTCTATAACTTTGATTTTTGGAATTAGTTTTCAAACATGTGTTTTGGGAAACATTGGATATTTATTTAGTCCTTTTTATATGCCATGTACTTACCACATATGCTCCATAACTAACCAAAAATTGTCAAAACTAATTGGTGCTTTCCAAAAATTTGTTGAATCCATGTTTCATTGTGTTGACATGAGTTTTTTTAGATTTAATAAACATAATCATTTATACAAGTGATTTATTATGGATTGTAGTAGAAAAAACCTTTAAAAATCAATCAATTTTTTTAATTAAAATATAAATTTAAGATTCCAAAATAGTAATTCAGAATTCAAATATGAATTTTTAGATCAAATACGTTTGTTGAAGTTAAATTAAAAAATTCTAAATTGAAATGTCAATTTTCATATTCAAATAATAATATTCTAAATTAAAATTTCCATTTAAAGACTCAATTAATAATTTTTTGAATTGAAATATTAATTTCAAGAATCCAAATTAATAATTTGGAATTCAAATTTTTACTTTCAAGTTCAAATAAAAATATTTTAAATCAAAATGTCGATTTTTAGACTCAATTTTTTTTTTGAATTGAATACTAATTTTCAGATTTGAAAATAATCATTTAGAATTCAAATATCAAGTTTTAGATCAAATATTTTTTTGAATTTAAATAAAAATTTCCAGAATTGAAATGTCAATTTTTAGATTCAAGTAACAATATTCAAAATTGAATTGTCCATTTTTAGACTCAATTAATAATTTTTAGACTTGAAGCATTAATTTTGAGAATCCAAAATAATAATTTGCAATTGAAATTTCAGTTCAAATCAAATGATTATTTAAAATTTAAATGCAAAATTTTTAGAGTTAAAATGTAAATTTTCATATATATAGTACATACATTAAAATATACCCATATGTCATTGTAAAATACCTTTAGGATGCAACTAATTTGGTGATTATTGCAACTAATGGGACATATCAACATATTAATAGATGAAAATAATTGTCAAATTGCTCCAACCAATAGGATGAAATTTCTAATAGTTGCATCATAGTTGTGAAAATGACCAAAATAGTTGAAATTTGGTCTTGTAATTGTAAATACTCCCAAATCTAGTCACAAATGACTACAAGTTGCATGTAGTTGTAAATGGAATGGTTACATTTTGGCAATTTCTACTAGTGCAATGGGGTTGCCACTTTGAGTGCAACTTCAACCTTGAAATCAAATTTTGGGAGCATACAACTAGATACATCTAACCTAAATTGTATATTCCTTGTGGATTGAACCCTAGTTCAAATACAATTACTTCAAGCCTTAAATCTAATGAACACGGGTTTGTGGTCTTTATTACATGTGCACCTTTCCAAAAATAGGGCTTCATGGCAAATGCAAAAGAATTTTAGAATACGATAGCCAAATTCCCTTGGGTTGGGTTAGTCATAGGGGAAGATGGCCAAATGCACCATGTTTGGTGCAAGATCTACACATAAGTTGAGCATAGGGATAAGTTTTTTGTGTTCAAGTTGGATGGACTTCATAAACACATTGGGAGAAGGAAACATAAGAGACCTAGACTTGGATAGAATTTTAGGTGATTTTTACATCAATTATGACAATCAACATGAAAAAAAAGAAAAGATATATAACATTACAAGGCTTGATTCTATTATTGACTAGGAGTTGAATGCAAAGAGGGCTTGTAAGAAGAAAAAGTTCTCCAATTTGTTATTGTGTTTCATTTATTGAAATAGGGGCATGCCAATGACATATTATGAATGCATGGAAAGTTTTTTTTCATTTTTGAAGGTTGAGAAGGTGCCTAAGATGCATTGGAATGATTCAAATGGGTGGGGAAATGGCACATTATATGCACAATGTGCGTTTGGCAATTACCAAACATGCAATTCAAAATACAAGATTTTTAATTATGATGAGGTCAAAACTCTCAACAACTAAAGCTAGATTTCCATCCATGGTTATGTGGTTGAAAATTGGAGGAGGGTGCCTTTACTTTTGAATTTGCAAAAGGTCACCAAAGAAAGTGAATTTTGTCCATGCTTTTGGGGGATTGTTTTATGGGGATTCACATCCAAGTTGGTTTGCTTTGGTGTGGATGATGTGATTGTATTGCAACAAAAGGTTCCCAACCAACAATAGGGTTTCAACATGTGCAACAAAAGGGGGTCATAAAAAAACTTGAAAGGTGTTTCCTTGTTGATCACTTGATGAATGAAATTGGGATAATTTATTTCCAATATTGGGAGGCACTTGATGCAAAAATGACATTTCTTGGTCACTTGGCAATACTAAAAGTTGAATTCCACCATTCTAAGGCAATATCTACATGTGATTCCTTAGTTGTTGGTTTGTTGGATCCAACATTGCTTAACCAACAAGCTTTCTTCTTTGTTATAACCATGAAAAGCAATTCCAATGGTGCCCTATAAGGTAAATGCATATTACAATGTCCCTTTTTTTGTGTCACAATGTGAAAATTCTTGACCCCCAACTACATGATGTTTCTTAAGTTAGAATGTTTTGAATTTTTTTTAAAAAACCATATGTTCATTTTTTGGTTTAGGGGGGATTTTTAAACTTGTGTCTTAAATCTAGTCACAATCCTTATTTAGTCCCTAAATAATTGTAAATGAATTCATAGATCTTGGGTTATAAAATTATTTGTTTAATAATATTTTGCCACAAGTTGTATGATCAAAATGGAGACTAAAATTCTTATTATGGATATCATTATTAATGAAAGTGGCCCATCTAAGTACTTTTTTGGAAGGTTAGAATTCACAAGTACGTTTGAATATGTATTTTTTGAGGTTGATTCAAGTGTTTTCATTGAATGTGTTTTATAATGTATTAGAAAAAATGTAGAACACATAGTTCTTGCAAAATTTTAATTTATAATTGAAAAACTCATTTTAAAGGTGATGACAACACCCAAAAAAAATGTAGAAATGGATTTTTTCAGTAGTATGCATTTACCCTACATCCATCACCCAATGTAACCCCACAACAAAATTATGGGGACATTTAGCCTCCAATGCCATTGTGGGTTAGAAGTTGAATATTTAAAGCTTGTGGAGTTGGTTATTATTATGGTCCTAGGTAATGTGGAGGATGAGAGGACCTTCTCCATAATCAACTTCATGAAATTTAAGCTTTGTAATTGTTTAATAGTCCATTTGGACTTGGCAATCAAGGAATTTGCATGCCTAGGAATTTTACAAGCTCATGACTTTCATCTTCTACACAACAATTTGGGAGTGGGGGAAGGATAAATTGCGTTAAGGAGGCCATTAGGTGGCTAATTTTATGGCCATCCTAGTATGCATGGATGTATGGTGTTTTTTTCCATATTTTGAAATAATATTTATTTATGCCTTAATTTAGGCACTTTGGGTTGGGGAATCCAATAATTCAAGGTTGGCTTCTACCCCAATGAGTTCATTACACATTCATCACATTATAATGTTTTTGCTACTTGTTCTTAATTGGCTTGGGTGGAGTGATTGGGATTTTATAGGTTGTTGCATTGGGGATAGAAAGAAAATGATGGTTCAACAAATTTGTTCCATCATAATAGATTCTATAAGTAAGAATATGGAAGTTATTTAGATTCTAAGGTGACTTGTTTTGTGCAAATCCTCCACCCACTCCAATTGAGAAAAATCCATTAATGGATTAAAGTTCAAACCCCCTTGGATGAGATCCCTAACTAGGTCATTTTTTTTGTCTTGATTGTCATGGTGGTCTATTTAAAGAGTGCACATTGTTGACTTTAGATGGTAAGGGCAAGAGATTTCACTACACAAGTAGTATCGACAAGATTTAATTTGATTTTGGATTTATGTGGACTGGCATCAAGTATGATTGTTAAAATTTGGAGATGAATTTTTCACAAAAATGTTGACTCGAGTTCTAGATTGTGAGAGAGAAGCACCTCATAGTACTAGAGTACATTTTCAAATACATACCCACAATTCAACTCACTTGTTTTTCAACTTTGTAACAACATTTCCATCACACCTTATGTATAAGTTGCCCTCATATAGTCTTAATTTTCATTGGTATCACATAATAACCCTCACACATTTTGTATTAGTGGCATTCTCCTTGGTTGAGTCTCCACTTCAGTCACACAAATACACAAACTATGAACATCCTTGTTACTTAAAAATCTACTTCTAACATGATTTGTAACCTACATTTCATATAATTTAATGTGCTATAGCCGGTTATTATACATTTTGTGAATCCTAATTGCTAGTCATTTTGATAAACATAGTTGGAAAGTGCCAATGACAGACCATCCAAAAGACCCCAAAAAATCACTAGTTGGGACCATGGTAAAAATCTGAAAAATCCATCTAAATTATTTCTAAATATTACAAATTTCCCATGTGAAGAATAAATCAGGGTCTATGAGTTCAAAACTAACATTTTTGGGGCTTAATATGGCCATGAAGAGCTCTTAAAAAGGCTAAGGTACCAATGTGGGTGCTGGTTCACCCAAGGCCAGGTGATGCCTTGGGTGAACATGCTCCAAGGTTGGTACCATGGTAAAAATCCCCTTGACCAAAGCTTATAGCATAGAGACTGGACTCACTACAGTACCGCAAGACTGATCTTTTACTACAGATGAAAAGTAAAGTCTAAAGGGTGAAGCCCTTGGTTAAAAATACATTGCAAAGACAGTTGAAATAATTAATAATTAGTTTAACAACGTTCTAGAACCCTGATGAATAAGTAACTAACCTAAAGAACCAACTAACCTAAAGCATGAAGTGCCTGAAAAGTTTTCTGAGTTACACTTTTGACTTTCCCATGTTGGCTCCAGGGTCATGATCTTTTGTTTAGGATGAATTAAAAATGGAGCATTTCCTGTAGACTTCTCAGAATTACCCCCTTCCCATCTACCTTTTGGCAACCCTTCTGCTGAACAGGCATCATCATTTCTGTGTTCTTCATTGTTCCCTTGGGTCATTATGCTTGCCTTGAAAAGCCTTTTGCCTGATACAAAGCAGCATACAACCTTCAGTGGAATTTCCAATAAGTAGAGCAGCATAAGAAAATTCCATAAAACATTTACCCCCTTGCCCAAAGTGGGACTCTGTGCACAATGGTTGGGTTGATGTGTACCTCCCCTTGTGCGATGAGGATGAGTGCTCTTTGTCAGCTGCTGCAATGTAATGTGGTTGATGTTTCCCAAGTTGCCCAGCCAGTTCCACAGGCAGGGCACAATCTTCCCCTGGTGTAATAATATTGAACTTAGCCAGTGTTGTGTGTCTGGTGTATCCCACAGCAGTGCTGTCCCTTGTTTCTCCCCTTGGATATATGGTGTCAAGTTCACCAGGAATGGTTGTATGGTTCAAGACATGAACCTCTAGCCCAACCTGGTATTGCAGTTGCAATGGGCGGTGAAACAGTTGGTTCAGTGCATCAATCCCTTGGTGTGACAAAGATGGCTGCCTTTTGTCCACTGCTGCAATACCATACAGTAGAACTGCTGGAGATTGCCTGAATTGTGAAGATGGCTGTGTGTGTTGAACCCCCTCTCTCATCAGGTGATAAACTGAGCCCAGCATCTCTGAGGAGTCTGCTGGATCATGCACATTGACAAAACCTGAGAAATCTTGTTGTGGGGCAGGGGACCATATAGTGCTGTCAGACCAGCGCACTTGCTCCTCTTGCTGCTTTCCCTCATCATATGGTGCAAAACAAAGGCTCCCTGCATATGAGGGTTGTAGGGTCCAACACCTCACCCCCTTGCCCAAACTTGGCTCTATGCACAATGGTTGGGTTGATGTGTGGCTTTCTTGGTGCAATGAGGATGACTGGCCTTTGTCAGCTACTGCAATGCAATTTGGTTTATGTGGTACAGGTTTCCCCAATTTGATGGGGATGGCAAATCTTTCCCCTGGCGTATTAATGATATTGAGCTCAGCCTGCCTGATGCATCTGACAACTCTTCGAGTAACCCATCTGCTGGACCAGTGTCATCACTCTTGTGTTCATCATCATTGGGTTGGTCATTATGCTGGTCTAGAATAGGGTTGTTCCTGGCATAAAGCAGCAGACGACATTCAGTGGAATTTTCAAATAAGGGAAGCAGCATAAGAAACATTCTGTAAAGTATATATGTTGTGGAGAGGAAGGGATAGGCATTTTGCATAGAAAGTTCATATATAGATTCATTCAATTACAACAGTTTCACAAAGTGGGAACTTACTTTGCAGAAAATCTTGCCAGAATAGCTGCTTGCCTTTCTTTCTTCAACCTCCAATGCTCAATGTGCAGATTGACAGCCTGCACCTATGAAAGTGAAGGGTATATAGATTAGACTGAAACAACAGGTAGATAAACTCATAATAATTCACCTCCTCAAAAAGGTGTGGGCTATGAATGTCTGGTCTCACTGTTACTCACAGCTAATTGGCTACTTAGCTGTGAGAAGAGACTAATATTGACTGTACTGCTGGAATGCTGCCAGAGTAGTAGGATTTGTAAGGTCGAATTCCACAGTTACACAATCCAAAGTTGGCTTTGGGTCTATGGGAAGAATCTCCACCAAAAATAAATTAGAGAATCCAATATTAACAAAATGTAACCACCTGATGACATACTACCAAGTTTCTTGGATTTCAATGGATGGTTTTGCAACTCATACATGCAGTATACAGATGACCAATTGTCATAATATCTGAATTGAGCTCTAGTTGCAAGCAAATCTCAATATTCAAAAAGAAGAATTGATCACCACAAAAACTTGATTTGCTGCTGCTTACATGCCCCATTCCTAAGTTCATGCTTTCTATTTCTCCAAATTCTACACCCTAAGACTGAACCATTAAGGCTTGTATACCTGACATTTTGCAGAGTTATCTGACTTTGAACCACTCAGTTCATCCATGAAATAGGTGGGGAATGATGAATGCAAAAGCTGGAGAATGTGTTTAGCATACTCCAAACCTGTCAGCAAGATTGAAAGATTGTTAGCCTTGCTAGTCGCTCAACACAACACATAGCACATGATCTTTGTTTTTCAGGCAATCACAAAAGTACTAGTAAAAGGGTCCAAAAAAGTTACATGGAATGGCAATCCTTACAGTAGACATTATTCAAGCTTCCCAACTCCTGAAGCAAGTTATACATGCTTGAAGACCCAGTAGCCCACTCAACCACAGCTGTTCCTGGATATCTGTAGGGAGTCAATTTAATGTTGATAAACGATATCATGAGGCTGGAGCCCTGAAGGTTGTGGAGATTGAGATGATGGCTGAAGCTGCACCGAATTCTTCCTGCAACACATATCTGGTGATTTAGAATCTTGCATGTCTTGTAAGATTCTAAACCATCACTCATAGATATGCTTGTACTGACCACCATTATGAGAAAGCCACTGTACCACACTAACAGTTCAGGAACTTTTACTTGGAAGCATCCTCAGGCTGAGTGTGGATCAACCCTTGAGAATACCTTGTCACTGTGCAGCAGAATCACTACTTGATTATGGCATTGATAATAGGAGAATGCGTGGCATACTAAAACAGAAACACATACAGAGCTATCTCCATGATCTGTAAAGCAGTAATACTGAGTGATTTGCCAGTTGCTGCAGCTTTTTCATCCTTGACAAGAATATTCACATGATTCAACACATTCCAAAGCAGCTGATGGCATGCCTGCAAGGCCACCCCATTGACTTCATTATATCAAGTTTTGGGAAAGAAGGGATTAAACTCTTTCCACAGCTCAGGCTTTAACTGATAGTAGCCCTGCTCCTGAACCTGCCACAATCATATGTCTATCAGTCTAAAATGCAAACACAAACACTGCACATTTGCCAGTTGCCAAATGACAAATGGAGTCCAGAATCTGACATCAGTTGAATTAATAAGAACATGTCAGTGCTTAATCCTTTTACCATAGAATTTGTCCACATATGTTGCTAATGTGTGTAATCAAGGTGCACCATTATCTTAAGGTTTGGCAAAGTGAACTGCAAGGAAACAATTTAGATAGGTTCACATCCTGTTGACAGTTCCATGGAGTCAACGGAGATAGGACAGCACAAAGTCCCAAGAAAAGCCTCTTTGAGCCACATGACCCTGATGAACTTCTACAGACAGGCAACAGTTCACCTCAAGAAGAAACACAGAACATCCAGCCTCAAGAAGGGAAGTACCTTTGGTTGATGGAACTGTGCCACGTCTGCTCATATTTCAGGTGATTCCAGTAGAACAGAATTCAATGCCTCACAAAGCTGATTCATATACATCAGTACACATCATAACAAAAAGACTTGAATTTTATGCAACATAAAACTCATTTGTAAGTATACCAGAAGAACATGCAGCTGTGTTACAAGAGTAGATTGAGCTCATATGGAATCCAAGTGGAAGGCAAGTAGAACCATAACAGAAGTCAATTGCCTAGAGAAGGGAGACAAATTCTGGAAGGAAATATTCTTCATCCTTACTTGAGAATAGGTTTGACCTTGCACACACAACCATTGGATAACATCAGATCGTAAGGACTCCAACTGCACAGGCTCAAGCAACAGATCATGTGTTAAACAAGATTGCCACAGGAGGCCTATAGTGTTTGGAGATGTAGAAAAACAGAAGGTAAGTAAAGATGACATCTTCACCTCTGTCATCCCAGTATTGTGGCGGTTGCAAACAGCCTACACAGAGAATGGAGTGGGGACTCTCAATGATGAGAAGCATTGACAAGTTGCTTGTACTGGAGTTGTTTGTATAGAATACAAGAAGAAAATGAAGCAAATCAGAGGAAGTGTTCAGTACAGCATTAATCTCAATGTTTTTGATCCAAGCAATGTCAGAGACCTGAAAATCTAATTTAGTAAGGAGCCTCACCAGCAATATTATATACAGAAAGACCTGGACATATGAGGGTGATAGAGAAGACATAATATTGCCAATTGAGGGAGAGGTAACTAGATCCTGCAGCTGTCCCAAAGAGCAAAAGAAGCATTAAGTAGTTGATCAAAGGACCCATCGGATGAATTACATGTAAGCCTCTACATCAATTCAACTACAGACAGCTCTGTTAGGCATATTGAAAAACCAATTGAAACCCAAATCACACTATCATACCATCCAGGATCCAAATACTAAATGTTAACATTCATATACAAAATTGCATAATGCACCCTCTTGTGAGGCATCATGGTGTTTGAAAAATTGGTCTTTTACAAAACTGTTTATGCAGTGAGCAATTTTGTCATTGAGTGGCAGGGTTTCTCTTTTTGTGTCATGAGCACAATAGCTTTAGGGTACACTCCCCTTAGAGCACCAACAGCACAGCTGTTCTGGGTCTTGATCAAATTATCTACATAGAATGGTAAGGTGGCAGGATGTCCAGGAGTCAGTACTGTGAGACGAGTAGACAATTGAACTGAGATGGGGAAAAGGTGTCTATATATTCTGCTTTGGTTTTAAGGTATTTCAGGTCATACCTCAATAACAGAAAAAGTCTCTTGGGAGTAAGAAACGATTTCAATAAAAAGCATTCAATATGTGTTTTGGAACCCTACAAACCCAAGGGTTAGATGGTCCTTCTTCTTGTCTCAACTTTTTCTGGAGAGGTTATTCAGGCACAGTTCCTTTTTGCCAATCCAAGTAAAGGAAATTTCATGCTTGGGTTGCACAAATCTACATGAAAGCATTCAGTCATTCACAAAATGATGGCATGTTCCATCTTGTTTTTAACAACAGCACAAAACTGGAGGAACAGAAGATCCAAATCCCATGACCTACAATCACAAGATGTCCCTGGTTAGTATGAACATGGCAGTATCCCATCTGACTACTATGATTATGCTGATGTATGCTAAGCATTGTCACACACATGCAAGGAGCACTTGAGATTCATCATTCAGACAATTTCATGCAATGTAATGTGTATAGCAATACTATCAATGTGCAACACTTTCAACGAAGGGAATGGAGAACACAAAGTCTGCAGTACAGCAAACCTATGCATGCAAACAGCAGATACAGGAGATATATAGGGGAAACTCACTGATCATGCCTGAAACTACCCTGGTAGAATGATTCCAGGTGATAGAACTCCACAGATACATCCCGCTGTTTATGTGCTTAAACCTATTTCAAGAGTGAATATCATGTTTAGGACAAAGCAGTCCCGAAATTACATGCTCCATGGAAAACTGGATATCCGAAACTCTTAGCAGGGAAAAATTTGTAATGGAATTGAACCACCATACTCATATTATTGTTGCTGATAACTTCTGTTTGCAGTCTCAATATATCACAACAACCAACGAATAACATATTATTTACTCCCCAGAAAGCTCTAGATGGAACATCAACCTGCACTATCCATGCTCCAATAGATAATGGAAGATCCACTAAAGCCTGCACCTGTCCAGTAATCAGACCATAGATAACACAACAAATACACAGCTGAGAAACTAACAAGAGAAAGTACGCTGTTGACATTGCAGTGCACAGCTAACCACTGTTGTCAGTCACACACTAGGTGGAATAAGACAAAGCTATTGCAGATAGACATTTGGTGGTAACACCTAAGGCAATCGAATCCACAATGACAAATTTGAAGCCACAGATAAAAGAGATAGTAGTAGCATAATTGTCTCTGTTGCAGCATCTTCAAGAAAGCTTAATTTATCGGAAGGTAGTAGTATGAGCTTTGACAGTATGGTGCTGAAGACCCTACCAAGTGGAATATGGACTGACTTTGATGATATGAAAGTCAAATTTTGTGTGGCCTGCAGCATCAACCATAGATCAACAGCTTCACTCTAGAGATCTTACTTGGCAAGAAAGTACCAATCTGGTGTTATGCTTGGAGCACAAGCTGCAGAACACAAAAAAGCATGATTCATCTACATCACATCATATAGAGGGAAACAAATCTTTGTCTTGAGGTGCACATGTTCAACTGGATCAGACTGCCTTGCATAACTGGGCCTTCAAAGCACAATTGCCAGCTGATACCAATGCTTGTTTGACAGTCTCACAAAAATCAGCATCAGAATAGCAGCATGCAATCAGCTCGAAGAAATACTCACGGTGTTCATCTGCACATATGACAACAAGTAAGAAATAGTGACCTGTTGATTGTGGGATCTCTTGAAACAGTACTAATTTGGAGAAACCTAAAATTAACAAAGTGAGCAGACCTCTAGTTGGATCACACGTGCCCACAAATTGTCATTCTCAACATTGATGAAACCTATTATGAGTGTAGGGATTCATCCACTGCATCATCAAAACCCAGATGAACTTGCTAATCTTTAGTAGCTGTTTTGCGATGCAAGGTTTTTACTTCGCAGAAGACATTCATACTGTTATATCAAGTAGGTAGCAGAGAAAACTACATAGGAATACTTTGCAGGTCACTGTTGAAGGTTGTTGTCAATTGAAAGTCTTTTGGGCACTGATTCAATGGAAAGAAGCACCTTGCTGACTTGGAAGACGTCTACAGTGGCAAAGAGCACCAATCTCCACAGACATGTGCATGCATAAGACAGATTACAAGGTGAATCTTTCTGGTCCACTCTGAAAGCTGATGAGAATCTCCTGCAACCCTGTTGCACACAATAACTGTCCTAACACTGACTTCACTCAAAACCAAATTTTTGGCAAACCCCATGGAAGTATGAATGCTTAAAAACCTGCAGATATGTGACAACCTCAAGAATCTCCTCAAACAAATTTAACCACTCATTCAGTCACTGGAACATGATCTCAGATTGTTGTGAACAAACCTTATCTTTAATAGCTTCATGCTCCACATTGACAGTGCCCCTGAGAGACAGAAAGTTTTATAAATACCAAGGGAAAAGAAGAACCAGAACAGCTCAAGTATCAAAAAGTGACACAATACATCTATACAAACATGCAGTCTAACCCTCAATTTTGTCACTAGACAGGTGCAAATTGTGAACAACATAACACAACAAAGCTATTCCTTTAAACATGTTGCGGAAATGTCAAGCTGCAGATGACACTACAAAACTATTACTGAATGTTGCTTTACTTTGGCATGCATACACAAAATGAACATTTCGGTTAACAGCTAGTCAGACCTGATGCAACTATCCACTCAGTGACAGAAGTCTATGCACAGAGGAAATGGGCCCTTGGCAGAAAGGTTCACCACAGCCACATCCTTCCAATAAATTCAGAAGAACATGTAGCAGACACCTCTTGACAAAAAAATTCAGTACTCTGTGGAAGACAGAGATGACATTCTGAGCAAGTTCTCCTTTTTGATAAGCTCCATCTTTGGAACCTTGATTGACTGCACCATCACCATTGGACCAACACAGTCCTTGGCAGCAAGCTATTGAAGGAGCACAGATGAAATAAATATATCCAAAAAGAATTGAAAACCCTCCATACTCCGAAAAAGAGTCAGTTTCAATAGAAATCAGTGAGATGACCTCCCAGTAAGGTCCATTGGACCAAAAGAGACATGAAAAATAAAAGTAACATGAATTTTAAAAGTAGTTCTGGATGAAATAAAACACAAATTTGTGACATGTACAATAGCAACAAGCCCAGTGACCATTGACTATGAAATCTATGATTGTGACTAACTACCCTAACATCCCTGCAAAATACCTCATTCCTGATATACTGAATTTCTGTCACAAGTCCAGAATTAACAAGAAGACTCAGCCATGATTCTTCTGGATCTGATGTATCCACCTAAATGGAGCTACAATACATTTCAGAGTCAGGAAGCTTGCCAAAGCTGCATGCCCTGATTGGTGCTTTCAACTAGCAACCCAAACACTAGACGCTCCAAAATGGTGGAGCAAAGCAACAATTACAATAAAACAAGCATCAAACAGAGTAAACCAAAATGGGTAGCACTTGAAGTGTAGTGCTGATAAGTTGTTACATACCCTCAGCCTAGGGCAGAATGAATGGCCGTGCAATCTCTTGTCACTCCTGCATCTTTACTATGATCGACAACTTTCCAGGTAACATCAATCACCATCTTGGAATAGTACCACATCACTTCTTCTGAACTTACTTTTAAGCAAGTTGTTCAATAGCATCTTGAAGAAAAAAAGTCATCTCCTACACATCCAAACAAAAGAACTTGAGAATGCACCATACATAAACATAAATTGTCATGCAATGAGACATCAGCACACTGACCTCAATGCTCACAGCAAGATACTCACTCATTTGGTAACACTAGTTCTAAAGGCTCCCAGCATATCTCATACAGGTCAGACACACCTAAGGTGATCCACAGCAAAGACTTTCAAGAGACAGCCATACAGAAAAGTGCCAGCAGCAAGAATCCTGAATCATAGAAATCAACTCCATTTTTGGCCATGAATGGAAAAGCATCAAATGTAGAGGAGTTCTGATCAGCATACAACAGCCATGACATATTTCAAGACAGGTTAGACAGAGACATTACCCCTTCTGAAAGTGCTCTGGCATGCTTGAAAATGTCTTTAGTAAAATCTCCAGTGGAGACTTTCCTCCCCTCTACACAGGATCAAATACAAAAAAATTCTACCCACCCCACAAGGAACACTAGTTGGACACTAAAGATTGTGTTTAGATCCTAAATACATCATTGTATTGAGTCTGTAGGTATGTGGCCATTCTCACATACTGACCTTCCTAACAAACAAAAGGTTGTTCAATGCTCATAAGAAAAAAACCTGTATTTTGACTCTGGCATACATTAAGATCCTGTTTAGGAAGAAGGGGCTCACCATATTTTTGTCAAACTTGCCAAACTGACTGGCAATCAGGAATTTTCATCACCAAAACAGATAGCAGGTTGCAAAGGACATCTACAGTACACACATGACACAAGTCATATGCATTTAGGAGGTAAAGAGAGCTGTCACACTCCCTTTCATCCCTTTGCGTAAATTTCATGGCCTAAAAGAATGCAGAAGAAACAATATCTTCTTAAGTATTGAGAACTTCTCCATACTTATGCTTCAAGTCAATCTGAATGGAATTGACAGATGACCTGATGGAAAGGTCATAGAGATTTCATATCTAACAACATATCAGCAAACAGTCACAGAGGAGGTCCAACACCAATAAAAAAGAAAACAACTATGCAGCAGTTTGAACAATATTAACCTTCACATGTATGTTCACTAACCTTCAACAGCAACCACATGTACGGTAGTGACAAACTACCATACATTGCCACTGAATTCATAAGCTCCCAGCAATGGGTCACAAGATCAGCACCAAAGGGAACACTCAGCCATGATGCTGATAAGTGCAAAAAAATACAAAAGAGCAGGAGATACCAAGGAAACCAAAAATAAAGGGGAACACAAAGATAAGAAAAAGTAAAAGAGAACAAAACAAGGAAAGCAGAGAAAAGAAAAGCATGATGAAGAACATTGAGAATATGATCTATTGAGAACAAAGTGGACTTTGAAACTCTTCCACCCAGGATTAAGAAGACATCAAAATAGTCATCTTGAAGATCCCAAAGGTGGAAACACCAAACAAAGATTACTCTTTCTTGAGAAAGGTCTGTTCTGGTTCATTTCTGAGGACTTTGCCATTTTTGGTTGCACATAACCATTTGTGTTATATCCAACAACTGGCCAATAGTTCCTCTGTCTGTCTTGCCCATCTTCCAAGTGAAGAATACACCAAAACTTCTAATTCTGGTAGACCCTAGACTGCCCCCCTCCACATGATTTAAATGAAACCCACTACACATGAATCGAAGAGTCAAAAGAAAATTGTAAGCTTCTCAACCATAAGGCATTTACATCATCAAGACAAAGCAAATGAATGCACTTATTTAAGCCTGTCTGCTACTGGCATGACCTACAACTCTTTCTTAATTCCATCCAGGCTTGTGTAAGAAAATAGTTTGGACTTCACATCCTCATCATACCAAGTCATTCCCAGAAATAGGTTCTGTCCATGCAAAAGCATTCTGCAGATTTGTGGAAAGGTAGGCCGTGCCTTTGGGTTCCCATCCCAACAACTATGAATAAGAAAAGCCAAGAATGGTGGACATGTCTTTGGTAAATCAGGCCTTTCCCCTCTGTCTATTCTTGTTTGGACATTCATCCTTTGTTCAGCTTGAAAGGGCCCTTGTCCAGTAAGGACCTCAAAGAAAGTCATTCCAAAACTGAACACATCCACCATTAGTGGATATCTTTTGTGTGTAAGCATGTGTTCTCCACTAAGCTCAGGAGCTCTCCACCCTGTAGTCCCCACCAGCCATGTTTGCTGCTGGTCTGTAGTAGAGTTCCTAACATTTGTTTTAGCCTCTCCAAAGTCTGCTAGCTTCACATACAGATGGTTGTCAAATGGCTCTCGTTTCCACAAAATATTCCGGCATTTGAGGTCACGGTGTGCCACCTCTTTGCTATGAAGGAAACACATGGCCTTGGCAACTTGAAGCATTATCTGAATTGCCTCAAGAAAGGAGAATGGATGGATTGATTGCTTGCATGGTGAAAATGGTAAGGGTGAAGACCCTTCCTTAGTTGTTTGCTGTGCCATGAGCCTGGATATGTCACCTGCCATTTTCTCCATCAACAAGTGCGTCTTAAGGTTCCGATTGTCCCAGTAACACATCAATTGCACAACATGCGGATGTCGGATCTTACTAAGAATGATTGCCTCACTGGCTTTTGCATCCATTGCATCCTTCTCCTGTACACCTTGTGTAAATACCTTCACAACAAATTCTTGTCCCATCAACCATCTGACTTTCACAACTGTTGCAGTCTTGTCATACCCCAAGGCATCTGCGTCTAGATTGATATGAATGCCATTTTTAAACTGAGAGGGTCTCCATGAAAATGGTGAAAGTGTGGCACAGTCTCGAGATTGTCCAGTCCTTCCCAATCTATGTAGCAAATAGTTTCGTAGCTCCAAAGTATCATCAGTAAGCCAACCACTTGTCACCTGTTCTAGCTTTGTCACCAGCATTTGCTTATCCTCCAACAACTCTTTCTCAAGGATATGTAATCTCTGATTTAGGAAATCTTCATAGGCCTTGTCTGCATCTTGGAGCTGGAGAAGAAGGTTGCTTGTCCTCATTTCCTGGATCTCCAAGATTGCAATGTGCACCATGTTCTTCCACCACTGCAACTCTAAGACAATCTCAACATAATTTTCTTTACTATCCATTAGTGCAACTGCCTTGAGGAGCCACTTCTCACTACAACACTCCATCACAAGCATCTCTGCTTTTTTCACCATATGATAAAGATGCTCCATGGTTACACCATGCTTGATGTGTCTAGAAACATGACTTTGAAGCTCCAAGTAGGTCTGTATCTCCTCAAGTTCTGATGCCAGGTACTCACACTGCAATTTGTTGATTCGTAGAAACTTCTTTTCTGAACTCCAATCATCCAAGCTCCCTTGAGAAATAAATTTTTGCACTTCCTTAATCGACTCCAATATCAGTTGGAAATAGTCTACCATGATGGAGGTGTGTGACATATTGGGCCTGCACAACCTGCTCATGTATCAGCAAAAGATGTTGAAGACACTCCTGAGCTAAAAACATCCCCACTCTTATTACTTCCCAATACGCATTTTTCATGGACAAGTTCATGTTCAAAGAAAGTGTCAGAACAATAGAGCCCAACACTTAGAGTAGGTAGCAAAATAACAACTGAATGAAAAGAATAATGCCAAAGACACTTTCAGTAGTTTGACCATGGACAAAATATTAATTGTCACATATTGGGTATTCAGCCATGGCACTTGAACATACCAGTCCTCTTTCCAAGCATCTCCATCGGTGCAGTCACAACATCCTGGAGAGTCACTGTCATACATAACTACAAACAAAAGAAAAATATTAAGAGTAACAGAAGAAAAGAACTCATACTAGGAAGCCCCTAAAGATATGAGACATTGAAACACTCTCAACACTCTCAACACTATCTGCAGCTTCTCTACCTGCATGAGATCCTTCTGTTGGACCAGCATCATCATGTCTATGTTCATTGTGGTCATCCTCATGATCCTCATGCTGTTCAATAAAAGCCTTTTGCCTAAAGCAAACCACACACATAACTCAGTGGAGCAGCATATGGCACAGAAATATTTCAGAACCCACACATCATGAATACAGGAAGGAGTTAAGCAGCCTGCCTAAAAGGTGGTAGTTAGCACCATATTGTTAGACCATTTTCCAAGGAGACAACTTACAGTGCTGAATATCTTGCCAAAGTATCAGCTTGTCGTTCTTTCTTCAGCCTCTGCTGCTCAACCTCCACATTAGAAGCCTGGATCGATGAAACAAGGATAGATACAAAGGTCAGACTGAAACAAGAATACTCTAATTAACTTATGACACTCCTCCAGGGCATGTAAGCTGTGAATTCTCAGCCTGAATGCTATTGGCATCTAGTGGTGAGATTGATACAAGCTTAAATATCAGCTGTTCTGGCACTGTCTTATCTCTGTTGGTTCCTTGAACTATCAATAGGATATCTATCTTTTCTATTGGCAATTCACTTCGCTAAGCCTCAAGATAATGGATGAGTCCTGATTACATTAATTAGTGACATTTGGAGACACACTTTGATGTCTTTTGGATACAGTACTAACAAGTGCTTATTATTTTGACAAGGTCTTAGAGTCCACAGGACCCTCATGACATTTGATGGAAAGGCTAACAAAGTCTTCCAATACACAAAACTCAAGTCAGGAAGAAACTGATAACATCAAGCCTCAAGAAAGGAAGTACCTTCAGTTGATGGACGTCTGCCACCTCATCTAGTATTTCATCTACAAACACACTTGCAGAGCATTATACAGCACACTTATTCTGGAAAGAATCTAGCAGGTTGCAGTTTGTAAATAAATGTAAAATGTGCTTCTAGAGGTTTAAGTGTCAGTTCCAATCTGTGCTGGAAAGCAGGCCATGTTCCTGAATGAGGGATTATTTGTCACCTGTCATTTTAGTTGGCTCGTAAAGTTTGACGGGCATATATTGTGGTTGCTGGTTAGAGACTTGATGCATTTTGCAGAGACTGCAAGAATTCCCAACCAAAGTAGATATTAAATTTACATTTTGTGCACCAAAACTCAGATAGCCATGCATGTAGTGCATGGGAAATCTACTGTTGGATGGAGGTCTATTCGTCATATCCAATTGCATTGATAAATTAACAGTGAAGAGGAGTCCTATTAGAACAGTCAAATCCAAGTTAAAGCACCAGCTTGGGCAGTTCCAATCTATCCTAAAACTCAGCAACTTTATTGCATGAGATATGGAAGAATACTATGTTCAGTCTGTATGACAGGATAGAGCTCTAATTTAACTGAATGAAAACAATCATGTGAAAACCATTTCAGTATTTTGAAAATGGACAAAGTATTAATTGTCATGTTCTGATACTTAGCCATGGCATTCAACATACCCGTCCTCTTTCCAAGCATCTCTATTGCCACAGTCACAACATCCTCCAGACTCACTGTGGTACATAACTACAACCAAAAACACAATCTTAAGAGTGGAAGAGAACAAGAACACATACTAGGAGAAGACCTAATTTGAGACACTGAAAAACTTATCACAATTAGATCTACCAGAGTCAATACCATCTTCTCCACTATACACTGCAATTCTCAATGCATTGCACTGGCTTCAACTCATCACACGGCTCAATAAGATGGCCAAAACTATTCGTTCTAATTAAGAAAATTGTATACAGCGTTTCGAAAACACTGTGAAATTAGCGAACCCTCGTCTCCAATACAATCAGGTGAAGATCCATTTTCGACACGGATATCACCTTGGCAATCATGAACAACCGAAAACTGTAGAAAGAAAGCAAAGAAAGAAGCATCAAGAAACCACATCCAGATTGCGAGGAGGCGACAGGGTGGGGAGGAGCGGGGGGGTAGATGGAGGTCGTGTGAGAAAACACAAAAGCGAGTGCAGCTGCTGACCTCGAGTCGTTAATCTGGCAAGTGCGACAGCGATAAGCAACAGTATCCTTGGTCCAAACCGTGGTACACTGCGAATGACCCGACGACTTCAAAGCTTCGAGGAGGTATTGAAAACTCTGATAGCCATGCGACATAAATCGCTCCTTTTCCCAGAGTTCCTCCCTCAACGCTTCCAACCGTGGCCTTGTACTCTTGTGCGTCCGCGACATAATTCTGGAGACAGCGGCACTTTGCAACAAGCATAAGAGCACGGATAAAACAAGAAGAAGAACAGGAAGGCAAGCCACACGGATTCCGAAGGAGGACGCCCTAAACCCCTACTCCAGATCCTTCATTCTCGAAGGGTAAAGCATTGCAGACTTGAGAGCAAGTTCCAAAAACTCCATGCGATCGCACAACGTTCTACTTAGATGCACTTAGTCTCCGCATTCAGTTCGCAACCCTAGCAACCACCGTGCCCACAATGAGGCAGCGCGGCAGAAGGTTTCGTCGGTATGTACACCATTTTATGAGCTAGAAGACGTACAATGTTGGTGAACGGCCACACAGTATGAAGGATGGATGGTAAGTGGTCAGGAAACAGTTTTCCGTTGGGTTCCAGTTCCCTAGCTAACCATGGTGGTTGGCTCAGTTACTTTTATCCACTTGTGGGTTGTTAGTAGGTAGGCAATAAAATCAGCCCTTGCCTAAACCCTAAGCCATTTATTTACCCAGTAGTTACCTATTTTCTCAACTATCTATGTAGATATGAGACCTATTTCTTACAAACTTGGTTACCAAGATGAAAGCAAATATTAACTCAGTTGAGGTTCATCCACAACTGAGTTATAACGGGCATCCATTGGATGGTGCTTGGATGCACTGGTGGGTGCTGGTTCACTGTGGCACTCATGAACGTTTTGATGAACAGCTTTGCTTTCTCTTTGGATGAGTCATGGCAGGCAACCTACATGGGAAATCGTGGATAATGGAATAGGGAATATGGTAATTGGGTGGGATAGAACAAAATGTTAAATCATTCAGCTAGAGACAATTTATCCATGTGGATGAATGAAAAAGTAGACTTGGGGACGTAACTGGTTCCTACTGACAAAAAGCCATTCCAATCTTAGATGGTCGTTTTCCCAAAAAAGGAAAGTTTCAGGAGTTTTTTTTGTACCACAGTGAGTTAAGGGGAAGACCTAAATTAAGACATTGAAAAACTAATCACAATTAGGCCCGCTTTACACTAGGAGTCAGGGCCCAAAACACTTGGGGCCAACTTTGAGCATTTTTGGGTTGCAAATCGGCCCCAAGTTACTACTAAATGGTAGAACTTGACGTCAGGATATTACTAAATGCTGGAACATTGGCCCCCAAGGTTTACAAATTGGCCTCCCTAATTTGATGGTAGCCTTTTTTTCTGCCTTGGGGCCAATACAATGCCCTAAAGTTCAGCACTTATTAGTAACTTGGGGCACATTGAAAAGTTTTTTCTACTTCAGCCTTGACTCCCCGTGTAAAGTCCCTTGGGTTGATTTCAACTTTTGCACCAATAGGAATGCTGGATTTGGGTTGAACACTGGCCCTGACTCCTAATGTAAAGGGGGCCTTAGATCGACCATGGTCAATACGATCTTCCCTACTACACACTACAAATCTCAATGCATTGCATTGGCAAAATTTTCTCTGCAATCCAGGAATTGCCTATTATTTTGGTCTTCCTATTTTTACAATGCATCATGGCCACTTCTTTAAATCATTATGCATTCAACTATAATGTCTTTTTGACAAGAGCCAAAATCCTGTGGAGCACTTACCGAAGTTGTGGTGCCTAAGGTTACCTTCAAGATAACACATTTTGCATATTGCACTACACACCCACACACAATCACTTATGTTGTTAGATTTTCACAAAGAGAAAAAAAATTAGTTATCAACTTCAGAAACAACTAATTCTATTAACAAAATCATCAAAATGAAGCATTGTGAATTTGGCCTCCCCCGGCATGGCCAATGATAGACAAGTGACAAACCGATCAACAAACACCCCGATGATACCTTTGTCACCTAAAAAGAAGGGGAGATGATTTCTGATGTGTGAAAATCCTTAACATTGGGTTTACAAACTTAATAGGATTTGCTCAAATCTTTTGAAATAGAAAGAAGGTTATTATAAGTGTTATTTCTACATCTAAATCTTTACAAACATCAAACTTTGTTATTCTAGTTCTATGGACCTCAAGGGATCAAATCGCTTTTGATTTCCTCTCAAGGAAGCAACTGGCTGCTTAATGAATGTGACAGTTCATACTTCAACAACAAAAATCCCACAAGTGCAATCCCAACATCATTACATGGTTCCTCTCATAAATTGGAACTCAAAATAGAATATGTGGTTGTTATCTTGTGCATTTTTTAATATCCTATTGTTCCAAAATCTTCGGAGCTCCCACTATCCATGAGGTACTTCCTTCTCAGAATGATCACATTGCACACTCACATTAAGACCCCCAAACTATCAGAGATGATGTTACCACAATAACCGCTCCTGAAATCCTAGACTCATTTATCATTTCCCTTGTTTTGGTCCCTAAAATGCAAATGCTAAGACTCCTAATCTTTTCTTGACGCTCTTGGCACAACGAAAAATCAAGCATCAGGTTCATGAAATGAAGAAATCCCAATCAACGTCTGCCCCCAATTGATTATGAAGAAATTCCAAAACAACTCCACACCTTCTAATTATCATAAAAACTAAGAACTTAGATTCTTCCTTCGCCAAAAGTCCTTCCTTCTCTTGAGCCAACTTCATATATCTTTCTCCCTTCCACCTTTCTTTGTTCGCTAAAATCTCCGCACCAATCCTCCTACAGAACCACGTTTCACATTACTCATAAAAAGTATATCTTAAAGCAGCTAATTCGTGTTCCATCACTAAAACCAACTCACCAAAACCATTCCACAATAACCTGCAAAGCAACAAACCAAGCCAAAAACAAAAAAATGAGGAATTTTTTTACATCCTTGAAACACCATGCCTCCAATAGCTCTGCCAAAATGTCAAATTAGGGATTTCTATTTTCATCCACAAGAAATCTTTCACATTGTTTTTAGGTCACACCTTTGTTATGAAACATTTATGTCTCATGCTACAATTGCAATAACAACATATTGATCATTTAGCAAAATTGGCTTCAAGTTATCACATGGTTAACTAAAATGACCAAAACTATAACTCCTTATTCATTCTAATGAAAAATTTTGCATATAGTGTTTTGAAAAACCATGTGCAAATTAACAAGCCTTTGGCTCCAATGCAATTCCCTAAAAAATCATTTTCAACTTAGATTTCACCTTGGTAATCATTAATAATTGAACATTGTGGAAAGAAAGCAAAGAAAACAACATCAATAAACCACATCCAAATTGCAAATGGGCAACCAAGGGGGTGGGGGGGGGGAGGGAAATAATGTGCAAAAACAAAAAAATGAATGCAACTATTGACCTTGAGTCTAGAATTTGGCAAGTCCGACAATGATACACAATGGCATCCTTGGTCCAAATCATGGTACACTGAAAATGACCCAACAATTTTGAATTGTTGAGGAGGTTTTTGAAACTCATATAATCAAGGGACGTTAATCACTATTTGTGTTGGATTTCTTCTCTCAACACATCCAACTTTAGTCTTTGACTCTTGTGCTTCCATGACATAATATTGGAATTAGCAACACCTTACAAAAAGGAATTCATTAACGATACAACAACAAGAAGGCAAACCACACGGATTTTGAAAAAAACTTTTTGTAAATTTTAATAAATCCCAAAACTACCATCGATCTCACAATGAGTTGCACAAACATGTGCCACCAAGTTCCTAACAACCCATGATAACCATTTTTTTTTTTCACAAAATTTTTCCACTTGATGACAAAAGAAAAACCATGTAAAGGGTCTAAAGCATTTTGAAGCACATGATTAAAAAAGGTTGCCCAAAATTGACGATCCAAATCCAAGCTTTCACCAACCCTAAAATCCACATTATGCATTTGTCACTAGCAAAGGTGATCACCTTTCATCATCGGATGCTGAACTATTGACTTTCTGTCACCCTTGGTCATGCCTCCACTCCCCTACATGTGAATGCGATTGCAAACAACATTTTAAATTCCTATTGTTATATTGATGGTGCTTGAATATTTTTCCTTCACAAGGTTTGTAGGATATTAAACAACTAGAAGTTGGAACTTGCGAAAGTCAATGCAATTGCAAATATAAATAAGTTGGAATAGTTAATCATAAGTAAGTTGTTTGTGATGCATTTCAAATCTTATTTGTGGGTTGAAGATGAGGTTATATGTATTTGTAACTAAAATTCATTTGATGTTGTGTGTTTTTGCAAGAAGACTTGTTTCAATGTTTTATAATGTTGGAGGAGTAATTAAATGTGTTAAAGAAGGAATGTAATGTAATGGTCAATGAACTTGAAGGCTCGTTTTAATGTTTTGTAATGCCAAAAAAGTGATGGTGGACAATGAACCTTGGAGAAACAAAATCAAAGGCAATGGTCATTTTGTAAGAGTTTCCATTTTGCCAAAGAAACATCATGGATGGCAATTATAATAGTAAAATTTTAAAAACAATATCAGTGGAATATCTAAGAAATATGGTGACTATTTTTTCATTTTGAGATTCAATTGAATATTATACATCACAAATTTAACATCTTGCAACTTAATAATGAAAATTGTGCAAATTTTATTCATTCATAATTCATGCATTCACACATTAGTATCATGCATTCATAACACATTTGACACATGGATTTATAAAAAGATGTGAAATTCATGCAAAGTTCATTTATTTATAAGGTTAATTTTCATTTGTCAATACATTTATTTGTGTTTCAAACATATTTTCAACTCATGATATTTGTGTGTAAATATATGAACTTATGAATGAACAAACTTTATACAATTTTCATTATTAATATGTGGCATGTTCAATTTGTGATGTAATTTACAAGGTTGGCAAAATATTGAATAATGCACATAGGAAGTGGGAGAAAATCAAATACTTAGGTGGAATTTTCAATGTAACTCATTTCAATTTTGGTATGTACCTAATCCTGCATTTTTTGTAGTGATTTCTTTTTGTAAAATCTAGTTGTTTGTCATATTTTGTGAGCATTCACATTTGTCATTGAAGGTTCTTGCATAAACCCAACACATGCATTTCCAAACCCAAAAGTTTTGGAACATTTGTCATATGGCAATTTATCATTCACATGTGTGACACCCCTTAAACTCTCTCTACACATGCGTCTTTTACATTTCATAGGGGAAGAATTTCCTTGTGTTTGAAGTTCAAGTCATCACTAATCATTGTTGCAAATTTTGCAAAAGATAAACATAGTGAATTTTTAAAAAGGACAAAAGGACAAAATGGGAGTTAAAGAGGGTATACAAAGATAGATGGGTTGCAAGATTTTGTTGGTGCAAGCCTATTTGTGAAGAAGGTGGGAAAATCTATATGGTGAAGTGAAAGATGTATTCAAAAGAGAAACGAGTGAAAAAAATTTAGTCTTGAAAGTTGATTCCCTAATCAAATTGTCCTTGCAAACATTAGTCAAATCTGACCGAGGTGAACATGGCACAAGCTGTGCACAATGTGTCTTATGTGCTATCAAAATTGTTGTGTAAAAAATTGAATTCATTTTTGTAAGTTGTGAGGAAGTTACAAAAGTTGGTTGTTTGTGCATGTTTATATGGGAAAAAATGAAAGAATTTTTAGGGCTAAACACCTTTGAAGTAACAAAAAAAATTTAACCAACTTTTACACTCAAATGGTAACAAAAATTTGAAAAATGTAATGACCCATTGGATGTCTATGTTGTTGCCTTTTTTTGAAATTTACAAAAAATTAGCTTTAATTTTGAAAATGGTTACTAACAACAAAAGTGTTGAAATCACAAAAATCAATGACAAGTTTTATGTGATGCATAATCATTATTAGGTCTTGCTTGTGTCCTACCTATGTTGGAAATGGTGCAAATCTTGTCCAAGTTCACACAAGGGCAATATACTTTGATTTGTAATTCTGGGAATGTTATTAAGCTTTGTGAGGTACACATGCATAAACTCTATTGCAATATTCATACTTATGTTGGATGAATATCACCTAGGGGGGTATTTTTTAGGCTGATTCTCAAGTTGATTCGCACATTGAAAATCAAAGGTTTTCATTTAAAATGATAACCACTTACTTGACAACTCATAAGATATAACGTGGCCCTCAAACTAATACCCAAGGAAATTATAAAGGACCCCCTAAGTTTGGTTTTTCAAGCTAATAAACATGTTATATACAAAACATAAAAAACAAGTTTTTAATAAATGATGCTTGAACTCAAAACCTTTGTAATTTTTTAAAATGTTTTTACCACTAAGAAATAACCTTTCAATTGAAAAAATTAGGATAATATCTTTATTTAAAGTGTATGTATGTTAACGACTTTAGTTTCAAAGCCATTAAGATATTTTAAGAATTTACATAAAATAATCATTATTATTATTATGCATGGAAAATTATGGCTTGTGGTTAAGACATTGGTCTTCTTATAAGGAGGTCTTAGGTTCAAATTTCAATAAATTTGAAAGTCACTTTTCAATGAAAATTAGTGGTTCCTTGTAATTATTGTCCAACCATTTCTAATAACCAAGTACGAAAAGAAAAGAAAACAAATACTAGGTTAAAAGTTACAATCTTTTATATTAAAAAAATGTTTAATATTCTCTTTGTATTAAGAAGTCAAGGCAAAACAAAGTGGTTAAAAACAACCTCCATAATTCTATGGAACATAATGTATTTCTCTCGCAACATAAAATACAATTAAAATTTTTTTTTTGTGTGATTTTTTTTTCAAGTTGTATAATTGATCATTTTTATTTGTATATGATTCATGTTGTTAAACATATATGGTATTGAAATTAAATGGTTATATTGATTACTTTATTTTATTTTATTTTATTTTGTTGCTATTTTTGCCAATTTAAAAGGGCAACAATATCAACAAAGGACTTTTTTGAAAGAAAAAAATCAAAATTTGTCAAATTGAAAATAATTTTACAATAAACTATAATAAACATCCATAATACTGAAGATTTAAACAAGTTTTTTACTTCACAACTTGTTTATAACCAAATGTTGCTAAATCTTCTTATGGATGATTGCCATTTTAACAACATTACAAAAACAAATTAAATTTTTTGTACCTAATCATATTGGGGGAAAAAAAACTTGTAAATTTTCAAATAATGGACATATTTGACATAATGGAAATAACATTGTTAAAGACTAAATGATAGCATTCTTAAATTCACATTGAATTCACAAAGATTGTAGGTCAATTTAAACAAAAGAAATTTGTAAAATTATTTAACATGCTATTTTTATTTTAATTTTAAAATATATATTAATATTTTAGAATTATAATTATTTTTTTGAACACATTATTGAATAAACTTGAAGATCATGTTTTCATTTGTAGCATTTGAATAAAATTTGAAAAAGAAAACATATGCTAAAGTTTGAATTTCCTAATCAATCTCATGCCAAACATAATAAAAAATTTTAAATTATACCTTTTTAATATGTTTTGAAATGGTTTGGTGGTTAAGATCATGGTTGGTTTTAGGAGGCCATGGGTTCAAACCTTGAAGAATGCGCCAATGTATCTTGTATAAATGCAACATATGAACATGTATATTGAATGGTTAATGACATCAAAGCTTTTTTCACAAAACTAGAAAATCAAATCAAATATTTTTTCACGACATGTCATTTTGTCTTGGTGTGCCATTAAAAAAACATGGTTTGTGACTCCATGATCTAAAAAAAGAAATATATATATATGTTGATGTGGCGTTATATTCCATGTCATATAACCTAGGACCTCATAGATCCATCTCATAATTTTAAAATTAAAAAGTATGTAATGAAACATGTGACTATCCAAAATAACTTTAAATCATTTCACTAAAATTGTCATAATCAACTAGTCATTTTTTACCAAAACCATACAAGTTGCATATTAGTCAATTTTGTCCCATTTAACTAAAAATAATAATGAATTTGGGTAATGAAAAAAGAAAATACTTCTTCTTGTGTAAATTAGGAACATGGCTAAACATGGCTAAATGACTACTACCTACTATATACGATTATATCTAACCTATCTCCTAGGGAGCCTAGGTTCCTATTACATATTTTAGGCACCTACCTAAATATCTATTGGGTATATATTTAAGTAATCCAATAGGAAAATATAAACTATTCGAGTGTTTAGAGGTTACCTATTAAATAGCCCTAATACATAAGAATTAATATCATTGTTGCATATTGTTGCACAAACTTAAGGTGGTTCCAAATTTAATATAATATCTTGTAATGAGGCTACTTAGGTTGACTTGGCCAAAAACCTAAAGCTAGCAACTTAAACGAGCCTACATATAGGTTAACTTATTAGTAGGGTAACCTATTCTAGGTAGATTAAAATATACTTTATGTAGTAAATTTCTTATGTAAAGTTAAATAATTTACAAGGTAATCTATATTATGAAATAATTTTTTTATTAAGTAACATATATACATAGGTTAGCTTAATAGGTATGCTAACCTAAGCTAGTGTGCTAGTAGTTTAAAAGTCAAAGAGTTATGTGTCAAAATTTTCAAAATAACTATTATTATTGTAATCATAATAACAAGTTTAAAATAAATTGTTTAGTATATGTACACATGCATGTGAATTCATGGCTTAAAAACCTCATGTGGCACACAAAAAATTATGGCATGCCATGACAAATATTGGTGATAAAAATTCAAGACACACAAAAACTTATGGTGTCACAAAAAATCATGGATCACCATGAAAATTTGTGACACCTTATTGCCAAATGGCATGCCATATCATCATCACAACATGGAAGACCAAATCGTTATCAATCACAAAGGACAACAATATTTTCAACTAGTTAATATATGAGATTAATTCATCATATCAATTACATCAATCATGATGTTGATGAATAGTCACATCATCTTGTTGGCATTATAACATGCCGTGTCATCATCATGGGAGATGAAGTCATTACTAATCGCAAAGGTGGATGGTTCTTGCAACAAACTAATGGGTCCAAGCATGATTAAATATACCCAAAAAATAGTTCTCAAAAAAATGAATTTAAACAATTTTTTTTTTCAACATTCACATTCAAAAAAAAAAAACCCTATTTAAATTGCATTTTTTGAAATCATAGAGCTTTCCATTGAGTTTATTGTAAGTTTGAAGAATTTTTAAATAAGAAAGTGGATGAAAAATATGTTGTAAATTGGCTAATTGTTCAAATTTTCCAAAACATTTTAAAAATAAAACATTGATAAATTATGACCATAATATGAAAACTTGAAATTATATCCATACCTACTATAACTTTATCAACTTGAAAGTACAATAATTCAAATTGATGTTTTACTTTCATGTATTTTAAACTATATTTTGCAAAATTGTGACACATACTTTCTAGTATTTGCATCTCAAAAAATGTACTTAAATGCATATTGAAACATGTGGTTTTTCAATATTATTCAATGAAGTTAAAGAAATTATAATTGTTGATCATTGACTTAAATAATATTGATGAATTCAATATATTAAAGCATATTTTATGGATATTTTCTAGAAAAGTAGTAATTGTCATTAACTAACTTGCATATTTTACCATGCCTTTGCCCTAACTAATGAACAAAAATTGAAAAATAATGTGATAATTTACCAAAAAACCAACAAGTTATCATATTGACTATAGTTGCAAAACCATGATGTCACATGGCACGTTGATGTCTTTTGCCACTACTAATGATTATTATGACTAATAATTATAAATGTAGTTGAAAAAAACAATAATCATTTTTGTGTATGGTTCAAAGGATAAGATTTGTTGTGGTGGGGGTAAAGTTTTTGGACTTGCATCTTGATGCAAATAGTTAAATTGAGGGATTGGAAGTCATCTTTAACATTGTGACCAACCAATAAATGTCTCGTTTTATCCAAAATAATGTATGAATCATCATGTTGAATAATAATCAAATATTTTATTACCACGTATAATGTTATATCATCATGTTGTCAGACTAAAAGTAATTACTTTACTTGCAAAAGTCAAGGTACTTTTAATTTAATATATTTTATTTTTAAAAAACATATTATTACAATTTCATGAATAATAATATATCTATCTCACTAATGATCATATTAATTGTGGTCTTAAAACCATGACATCACTTGACATCTCAATGGCATTTGCAACTACATAATGATTTTTGTGACCAAATAAATATAATTTTAGTTGAAAAGGATAGTAGTCATTTTTTTCACCTATACCCATAATGTGTCATCTTGGAGTTTGGTGCTTGTACCATTCACAAACCAACAACCCTCATCATGGTAACAAACATCACAACCAGTTGTCAATATGCCTTAGATGAATATACAAGTATTGGGTAATCCAATGATTACAACAATTCCACCATTTTTTTATTATAATTAGTAGAAAACAACACAAGGTAAGGATGTTAGATATATGTCAATTGGAGATTGGTCTCCTAAACTAAATTTTTAAGTGGTTTCATCAACTGTACATTCCCAAGGGACTAAACAAAAGGCTAGGTGTGGAACAAAGGTGATGAAAAAAAATTAAAGATTAAAATAGTCCATTGGATTGGTAAGGAGGTCATCCCTATTGTCAAATGCAATATAGAGGGGAGACCTATGGGTGGTGGAAAGAACAAGTGGTTAATATCATTTTGAGGGAATGCAAAATAACTAAACCTTTCCATTAATGATATACAAAAATAACCTATTGAAGAATTGGAGGCAATAAAGGAGGCCCTTGACATGGGGTTTCAATACATATACCATTTTCTTGCATTTAAACATGTTAAGGACAAAATGGAGATAGTCTTGAAATGTAGGCAAACATGGTTGAAGAAAAAAAAAATGAAGGTTTAAGGTTTATGTTTGTTTTGCCTTCTTTGGAAACTTATTATTTTACAAGTTACTTATCATATGCGCCATTGTTGTATGATTCTACATGTATGTGAATGACCAATTGATGGATTTGATAGGGTTTTAAAAATGGAGCTTGGAAGAGTTCCAACATTAGTGGACATCCAAAATGAATGAGTGAAATAAATTTGAGCATAATCAAGCATATCTAGAGGAAGATGAGGTCAAAGTATAACAAAAAAAACCCCTATTTTTCTTATACAAATAATTCACTCAATGTTTCACCACATTATGATAATTTGTTATTCAAATCAAGTTTTTGTCAAGCAATGAATATTGACAAATTTGAATTGTGATGTGCCTTTACATGATAATGAACCCATTGATTATGACAATATGGACCATATATCAATAGTGGTATGGCAATTAATATTGAAATGTGTTTTGAAGCCTTGGAAAATAACCAAAATGATTTGAGGAAGGTCCTTGATGAATTAATGGATGACCAAAAAAACATGTGTAGTATGATGGAAGAGATGTGGAAGTTTATGTAATCTAATGCCAATACACATGGCTCTACATTTGGATCAAAGGACAAGAAGAACACTATTCAAAAGACATTTCAAGATGTTGGCACTATGGGAGAATTATCTTTATCTATGTACAAAGCAACCAAGAATTGAATGTTTGTTTCATGTTTAAAAAATAAAATGCATAGGTGTGTTACAAGTGGACATGTAGTTTTGTGGCATTAGTTCTTTTTGTTATTTTACATACCATAATTTTGATTATTAACTTCATGACTTCATGTGGGTTGAACTAAATATAGGATCATGATCCAATGGGTTTTGTAACAAAGTTTGTGTAACATGGGCCCCAACAAAACCTATCATGTAAACAAACACAACACTTTGTGCGAGATGACCCCCAACAAAAACTATCAAACTTTACTAGATTTGAAAAATATTTAGATCCACTTGATAGCATAACAAACAAAAAACACATAGTGGTCCAATTTTCCTCAACATCAAAGGGGACGACTTTCTTTCGATAAACTCCAACATGCAAACTTAATCCAAATCATGGGCTTAGAAAGTCAGGGGTGGCAACAACATCATGGTCAAAAATGATTCTAAAGAAGTGAACTTCAATGTTTCAATGAGCACCTACATTGGTTTTCCAAGCAAGCTCATGAAAAAAAGGTATGTTACTTATTGGTAATATACATCAATGGGTTACTTTGTGATGCAAAACATATGAAATTTGCAAAGGGATGGAACCCATTAGAGTCCACATATTGATGTGGGAACAAGTTAATAAGCTTGGGGCTAGATATGTTTGATTTCTTACAACTATGTTCCCAAATATTTGATATAGTGATATGGTCACAAACAACCTTCCCAAATTTGGTTCATCGTTCAATAATTATTAAAAGTAAAGGGTTTGAAACCAATATTTATGTGGGGTGTTTATAAAGAATGTGCACATACACATATAAGCCATCCATTAAATGTAAACTATGAACTTGTTTTGAAGAACATGAAAAGAGTGTGGGATGAGGTTAGTCCCAGGCTTAAAAATCTAGGTCCACAAAATGCATTATTGATAAATGATTGCCCATTCAAGTGTATAGGTAACATGCCATATTTTTCCAACATACTACCTTTGCCTTTTAAACTCAAAAATAGAGGACAATTACTTGATCAACATCCTATAGCCATACTTGAAAGGATTGTTGGAAGCACCATACATTATAGGGTATGTGGGATCCCATCCACATGGGCACATGTGATTGGGAAAAAAAAACTTACATTGGAAAGAAGTGTCCAAATTTTCATGGTCAACAACCAACTTAGGGGATTAGTATGTGGTTGGCAACAACTTATAAACCAAATTATTTCCTAGTCATGCTTTAGGACATTTTGGAAATTATTTTATGACAGTGTTTAAATGTGTCATTTGAATACCATCCATTATAGTACATGTGTGTATAATCATGGGTGATTTGGAACATGTAGATTTGTCAAAAATAGAAAATGCATTAATTGGCAACTTGGGATGTTACAATTTTGGTGAAAAAAGGCGAGGTTGCATGGAAGCCCCAAGGTCTTCACTTGAAATCAAGTTCAGGAAAACCAATTATGGAAAAAATAAAAACAACCAACCAATGTATGTTTTAAAAATTTAATAAATTGAACTAAATGTGAATTTGGTAGTTGAATTTTCAATGAACATTAGACATTTCGATTTGGTTTTATTAATTAGATGTTGGCATGTTTTTGTAATACGAGAAAAAATGTGCACATTGTTCTTCTAATTAAAGTTGGAAACAAGGACGGTTGTGCCATTGGTAATTTCATTAAATTTGGTGGAGGGGGAACTCTCCATCAAAATAAAACCATGGCATGTGACTACATTTTAATTGTAATATCTTTAGACTTTGAAACTATTATTGCCTTGCAATATCCTTTGTTTGATCATGACCCTCCAATTTGCATAATGAGGAAGCAACAAGATTCATTGTACAATGGTCGTGGAAACTAACAAAGAAATATATGCAACCACGGTCAATTTTCTTAGTGTATATAATTTATGTAGTTTGTATAGTTTCAAACTTTTGCATGAACTTCATTAGTAATACATGTTTTAAGTTTTCATTTTGTAACAATTTTACTTGTGGATATGTGGTTATCATACATATGTTATCATGTCAATTTAAAAAAAAACCCCTAACATCATTATTTGAACACCTAAATGGCAAGATTATATTTAAGAAGGTTGGCCCACCATATGATTTATTAAAGGGAAAGGAAGCAAGAGTTGTATCCTAGATTTTGGGCATGCAAGATTATGGATTCTCAATTACATTACAATGTTTAAATTCAAGGTTGTTGAATTGACACAATTCTGACCTACACCATTCAAGGATGAGATCCTTGGGAATTCATGGTGGTATTGGTTCAAATATAGACATCCAAAAATCTCAATATGACTAGCAAAACGACTTGAGATTTCCAAAGCATGAGGACTAACCAAATATGCATGCATTTTTTTCTATCAAAACCTACAAACATTTGACAACTAACATGCATATGGAATTCAAATGAAACAAGGATTTAGGCTAACAAACAATCATGAGCAAAGGTGTTGGCAAAAAGGAGTTCACAATAGGTTTATAACACAATCCCAAAGTCAAAAGAATGGATGATAGTTAATTGTGTTGTCAATGTAGCAAGAGGCATTCTACCTTGATTTCACATTTTCAAGGGAATTGTTTTTAGAAATGATCACATCAAAGAATGCAAGCCAAGATCCCACATATTCAAAAACAAAAAATGGCCAAAAATTTGGCCTTTTTTTTTACATATAGGTCAACATTCTTTTCAATTTGCCTTTATATGCAGAAAGGATGATGTATTTTAAAATTTAAGAATTTTCTTTTGTAATGGAATATTCTTGAAAAAAAATTTGTTCAAAAATGGACATCAAATAACAAAGGAAAAAAATCCTAGGTCTTTAATAATAGAAATTGCTTTCCAAATACACTAGGATTTTTTTCCAACTACTTTACATGTAATGGAGAATAATTTGAACATATAGAGTACACCAATGTTTAATTTGCATGAATCAATTTGAATGTTTGATGTTAGAATGTTCACTAATGATATAGTATCCTCCCAATCACCTTGAAATTGCAATTTTTGCACAATTTTTTAATATAAGAATTCCATATCATTGTGAAACTAGAAAAAAAATTGCAACTGTAATTGACATGATTGTTGTGGAATTCAAGTCCATCAATTGTAGCGTTAAAACGTGTATTTGATGAATCTCTAGAAACATTTTTTGGAATTATTTTACCTAGTGGGGACTTTGTTGTTGCATGATCATGTGGATTTGTCTAGCTCATTGAAATTCTCATTATTGTGTGAGGTGTATGGTTCTTCAAAGTTGCAATAATGCACAAGCACTATAGGAGAGTTGATTACATTGTTGTAGATGTTGATCACATAACAATTACATTCCTAATAGATGAAAACATGTCAATTTCATCTTCCATTTATGTTCTCTAGTTCTCATGTGAATTTGTCTAGTTGTCCCCTTTTTCCGGGATTTTGTGACAAAAAGTGTGGTGGGCAGGCACAATGAAAGAATGATGAATTACAAGAGGTAAGAGTTAGCCAAAAGGGAGTTAAATGGCTGAATAATTTTCTAAGGTGGGTGTTATCAAGTTATAAAGATACCTTAACTCACTTGTCATTGGTGAGGAGGATCTTAGATGGTTTGCAAAGAATCTGGGAGCCAAGTTCCTTTCTACTCCATAGAGACATTTAAAATATGGCAAATGAATAAATTCCATATTTGGATGGTTGAAGTCCTTTGAAGATATTCTACAAGGTCCAAGGTGTAAAATAAACATTGGAGTTCCTTCAACACTAATTACAAAGTGTGTGTTACTTGCTGTGCACTGTGATGAAAATCGTTGAATCTACACCCAACTAAAGTGGAATAAAAAGTGGGGCGATTTGAAATATACCTCTCCAGTTAAATATGGCAGTTTGAGGTTGGAGTCTTGCAAAGCGTCCTTCACATAAACATGGTAGCCAAAGTTGGTGTGTTTGGACGGCTCTTGAAAGGATGTCCATCTTGGTGTAAGCACTTCACCTATATATGCATGCAGGTGGCCTAGCTTGTTTTGAAAATAGCATGAAGCAAATTTCCCCAGTCGCCATCTTGCAAATAATTGTTTGTCTAATTCTTGGACATCATACCATGTTGGATAAAGCCAATCCAGATATTACAGGGGTTGTTCGATAAACCAGTCACCAAAAGGAAAAACATTTTTAAAAAATTGATCAAAGGGGGTATTTTGTGGTAGAAGATCAAACAGCCTTGTGATCCTGATTAGGGTCACAACAGAGACAAAAGTTACAGGTGAATTCATATCTTTGATGTTCATCTAACAAATGAATTGACTCAAATTATTTAGTTGTGGGAACTCCAAAGTTCAAATTTGATTCCTTTTGTGATGGGTATTTTTGGTGGTCCATCACAAGAATATTTAATCAAGCTTTGGACAGTCCGAAAATAGACATACTGTAATCTCCTTTTGGGCTGGTTATATAGGTTACAAAAATATAACTCAGGGCAAAGGATATGGAATAATGTCAAGTGCTACTGAGAATATTTTGGGGATCATTTTCAGAACCCATTGGAAACTTGATGGGAACGCTTTGGGAACGAAAAAAATCCAACATACATCACCCCACCGTCCCCCAAAGAAACAAATTGTGTTCGTTGGGTGCATGCTGGCTCACCTCATTGGATGCAGAAAATTTCTATGCTTACCTTTGTTCTTTACTATTTTTGGCCTAGGCAAATGGCAGGGGCACAAGCTGTGAGACTAAACACCTTCGAAAATATTTTTCCTGCTATCAGTTTCTTTTCTTTACTTTTCAACAGTTCTGATCTGTAGCGCTCTTTTCCTGGGATAGACCATTTTAGGGCATATGGGGGCCTAGTAAAATATTACTTTTCATTTTCGTCTATGCCTTGTTATAACTTCTTGCATTCAGTGCAAAGAATTTTAAAAGAAGCATAGTAGAAATATGCCTGAAAAGATGGTTTGGATTGAGCCCAGATTGAGCCCAGGGATCTTACTGCAATTCCCAAAGGAGTTGCAGGGCTCCAAAGGATGAATTGCATAAGTCATGATGACCCCTGATTGTACATTAAAAAACCCTAGAACAAATTTCAAAGGTCTTTACAGCAGGAAAGCCCAAGGGGTATTAGCACAGGTCAAAAATGACATGCAAGAGAATTACAAAGGGGTAAGCAGTGGTACTAGATTTGAATATTTCAGGGTCCTTTTTAGAAAGTAAAGACCCAAACAAAACGTCCAAACAAAACCCACCCCATCTTATTCCACGACTGATAACATCCACACATGTAAATAATATCCACAAAGATAGATGATACATCCAACATAACTAAACAGAATTTGATATAAATTTTGATATAAATACAAAACTTGGGTGAAACATTTTAATAAGTATGTTACATGGATGAAATGCTTGAATATACACTACTGTCACTTCAATAGTGAAATACTATTTCACTACATCCTTGAGTGTCCTGTAAGAGTGTTTTTTAATGCAGGGTGGGCTTTATCAGAATAAGGACCATGCGAGGCAGAGCCTAGCGTGGGCCCGAATCTGGTATAAATAAAGTTTATCCCATGATACCTGGGAGGTCCCACTAGGAAAAAAAAAAGACTGCACAATTCAAAAACCACCTTGTAAAGGAACCCTGAACCGATACTAAAAATAAGCGGCCAGATTTGTATGAGAGACGCTAAATGATACCCCGCGCCCCCACCCCTGCCCAATGAGAGCACTATCGGGCGCCCTTTCTAGGCCTGGCCGTTCAGCCCTGCGCAGAACTGTGTGGTTCTATTGCAGGGTTTGATATTTTGACTCTGGAAGTTATTGAAATAGAAAAGAAAGCACATGTTCCTACATGCTGAAATCTATGCCAGTGGTTAGTGCAATGTTTTACTACTGGGAGGTTCAGATTTTGAATCTGTTGAAGCCCATCAATCAAAACATAAATTCACAAATATATATAATAAAACTTAAATATAAGAACATTTTAAAGTTCTTTCGCCGAATTATTAAAACCTGTAGAACTATACTGCGTGGTTTTAAGTAGAACTATGCAGGGACGAAAAACATACGCAAGAAGACAAGCCATACAAGCTCTGGACAGAATCGATGGGGGTCAGATAGCGTCTCCTGGTTTCTATATCTTTTTAACTCCTAGTAATTTCTAGGTAGTACGAGAGTAGGCGTACTAGCACCGACCACAGTGTGTTCTACAATTGCTCAGAAGCAGCTCTGTCCAATGAACATTTTTCAAATAAATGCCTCACTATACTTTACAAGAACAGGCGCAGTCCCACATGACATTGAGGCAACTCGTGGATATCCTTGTAATTTGATCATTTTCTTACTCTGTACCCTGAACCTAACACCAGAACTGGGGGTTAACCAGGAGTTAACCTTCGCTCCAGTCTGGGTTAGATAGAACTGGACTGGACTGATTTTTGAAACCAAACCTAGAATCTGAATTTAATTTTTCCAAGAACCAGACACAGAACTGGGTTCCTGATTCTATTTATGTGTGGAATTGGAACCACAATAGGTAGCTCTTATTTATTTTTAGAACCAAAATGTTCTTCATAACCGCCCAATGCTGGTCATTAGGGAATCAGTAGGTGCATTTTACAACAAGGTTTGCAATAATGATTCATCCTTTTGTTAGCATGAAATGAACATTGACATATAGGACTAGGGTGAAACCACACCCACATTGGTACCAATTATCAGGATGAAGATGACCAGATGAAAATTTAAAGTCTTTAGTCCGACCCCACTATTTTAAAGTAGTGATGTGTAAATCCAAAGCAAAGAAGTGTGGGCTCTTATCTCTTTTCATTTTAATTTTTTTTCTCCTCTTTTTATTTCTATACAAACAATTGATTTCTTCCAACTAAAAAGAAAATAATGGGCCCACTAATAGTTTTTTGGGTCATTTAATAACATTCTAATTTTAAAATTAAGATTTCATTTGAGATTATAGACTTCTCTAGGCATCATTTCATTTTTTCTTTATGGGCTTTGCAACACTTTTCATTGAGAGAGATAAATTTATTTTATTCTCTTTCTTTTGTTTTTTCTTTTCTTTTCTTATTGTTCTTGTTGTTTGTATATGTTTATGTTTTTTTATTGTAAACCCAACAACAAAAGGAAGGAAATGGGGGCATATGTTCCCCTTGAGTTTTTTGGTTCGTAGTAGTAGCACGAAAATGTGGCATTGCACACACCCCACCCCCATTTTTAGCACAAAAATATAGCAATGCACCTTGCATGTGTTTTTCTCATAGCAATGGTTGTAACAAAAAGGAATGTGACAACAAAAGGAAAAGTGGCATGCGCAATGACCCCCTCATGATTCTTTTTGTAACACGGATTGCAACAAGAGGAAGAGGGGGGCACGATGCCCTTATAATTTGATGTAATTAGATTATTATTTATGTAATTATTTAATGATTAAGTTTGATAATTTATTTGTTATTTGGATTTCATAGATTAATTATGATTTAGTAATAGTTTCAATTAATGTGTTTGACTTTCATATTATAATTCATATGAAAAGTCATGTGAAAAGTTTTTGTCATTTTATTATGCATGTGAAATCACATAAGAAGCCATATGATGTGTAAGTTTTAGGAAATTTTTTGTTTAGTTTTATTTTGATTAATATATATGTGAATGTTTGTGAACTTTGGAAACATTTTCACTTGATAGAAATAAATTATATGAATATAAAATTTCATGAAATAAAATTATAAAAGGATTTGAGATTTTTGTTTTGAAAAGTTTCAGTATACTTTATGTGAAGTCCATGGTAGAAAGATGGTGTGACATATTAGTTATACATAAATAATAGAAAGCGAAAAAATATTTATACAAATAAGAACATAGATTTCCATAGCTATGTAACAAATATACATAGTTCTAATCCTAAACATGCTTATGATTTACACCCACCCTTGTGTTTTGTTTTCACAACACAAGCTGTAACAGGAGGAAAAGAGGGCAACAATGGCCCCTCCTGTGTGTTTTTTTTAAGCATTTGTTGTTTCATAAAGAATAGGGGGGGCCCACATGCCCCTTTTGTGTGTTTTTTAACAATGATGGTTACAACATGAGGAAGAGACGCGGCCATGATGCGCTCCCCCCCTTGTGTGTTTTTTTGGCAACATTTGTTGCAATAAAAGGAAAAGGGGGGCCGTAATGCCCACCTTGTGTTTTTTTTTCACAGCACTTGTTCCAACAAGAAAGGGGGCGGGGGCAGGAGGGAGCGCGGCGCGCAATATCCCCCCTTTTTTACGACATTTGCTGCAAGATGAAGAAGAAGGGGTTTGTGCTGCCCCCTTTGTGTTTTTTATGCATCACTTCCTGCAACATGAGGAAGAGAGGGGGGGGGGGTCCGACGGCCCCCCATGTGTGTTTTTTGCAACATTGGTTGTAAGAGAAAGAAAATGGATGAACATTCTTTTTTTCAGTTTCAAGATAATTTATTTTTCCAAAAACATATTTTTCTATTTTTTCATGTTTGTGCAAGGAAAGAAAACTTCAGAAAATTATTCTTTACACAATTCTTCATCTTTTTTTCTAAAAGTGTTAAATAAATCCCTAATATTTTGCTGAATTTTTATAATGTCATTTTTTTTTATGTTGTGAAAATTTGATGTATTTGAAATTGGTTATTGTAAATTCAATGGGTGACATTGTGAAGGAAGTTTCTGTTGTGGGTGATGAAGAATTTGTGGAAGGGGGAGGCAAACAATTAGCACAAGTATTAGGGTCAAAATATGGTTGGGGTACCTAAAAGGACTATCTTTTTTTATATTCATTAGACCCTTCACATAAACATGTTGAAACTTAATCACACATTCATATTGAAAATTTGATTTTATTCATAAATAGATACATTACAAAGGTATTATTCTATGCATAGAATGTCAAATTTGAACAAGTTTAAAGATTCTTACTGAGTCTTTAAAAAAAATTTAAACTTTGTTGCATGAAGAAAAATAAAATTCAAAAACTCATAAGAAATATATAAACAATTTTTTTGGCCCAAATTTTTTACCACGAGCACCGTATGTGTTAATGTTTATAAAATGTATGCATGCGACAAGAACCAAATGCCCTATTGCAATGTAAAAAGTTTTTAAAAATCAAATTTATAGGAATTTTGGGCCATTAGTAAAAAATGGCCACATTGGATAAATTTTATTATTTTCATTCTCATAAGTGAAAAAAATAGATTCATTAAAAACCTCCATAAAATTTGGGAAAAAACATTTCATTTGACATGAGAGAAAAAAAGGTGAAATGTAAGACATGTCATGAAAAAAATGAAAAAAAAACTGAATTTGGTAATCCTAGGAGTGAATCATTATGTTTCAAAAGGGGTACCCCAATTAGGCTTGGACCCATTAGTACTTGAACCAATGTAATTCATGACTATGAAATTAAACTAACTTTGGTTAAACTAACTGTGGCTGAATCAATTTTGCCTAAATTACTTTTAGCTAAAGTAACCATGTTTAAACTAATTATGAAGCCAAACTAAGTTTGGATAAGATAATTATGAAGTTTAACCATGGCAAAACTAATTATGAGATGAAGTAATTTTGGTTAAATTAATTATAGCAAAAATAACTATGAGGTTAAACTAATTTTGATTAAACTAACCATAGCAAAATTAATTATAAGGCTAGATTAACCATGGGTAAATTAACATTGGCTAAATTAATGTTGGGTAAATTAAGGTTGGCTCAACTAATTTTGGCTAAATTAACTATGATTAAACTAGCTTAAAAACTAAATTAATTACGAGGTTAAATTAAATCAATAATTGGTAAACTAACATGACTAAATTAATAATTTAACATTGTAGTTGATTTAACTATGGTTAGTTGACCCAAAATTGATTCACCATTTTTAATTTTACTTTTAAACTATTTTAGAAAAAAAATAATTTATCCATCTTTAATTTAATCCTATAGTTACCTTAATCATGGTTAGTTTAATCAATATTATTTTAGCCCATAAAATATATTTATTATAAATCGTTATAGTTAATCATATATAATGATTAAAATTTATAATCATACTTACATTATTATTATTAAATAATATTTTAATAATATTTTATTTTATTTATTATGATAATATGCCTATGTCCAATAGGTTACACATGTTAGGTTATGAATTCTTAACCTAGGCTATGTAATAATATAATATAATATATAATATATATTTATTTATAAGTTATTATTATTATTATTATCCTCCTTAGTTGTTAATATTTTATTTTTCTTCATTAACTATAGTTTTAATTTTAACAATAGTACTAATTATGGTAATATATTATTGATTATTCATTATTATAAGTAATCATAACTATTATAATTATATTATAATTATAAATATTAAAATTAATATTTATTGACCAGTTAACAATATCATCATCATATTATATTATTATTACCTAATAGTTTTAATAATTATAATATAATTAATTTAAGTAATAGGTAAACTAGGTTAATATGGTTATTTGCATCTAGGTTGCAACTACATTGGTTGCATTTGCAATTGAATTTTTTATCTCATATTTTTTGCAATGGATTCCAAGTGTGCACATTATATAAATAAATGCATTCGACTTGTTTAGAAAGCAAGTACCAAATGCCATTTGGTATGGGCCAACAAAGGAGGCTCAACCTTAAATGTTAAACTGAAAAATAATTTGGATAATTTAAAACCTACCTACGACCTACCTATTTAATTAATTTTTTAAAAAAACCAATGGGCTTTGAAAATTGCCACATGTCGCCACATAATTGACTTTCACAAATGGACACGTGTCAAAATTCGGTTCACATTTTATTGTATGGCCGAGATATTATTAATTTATTAATAATGAAGAATATTGATATAATGTTTAAATGCCATGTGTCACCATATAATTGAAAGTTCACAAATGCACAAGTGTCATCATGGGCAACCCTTGTAGAATAATGTAAATGTATAAAGTATAAATTCATACCATTTATATTGTTTGCATACATATGGTCGTATGCAACTACTAGTCGTGTGCAACTATGGGGTCTAACAATTGCATGTGTTGCATGCAACTAAAAATTAGTTACATACGACAATTGCAAAATGATAGTTTTCTTCTAATGTAATCACATCAAGATTATGCAATCTGAATTGGAATTTTTAATAAAAGCAATATATCACAACTACTTTACAAACATAGGTATTGCCCATTGAAATAACACAAGTTCATACTTAGTTTTGGAGGTATACTTTTCACACCACTCTTCCACATGTTTTTCAATGTTAAGAAGGCCATCATTAACCTTCTCAAACACAACCATTGGATGAAGGGTGTCCATAGTTTAGCCCATAATGCAAGGATTTAGGCATACACTCGATGAAGTCTAATTATTATGTGGCCACAAAGAATTTGACCAACCAATTGGCACTCTTCAACAATAGCTTTAACAATTGTTAAATGATTTGTCATGGACATGTTCATGGCTACTTCAACAATCAAAAGGTAGATTCTTCCCCATCTACCTATTCACCTATAAATTTAAAATGTGATACTTTCATCCCCACCCACCTACCCACCCCCCATCTATTTTTCTACCTACCAACACGTTAGGTAGGTACCTACCATACCCCACCTACATGGCTAACCTACCGACTTGGTTAGCATTCCAACAGACCCCCAACAATCAAAAATGATCAGGAAAGAATAAAATGAAAGTATTGCATAGAACTTGGTCTTGTTCATTGAAGTAAAATTAATAAAGGCAAGATTAAAGTAATTATCAACCCCCCTTGTAAAGGTATTGTAGATAAACATTGGTTTGTAAACATGATGTTTTTATGTGTTTTAAAGGTATTGCATAATCTTTTGAAAATCTAAAAATATGTGAAACCCCCTAATGAGGGTATTGCAGGTTTTACTTTGGGAGTGTTTTCCATGATGAGGGGTTATTGTAAAGCCAACACATTTAATGCATGTTGTACAAATGGGGAGCTTAGATCAAACAATGGGGCTTAGATAAAACAATTTGATTTGCTTATTTTAATGGTGTATTTAAGTAATGTGGATTAAATTTAACAATTATTCATGTTATTTAGCATTAAGGTTGTAGAATTTTGGGTTATGGAGACAACAAACATCTATGACTTTTTGCATCTTTTAAGTCTAATTAAAATTAGACCTAACATGGGTTGGGGGCGAGGGGGATTTGGCATTTGCACATATATGCCACAATACACTTTTTTTTTTCTCAAACTGGAGAAAGGCTCACTGTGGCTACTATTCATTTGTTTGTTTCATTTAGTTTTTTCAAATTAGGGTTTAATTAGTGATTTTAATGAGGTTTCATTTAATTTGTGTTTGAATATTTTGCTTCAATAATGATTGTGTATTTATTATTTAAGGTCATGTGTACTTATTTGTTTAGAATTATCATAGTTCATGGCATCCACCATTGGAACTATTTAGGGTTGAATGTTTTTTTTTTTTTTAATGGCATCCATGTTGATCTATCCATGGACATGTTTTCATATAAGGCCAAAACTTGATTGAGCATCAACGCCATCACCCTTGATCATCAACATTACAATATTCTCTTTTAATAAACTCCTTTTGTCTTTTTTTTGTTTTTGTTTTTACTTAGTGTATTTTGTTCCCCTTTGCATATGGATGGTCATGGAAGTATCAATTGCATGTGGGTATTACACGTTTAGATTGAAAGCCCTACATATATTCATATATTCAATTGATTGTCTCTAAGAGGATAAGGATTTGTTTTTTTTGTGTAAGTCTAAATAACCATAAGATAGTCATGTGGTTTATTTTTTCCATTTGTAAACTCTTACTTGTTTATGGGTTATGGTAAGGTTCACTTGTAAGGTTTAGGGGGTTTGTTGATTAGGGTTATTATGATTTGTAAACTTGTGAGGATATTCCATGGGTTTTCACAAGTTGGGGATTCCTACTATAGAGTTGTTCCTTCACTAATTCAAAACATGGGGTGAACTCCATTGTCCTAATCCATCAAGATCCAACACTTGACAAAGTCACCTTTCTCAAATGTGGACTTCGTGTGGAAATTGGGTTTAGGCATGGAGGCCAAAACAAGGTGGCAATTGAAATTGCACGTCTCCCCCATGCTTGTGTTTCTAAGTTTTATAGGGTGCACGAAGGGATATGCAAATTATGGTCAAGTGGAACATCTTCAAAAATTCGTCCCTTCAAGAAAATGTAAAAAAATCGACAATAAAAAATCACCTTGAACATACTTGGTATGATCTCAAAACCTATAAACCCTTTCTAATTGGTCATTTTTGCAAATTCTAGGGTTAGTCGCTTTGGTGTCTTTTGATTTGATTGGGTGGAAATTATGTTTTATAAGTATGAATGTGGTTATGGGTTAGAAGAAAACTGTAAAAACCCCAACCACATGAGGTTAATCAAGTGCGGTTGTTTGGCCCATTTTTCCATCAAAAGGTTTTACAAACAACTAGATGTGGTGGAAATCATTTTTATTGTCGCACTCACATTTGGACTAATGAAGACCCTATTCACAATGCATGTGACCCAAGTCCACATCATAGATGTTGGCATATGTTCCACACATGTTTCACAAGTTGAAGGAGTTTATATGAACCCAATTAAGGTTAGGGTACATCGTGAAACAAATTTATGACAAATACAAAGAAATTTGGTGGGCATGGGCAAATGAAGGTGAATAGGTGACTTGAGATGATTTCCTATGAATCCAAGATATTGCCTACTTGAACCAGAAGCACAAGAAGGGCATTTGGTGCTTGCACAAAAACCTAACACTTTCCATTTAATCATGGGTTTGTGATCATCTTAATGCTGATTTTTATTTCTAGGATGCAGGAGAGGTGAATGGGATTTAGGTCCTTTTCACCATAGGGATACATACACCTACTCAGCTTCAAGCCATGCTCTAATATGATCACAATGGGTTTATTTCTATGGATGCCATGTTTGGCACCGACAATGTGAAGTACCACTTATTCACATTGATGGCATTTGATTTTCATCGCACATGGGTGCCACTTGTTTGGGTTATCATGAGTTAGCAAACATGTGAAAACTTGGTGGAATGGTTGAGTGCCTTTCAGGCAAAGCTACTTTCACATATGCCACATTGGAAACCATCATGTTTCATTATGGACGACGTTTCTCAAGAACTTTAAGCATTGCAATAGGTTGTACATTATTATTATTTTTTTGTTGCATTGTTTTGTGTTTTGGTACTACATTAACATGGGGATTCCATAACATATTTATTGTTCATGGTAAGCACACTAATGTTGGATGTACTATGGCAAGATTGTTTGGGGTCAAAATCTTGCCCAATTTTTCTTTGCATATGGCATGTGTAGAAAGTGTAGTGCTTGCATTCCATGGAAAAAATCAAGGATTCAAAGGTGAGGCGTGTAGTACTTGATCACCTCCACATGGTGATGTTCATGTTCATCAACCCAAATGAAACCATTGATAATTTCAAGGCATGCAGGAGGGAGATGGTGGTGGGGAGTTTTGATAACTTACAACCTAAAGTTGTTTAGACAAAATACCATTGGGCTTATTATTGCCAACTAGTAAAGGGTCCCTTCTCCAAGTTGGCATGTTTTATAACCTTTTTGCTATGGATGCATTACAAGTTGCATGTTCATTTTTCACACATATTCAAATTACATCATGGGTTGAAAGTATGTTGTGCATGTCCATGCATAGCTTTGGATGGTTAGGCTACGTTGGGTGCCATAAGCAAATCAAGGCACATAATATATTTTTGAGTCTTATCATGGGGCGCTGAATTATTGATGTTTTTCCTAAAACCAAGGGTTTGAGGGGGCATTGTATTGACTAGTTAGTGTGGAAGTTAACCACAACAATGGCATGACATTATATGCACCAAGTTGATATGAAGAAGTAAAGGTTCATAAAAAAAAAGGTCATGGCATAACTTATGGTGGCAAATGTTGACAAAGTTAGTTGGATTCCACACATTGATGTGATTTCATCTACCTTTGAAGGGGATGATGGTGACAATGTTTAGTGGGTGCAAAGCCAGCACCATCTTAGTGTTATTTACAAGATCCATGCCCTTTTCACTGAATATGCAAGTTGCACTTACGAATGGGCATTACAAGGCAACTTTTGCAAGTGTCAAACTGTTATTCTATTAACATATATTAACCTCACAACATAAAATATCATTGAGTAGTGCAGCACGTATTATGGAGCTCATTGTGGTGGTTTGAAATGCATGTTTGTTGACTTGACATATTTATAATTGGATGATTGCGTTTGATAATGAGGATTGCAACCAAAATCTGATTGATGAGGTTGGCATTATTGACATTGGGGGGTTTACAACCATGGATGAAGATAGTTGTTTTGACAATGTTGATATACTGGAAGGCTCATTCTCACCCATGGATCAAGCTTAAATTGCTTGCATGAAACAATGACCAAAATCATCCCAAGTTGTACCACAAGTGCAAGCATCAAATTGTGCAACCATGCAACATCACTTCTTCAAGGAATTGCATCAAACATTCATCACCATCGTTTGGCCCAAATAAACAAATCCATGCACTTGGGAATGGTATTTTGCTAAATGAATGATGGCTTTGGGAACTCCATCAACCAAATGAAAGATTAGCACAAAACAATGATGGAGCATTTTGATATTCGTAAAATGAAAACTAGAAATTAAAAAAAGGTTTGTCACTTGTACCCATATTTTGGCTTAACATATGTGTGACTTAAAATTCATTTATACTTCACCCTTTACACCTTTCACCGAATCAAATTGATGCACAACTTGCATTAGAAAATAAACTCCAATGCATGCATTAAAGTAATATCCAAATGATTAGGTAACCAATATGTGTCAATGAATAATTGTTAATCACAATTAGATGCAATTAATATAGAAATCTAAAACTCCAAATTATACATAGAATGATGAAAGTTTCTTGTTTGTAAAGATCTAATTCAAGTGTAATATCACATTTTGTGTAATCCAGAAACTTGCAATACCCCTTTTTGGGTATCCAAAAAATGTTATAGGGCCAATCAACTATTGTTAGACATTATGAAGGGTATTGCATAACCAAACCAAAACCTAAATGGATAGCAAAACTCGCATTGTGGTACTATGTAAAACACCTTGTGTTGATTCATTTTGACCTACGTTATTAAAAGCGCATTGTTCATGACTAGAAGGATGGAATGAAGTTGCATTGCCCTTCTCAATGTATCCTAAAAGTGCCTTGGGGTTAATCACATATATTTTGATAATTAACAAAGTATTATATAACCCTTCCAAAAACCTAGAGGGAAATCAATACCCTAATTGGGGTATTTTGTAAAACAATATGGGCTAAATCACTTTTTGTCGAAATTATTCGAGGGGTATTGCCCATGGCCAAAAGGATGGAATTAAATTGCAATACCTTTGTCCAATATCCCGAAAATGTTTTGGGGTCAATCACATATATTTTTATGATAAGTGCGGTATTGCATAACCCTACCACAACCTAGAGGGAAATCAATACCCTAATTGGGGTATTCTATAGAACACCATGGGCTAAATCATTTTCCACCTAAGCTATAGGAGGGGTATTGTTGATGGGTGAAAGGATGGAATTAAATTGCAATACCTTTGTTCAGTATCTTAAAAATGTTTTTGGTTCAATTATATATCTTTCTACACTATGTGGGATATTGTATAAACCTTCCAAAACCTAGATGTAAAACCACATGCATTGAATCATTTTCACCTAGTTCATGAAAGGGGTATTGTTTATGTCCATAAAACTTCAATTGCCTTGTAACACCCCATTTGAAGTATCCCAAAATGCATACATATTGATTCAAGTAAATGAGGGTAAAGCAAAGTTGGATTCATTGATGATAGGAGGTTATGGAAGAGCTTGACAAAATTATAGAAATTAAAAGTAAAATTCACCACTGAATGTTAAAATTGAGGTTTTGTGGAAAATAAAAATGAATACAAGTTTTTTATATAATAAGATTTGAATGATCTTCTCCAAAAAAAACACTTAAGCTCATGATCTTCTACTTTTTTAAATTGTTCACATATATTAATAAAAAATGATATATATATCCCATATATTAATCCTATGCATGATTGATTTTTAAAAAATTTCGGTCATATAATGAATATTTTAAAACCCAAATAGATTGTAGCCAATATTTACGCCAATATTTACACCTAAAATATGATCAAAATTCATTAAAAATTATCTATTGTATGTAAATGTAATAATTTAATTTAATTTATATTTAATATAATTTCTTTCCAATGTTATGTAGAATGCAAAAAATTTATGATGTTTTATATTTTTTAAGTATTAAAAAATAAAAAATAACTTATTAATTATGTATATTTAATTAATGCATGTAATCAAATATTTATTACATGTAAATTGAAATAAGGGAATAACATATCAAATAATGCCACTAATGACCATTGATTTTGTCACATCTCAATTTGTATTCCCTAATATTTAAATTCCCTTTTTCATTTCTAGAGATATAATATTTGCTTAATTATTTTGATTTGGTAAAAAATAAATTAAACATTAAAATAATCTAAAGGTGCTTTCAACATCATAAGATTAATAATTCACTAATGAACCAATGCAAATTGGTTAATATATATAAATGAAGGTATTGCAAAATTTACCACATTAATGGTAAAGTTTATAAATGTAACTACAATACCTTCATTGTGTTTTCCTAATGTCATTAACCATGAAATATATTGAGTTTTTTTGTTTCATATTTATTCCATGTTCAATATATCATGTCATGTCCATATTATAACAAGTAATCACACTAAAAGAAAACTGTGTATTTTTTATTAGTGTTTGTAACTAAATTTTGGTCGCAAAAGACATTTTGCAACAAAAATCCCTATAGTCTCCTAAGACAAGTCGCATGTGATAAATTAGTCACAAATGACTAAACGTATTGTATGAAAAAAAAGTCAACAAATAAATTTCATCTTTTGATTATATTGTATACGTATTGTCACATGCGATTAAGATGCAACTATTTTGGTAATAATTAAGGGCAAATGATGTGTTGCCACGTGTTTTAATATTTGATTATTTAAAATATCATTAGTATTATTTTGAAATAATCTAGGATGTTCAATTCTAATACTTTGATGATCTTATATTATGACATTTGGCCCAATGTAAGTATGCCATGTGGCATTAAGAATTTTTTAAAAAAAATATTAATATTAAGTTGATAGGTACTTAGGTAGGTACACAAATATGTGCCTACAAACCTAGGTTAGACCAACCTACCTATTTAGGTTTAAAAAATAAATAGGTAGGTTCTATTTTCCTAGGGTAAATACCTACTCATATAGGTAGGTAATTAAGTACGTAAGTATATAGGTCAACCTAGGTGGGTAGGTCAAATTAAGTACCTACCTAGCTAGGTAAATAAGTAGGTTGGGAACATATGCACTTTAAAAATGTGCATAATTTGTTTTTTTTTTTTTTTTGGTTAACCTTTTTTATGAGTTCATTCAATGTGCACAAATTTCTTAATGTGAAATTGGATGACCACACCCCCTTGTTTATATAGTGTTCAAAATAGGAATGAAGAACAAACAATATGGGATCAGTTTTGAAGTTCAATTTCTTCACAAACTAAGTTGTAATTCCAAAACTTTCTTCATGCCTTATTTTCTTAGTTTTTAGATTTTTAAGCAATTCAAATGCTACATAATTAGATAATCATTTAATTAATAATGACTAAATTTACATGAATTTAAATTATAAATTACACACTACAAATATTCAGTATTCAATCTCAATTATTTAAATAAGCAATAAGTTCTTAATATTTAACAAACTAACTATCTAATAACTCACAAATTATGAATACATAACTCACAAATAATTAAATATCTAAGATATTTAAAAATATTTTATTATTTTTTCAAATCTGTTCGAATTATATATAATACAATTAATGTAAAACTAATTTAATGATTATAATTTTAGAAATAACTATTTTAAATATTTATGTTAAAATTATAAGTAATTGTTCAACAATTACTATTAGAAAGTAAAATTTTACACGAATTTCTTAAAGAAATTATTCAATTAATTACATTATTTATTTTATAATTACATTTAGTTTGTAAAAAAAATTATAAGTCAAGTAATTTTTTTCTTTGGCTAATTATTAACTATAAATAAAATAATTTGCTAAACATAATGGTAATTTTCGTAATTACTTTAAAATTATTATAAAATACTTATCATAGATGATTAATCATAGAATTCAAAAATTATATATATAATTCGTGAAATTAAAATCGATAAAATAATTATCTTAACTACATTATAGGTTTTCCAAATTTTTAACTCAAGTTTGAATTTTAAATTATAGAATGTGAATAATTATGTTCAATTATAAAATAATTATGCATATGCTAATTAATTCTTATATGAAATAATTGCAATGATTTTACAGTAATGTCACATTAATTACATTAATTTATTTATTTTAATATAAAAATATAACTTTAAAAAATATACAAATCTATGTTACAACAATTATTATTATCTGTAACTAAGATTTAATAAAAATAATCATTTATAGTTATTTATAAAAGTGATATACTATGGATAATGCTACTAGAAAAAATCCTTAAAGCTCAATCAATAAATTTTTAAACTATAATATAAATTTAAGATTCCAAAATAGTAATTCAGAATTCAAATATCAAATTCTAGATCAAATAAGTTTTTTTGAAGTTAAATAATAAATTTCAGAATTGAAATTTCAAATTTCAAATAAAAATAATAATATTTAAAATTAAAATGTCCATTTTAAGACTCAATTAATAATTTTCTGAATTGAAATATTAATTTCAATAATCCAACATAATATTTTGGATTTCAATTTTCAATTTTCAAGTCAAATAATTTCTTAAATTTAAATTTAAAACTTCAGAATTCAAATATCACATTTCAAGTTCAAATAAAAATATTTAAATTCAAAATGTCGATTTTTAGACTCAATATTGTTTTTTGAATTGAAATACTGATTTTTAGATTTGAAAATAATAATGTAGAAATCAAATATTAATTTTTAGATCAAATAAGTTTTTTGAATCCAAATAAAAATTTCCAGAATTGAACTCTCGATTTTCAAAGTCAAATAAAATATTCAAAATTGAAATGTCCATTTTTAGACTCAATTAATAATTTTCAGACTAGAAGTATTAATTCTGAGAATCCAAAATAATAATTTGGAATTAAAATTTCAGGTTCAAATCAAATGATTATTTTTAAATTTAAATGAAAAAAATTCAGAGTTGAAATATAAATTTTAATATTTATATTAAAATATTCAAATTTTAAATGTCCATTTCTATAATCAATTATAATTTTCTAAATTGGAATATTGATTTTTGGATTCGAAAATATTAGTGTAGAATTCAAATATCAAAATTTAGATCAAATAAGCCTTTTCAAATTTAAATTGAAAATATCATGTTCAAATCCAAAATCTAAAATTCAAATAATGTGTTAAATAATTGAAATAACCATTTTCAAATTTGAATAAAAAATTCATAGGTCAAATAATAATTTTGAGATTCATTATATGAATAGTATACATATGTATGCATATAATATATAATCTTAGTATATACATTAAAATACACCCTATGTCATTGTAGAATACATTTAGGATGTAAGTAATTTGGTGATTATTGCAACTAGTGGGACATACCAACCTATTAATGGATGAAAATACATGTAAAATCAATCCAACCAATAGGATGAAATTTCTAATAGTTGCATCATAGTTGTGAAAATGACCAAAATAGTTGAAATTTGATCTTGTAGTTGTAATATTCCCAAATCTAGTCGCAAATGACTACAAGTCGCATGTAGTCATAAATGGACTTGTTACATTTTGGCTGATTTCTATTAGTGTTAAGTGTATGGCAAAATTGGTCACATTGATGGTATCGAACAAAATGTTGAAGTGTAAATGCAATATGTTCATTACATTATTAATAAGTCCATTGACCATGAGATGTAAAAATAAAGTTTTTGAAATCTCTACTAATTTTTTTTAAATTCAAGCTATTGGGTGTTTGTGTTCAAATTGCAATAGGCCAAATTTTGTTGTTTATGTGTTGCAAAGATGTTGTTATTGCACATGCATGGGAAGCCTTGAAACGAACCAAGATCAAATTCCTAGGTCACCAAAAGATCATCATGAGTAGAAAATGGTGACGACCCACCCACCCACATATCCAATCCTCCATTCCATTTTGAAAATAATCATCATTTGTCGTAACTTTAGCTTTGGGTTCGCGACTAAGGCCAAGGGGTTGCAAGGGTGCAAGCCAAGAGAAAGCCCAGGGGTCACATCACATATTCCCGGGAGTGTAGAAAAGTGTGAGAGAGTGAACTTTCGCACTCCTAAGGCAACTCCCACTTTGGGAAATGGAGTTTCGGTGGACTCCAAAAACTTTAGAGAGCAATTTCAGGGGTCAAAACTCAATGGCTTGTGGCGTTCTTTATATAATTGGAAAGCTCTTAGAACATGAATGTTTTAAATGGGCTCGTAATCCTCATTTGGACATTTGAAACACAAGTTATGGCCAAAAGAAGGGCCGGGAGTCAAACTACCAATTTGACTCCTGACCAAAAAAAGTCAGGAATCGACCTAATTTACTTATTTGCAAACAACATGCGACATACTATTAGAAAACTCTTGACAAGGGCTACAACTTTGCTTCAAAAGGCATCTGGATCCGAGGTCTACTCATAAAGTTATGGGGCTCCAAATTCGCGGGAGTCCCAACTTGGGCAATTTTGGGACTCCCACTTGGGAGTACCAGGACAAAAAGCCATTTGGATGTAGACCCCGTGGAAAGGTGTAAAGTATACTATTAGGGGGAAGGTGGTGGCTTCCCCCAAGTCTGGGCCCTAATGAATCTTGTGTGTCCGTGTTGCCCAATATGTGTAAATGCAATATGTTCATTACTTCATTGATAAGTCCATTAGCCATGAGATGTAAGAATAAAGTTTTTGAAATCTCTACTAATTTTTTTAAAATTCAAGCCATTGAGTGTTTGTGTTCAAGTTGCAATAGGCCAAATTTTGTTGTTTGTGTGTTGCAAAGATGTTGTTATTGCACATGCACGGGAAGCCTTGAAATGAACCAAGATCAAATTCCTAGGTCACCAAAAGATCATCGTGAGTAGAAAATGGTGACAACCCACCCACCCACATGTCCAATCCTCCATTCCATTTTGAAAGTAGTCATCATCTTTCTTTAAGTTTTTTGCATCCCTTAGGGTTTTGAAATATTGATCGTTTGAATCATTTCAGGCATGTATGCAACACATAATTTGTTTCAAACAACCAACTTGCCCATGAATCCTTCTAAAAAACTTGTCCCCATCATCGATCATGGAGGGAATTGACCATATGAGAAAAAACTTTGATAATATTTGACAATAGAATTATACATGTTGTGATAAGGCTTCATGGCTTGCCCTACCTCCGAACTTTCAACTCTTGCCCACACTCCTAAACCCTAGCTAACCTATGTTGAATCTGATTCACTTTGTATTTTCAATTTTCAACCTATTCCCAATTTCCCCCCCTCTCGATTTGCCCATGGCTCTTGCTGACATTCTTAGGACGGTAGACTTTCGCACAAACTCCCACCCCCACTCCTAGGACCTTTGACTTTCACATGGACTCTCACTTGCATTCCTAGGACTCTTGATTCCCACACGGATTCTCACCCCCATTTTTAGAACCTTTGATTCCCGCTTCACATGTGCCTTTTGATTCCTATGTAAACTATTGGTTCATGGCTGCCTTTCAACTCCCATAAATTTTTTGCTTACACTTCTAGGACCTTCAATTCCCATGTGTATTCTCACCCCCACTCCCGAGACCTTTGAATCTTGGTTTGCACACACCTTTTGATTCCTACATAAACTTTGGGCTTGTGCACACCTCTAGACTCTTGTACAGACTTTCACCCCCATTCTTGAGACCTTCAACTCTCACTTTGCATGTGCCTCTTAAGTCTTGTTGAGACTTTGGGCTCATGCACACCTCTAGACTCTTGTCTTACATTTTGGGGACCTTCGACTCATGTGTGAACTCCCGCCCCCACTTTTGGGACTTGTGATTTCCAATTAGCACGTGTTTTCCAACTCCAAACATATTCCTAGGTTGCACATACTTCCTAACTCTATGGATTTTCATTCACACTCCCATGACCTTCAATGTTTATGCAGACTATCGCCGCCATTGTCGAAACCCTTAATTCATGTGTTGACTTGGTGCGTCATGTTGGTTTACACAACCATGTTAGGTAATGCAAGTGGTGGTGTAGTTAAAAAAAGTAAATCCTTATTTAGAATGTAAGTTTTTTTATAATCACGTGTGCTTTCTTTGAAAGTTCAAACTAAGCTCTAATTTTCAAAAATATTTTCCTTGTGATTTGTTATTTATTCTGTGTGAGCATGAAAATCAAATGACCTATTTTTGATTAAAATTAGTGTTTATGTTTGTTGTTTAAAACAAGCACATTAGATATATGTTAAAATGAACATTGACCTAAGTAACCAACCTAGCTTAACATAAGTATTAGGCTAGTAAACTACTTGTTACAAAAAAATAATGTTCATTCATTTTATTCCATATAATGTCTTGATATATTTTTAAATAAGTTAAATAATTATTAAATAATTATATTAATGTATTAATATAAACCCATTATTACGTATAATGTAAATTTTTTATGGTGTTTTTAACTTTCAAATACAATTAAAATTTCCCATAAATAAATTATTAACATTGTACATTTTATTAATGCATGGAATTGAATACTACTAACACACCCCCAAACTCCTTAAGAGACCCAAATGTGGGCCCCTCAATGAAACAATGGAAATTGAAAAGAATTGAAACACGTTTTCTAACTTGTAACACTTCGAAGGTAGGAGGGTGTGTTGGAACTTTGGGATGGGACAAATTCACAAGTGAAAGTTCAAGATGAAATCAACATGCATGACTAAGAAAAAAAGGCAGTTAATGCAAGTTGAATGGGAATGGTGCGGTGGACTTACATGGCCCACAACCTTTGGGAGGACGCACCATTCCCCTCCTTATAGTATACAATGTGCCTTTCCATGGGGACACATCCAAATGTCATTTTTCCTTAGGACTCTAAAATGGAAATCTCAAAATTAGGACTTTAGTTGTCCCAAAACTTTGAACATTCGTGTTGTTATTAAATAAAATCCATTTGGGAAATACGAAGGCAATATCTTATAGCCATCAAAATGATCTTTCCAATAATGTATAACACACCCTAGTTGAAGTTAATTTGACCCTTGCTTTCAAAGGGTTTACGGCCCTTTATTTTGATTAAAACTCATGCAAATCGTATTTAAATGAACAATGTGATGCATTTTAAGCATCTATGCTTCAAGACCTTTCTAATGGTGCCCTGGGAGACTAATTTGGTGTTTATTTGCCTTTCTAACTAATGCTTTAAACATTCACAATTTCAAGACAAATGCAACTCTCAAAGAGGGAGTGCATTTGGGAATCATTGGGTTCCATCCCTTGCATTCTCCCCCATTTGTGAAAGTGTGTTTCACCTTTAAACACACTCTCTTGGCCTCATGGGCCTTTTCACTCCACACTTTGTGTCGCAACCCCACTTTGGGCAAATTGTGAGAATGAAACTCACACTTCCAAAAGTGGGGATTTGGAGTCCTCCGGGACTCCTGAAAAGTTAGAGCTCGATTGCAGGGGTCAAAGCACTTGGTATTGAGGTGTTCTTTATATCAATGGAAATTATTGAAGTGTAGATGTTTGAAATGGCTTCGCATGAGCCATTTGGACATCTGCAACCTAAGTTATGGGCAAAAGAAAGGCCAGGAGTCAAACTGTCAGTTTGACTCTTGACCACTAAAAGTCAGGAATTGATCTCTTCCCGACATCTGCAGAAGAAGTGGGATAAGGCATTGGAAGTTCTCGAGGAGAGCTACAACTTTGGTTGAGACCTCACTCCAATCAGAGGTCGGAGCTAAGAGTTATGAGTGTCCAAAGTCCCGGGAGTCCAACCTGGGACCCAGGAAAAAGTGCCATTCGGATGTGGCTCCCGCGGAGTAATGTAGAGAATACTATATGGGGGAAGGTGGTGGCTTCCCCCGAGTCCGGGCCGTGGTGAGTTAAGTGAATCCAAGGTCGCACGTGGTTTGTCCCAACACCAAATTGATGCAAAATGAGTTCTAACCAACTTGGGGTTCGTTTTAGATGCAGGATCATGTAACAACATAATTGTCTCTCTTCTCAGTTTAATCCCGGGACTTCTAGCACGCCCCTTTACCCCTCTTTAGTGCTGGAAGTCGGAAGCGGTTCCCAAGTTCCAACTTTCTGCAACTCAACACATTTGGACCCTCAAGTGGGTCCAACAAGGAACTTAGGAGTGCGTCACTTTGTCGCAAACCCAATGTTAGGGTTGCAACAATCGATTCTATGAAAATTGTGTTTATGATTCATTGAATTTTTGTTTGAATATTGGATTTCAATAATGATTCATTATCTCCTTTTTTAGAACCAAAAAAAAATCATTCAACAAGAACCTTGATTTCCTTCAATTAGGGTTTAAGGTTTAGGAATAAAAAACTTAATTAAATTTTAAAACATAAATACCTAATATTATGTACGTATGGTCAATGTAATTTTTGAACTCTATGTAAAATTTATGTTACAATATATCAAATAATGATATATTAAAAAATTTAATGTGTGGATTTATCAAATTTATTGCAATTCTTAAATATATAATATTTTAATAAAAATGTATGTTAAATTTTTTAAGTAAACATTAAATATATTGGAAAGACATTTTCAAACTTACAAATGGACCAATGTAAAATTGTTAGTATATGCACATGAGGGTATTGCAATATTGGTCACATTGATGGTGTAAGGTTTATTTCAATAAAGTTATGAAGTGTAACTACAATACCCTCATTTGTACCATGGTTTAAAATATTGTCACATATGGTGTGGGTATTGTGTTGCTTTTAGGTTTTGTTAGGGCTATGAAATACCCTTCCAAGTTTGAAAGTGAATGCAAATATCCCAAAATGATATAAATATTACATTTAAATTCCATAATTTTGTTCAAGTTGACCTTCTAACATCAATGTGAAGAACTTTGCAATACTTGCATTTTCTTGAATCAATATATCTAGCATCATACAATGAACATTGAATGAATATTTTTAAAAACATTCTTTTGTTCCATGGTTTATAATATTATTGCAAAATGATGCAAGTACTGCTTGCTTTTTAAGTTTTGCTAAGGCTATGGAATACCCTTGCAAATTCTAAAATATATGTTATGGAGCCCAAAGCTTTCATGGAATACCCATAAAGGGGTAGTGCATGTGAATTGAATAGTTTTGGGCATGAGGAATACCCCTTCAATAGCTTGAACCAAAATAATTGAAACCCTGATAATGTTTGCAAATTATTCCAAATAGGGTATTGCTTTCCTTTTAAGTTTTGGTATGACTATGCAATACCCTTCCATGTTTTAATAGATATGTGATGAAGCCTAAACAATTTATAATATACCTTAACAAAAGTATTGCACATGCATTGAATAATTTTGGACATAAGCAATACCCTTCCAATAATTTAGACCAATATAATTCAATCCTTAGCGTTGATAGATTACTCTCATAAAGGTATTACATTCCTTCTAGGTTTTGTTTGGGCAATGCAATACCCTTCTAGGAGCCCATAGTGTTTATGGATTACCCAAATAGGGTATTGCTTTCCTTCCTAGGTTTTGGTATGGTTATGTAATACCCCTCCAAGAATCTTTAGATATGTTATGGAAGTAAAGGATTTCTAATATAACCTGAAAGGGGTATTGCATGTGCATTGAGTAATTCTATAGACGAGCAATACCCTTCCAATAGCTTCGACCAAAATAATTCAATCCATGGTGTTTATAGAATACTTTCATGAAGGTATTACTTTTTTTCTAGGTTTAACTTTCTTATTTTTGGGGGCAAAAAAAAGGTTTTTTTTTAGTGCAAGACTATAATCAAATCTTTGATAATTTCATCAAACATAAATATAAGAAAATGTGAGAATGTATTTCAAATTATTAACAACAGATGAAGTAAAATGAAAGTAAAATGCCTTAAATAGAAAAACATGGGTGACATGTGTTACAAAAATGCAAAAAATGACCAAATTCAAAACAACCCCACCTTAAAATGGAAAACATGTCATAATGGTAAATAGTGGTTGCCTCAAAGATAAATTGTTACCTTAAATCCTAAAGACCATAATAACACCCTAATCAAAATTATTATAAGTTATGGGCTATTTATATCAATATTGGAGGAGGATGGGTTCCCATCAGCCTTCTTATACCACATTAATGCAACCTTTACATCATGGGTGTGCCATCATGCAAATACTTCATGATTGGCCAATGTTACATCCATAACATTGGTCACAAACACTTCTTTAATGGTGCCTCAAACCCTAAAACAAACAACACAATATAATAAATATCTCATATGAAACTTAAAACATGGAATTCACATAAAATTGAATATGGCATTATTAAAAATTTACCAACCACGAATCATTTCTGAATCATGGTATTGTGTAAGGAGGCCAATCTCCTTATGTTGGACTCTTTTATTTGATGTAGACTTCTATTCATGTTCCATCCAAGTGCCTTTGAATTCCCTTTGCATATTTAGTTTGAATTACTTAAATCATAAGTGCAAGGTCTTTGTCACACTCCAACTTGGTTCATAAGTGCAAGATCCTCATCACGTTCCAACTTGGCTTGCATGTTGAAAGGGTTGATGGCCCCACACCCCATGCAATCATGCCAAGAAGGTAAAGAATGTGGTTAGAGGCTAGTTTAACAAGTGCGGGCATAGGGACCTTAGGTGTGCATTGCAAATCAACTTGGAGCCTATCCCACACCAAGTTTGTGTGCCTCTTAGCATTAGTAATTACCTTCTACTCAATACATTGGAATTGGGCCAAAGGATTATTTAAGACATGCGCATTCATGGATGTGTGATTTCGATGCCTCATGCTTTTTTCCTTAATAAATGGGTGTTTGAGCTTGCTTGGCTCCATGATCACATTGTGGCATGCTTGCAAATGTCATACCAATGATTGTACTTGGCCATATAGGATGCATAGCACCCATCAAGCTTGCTAGCAAATTTTGGCCCATCCCTTGCCCAATGGACACCTTTGAGGGCAATCAAAGGAGGGCCAACCACATTTGAAATCCAAAAAAAAAAAAAAAAACCTAATGTGAGACTTAATATTATGGATGAAGGTTATCCCCTACATAATGAAGGTATTGCATACGTATATAGAAGAATACAACACACAATGAGTGGTATTACACATAAAGATAAAAAAATAAAAACACAATACGAAGATATTGTTAAATTCTAATGTTGAAATTTGCGTAAAATGAAGCAAACCTTAAAAATAACAATATCATTTACATTGCCTACAGACTTATATTTTTAAAAAATGCCCCACCCACCTTTTCAAATGGAGAAAGCAAGTAGGGTAACCAAAGGTTTATGGACCACAATTAAAAAAGGTATTACAATGACAAATTTGACAAAAACATACCCCACCCATCCTCTCTAGTTAAGATGATGGGTGGGGTAATAATTACAATAAATGAAGTTCAATGACTATGTCACATCCATCAATATGTGCATGAGGTTCAACACCTTGATTTGCATTCTTTCATTCAGGCAATGGAGCAATATGAACTACATTTTTTTTGTCCTCTATCATCAAAACAATTATTACCAAATCTATTTCAACTTGATTAGCATTTCCTTTAAATGTTTCCCCAACATCTTTACCTACTTCCACTTGCTCCTCCTCAACAATTTCATTTGGAACCAATGGAACCACATCTTTAACACTCATTTGTTATCCCATCACCCTAGCCTCCAAATGTCTTTCATTTGTGACACTTCCCATACCATCTATAGCTTCTGCTAAAACTTGTTGCTCTGCTTTATCATTCTTTGCTTTTTTTTGAATTTGCATCTCACAAAAACACAAACACACTATTATTTTAATTATTGGTTCATTTTCCACTCTTTCATTTGTTGCAAAAAGAAAAAGGACTTCCATCCATTGTAGTAGAAGACAAGAAGAATACAACCACCGATTGTGTAACAAATGTTAAGTAGAGGACCACCAACATTAGGACTCGTAACATTGGGGAAAAAAAAACACAATGACGAGGAGTTTGCTTCCTCATTGTCATGGCCTTGGGACCTCCATCACTTGAATAAGAAAAAACAAAACAATGAGGAGCCGACTTCTTTGTCAATGTGGGCTTGAATGACCTGCAACATTTGAACAAAAAAAACACAACAACGAAAAGCCAAACTGCTCATCATCATGTCTTTAAGACCTATAGCACTAGAACAAAAAAAACATGACAATGAAAAGTTGAACTCCTCGTTGTCACCGAACTCTTCATCATCATTGAGTTCCTCGTTGTTATGGCCTTGGGGACCTACAACACTTGACCAAAACTAAGCATGACGAGGAGGAGTTCAACTTTTCGTCGTCATGTCCTTGGGACTTGTAAAATTAGAACAAAAAAACACATGATGAAAAGGAGTTGAACTCCTCATTGTTGTGTCCTTGGGACCTACAACATTAAAACAAAAGAACATGACAATGAGGAGTTTAGCTACTCATCGTCGTGGCCATGGGGACCTACAACACTTAAACAAAAAAACACACAATGACATGGAGCCGAATTCCTTGTCATCATGTCCTTGGGACTTACAACATTGGAACAAAAAAAACACAATGATGAGGAGTTTTTGCATTGAGTATTAATCGGGTATCAGTTTGAGTATATGCATATATGCCTGTTGAGTCTTACTTTTTCAAAACGCGGACCCCCTCTTACCTGGCATTTTCTGATAGTTAACACCTGCCATCACCTTATAACTGATGATTTAAAAAAATTTAAGTATCTGTAACTGGACCTTACCCAGGGAGAATAACAAAGTAGGGTGTCTCTCAAAAACCTGAATCAATAATAATTTCATACCCGGATTGTGCCACCTTCACATATTGAAAGAAAACAAATCTTCAGATTTTTTTAGCTGTTACAAATACCCTGTTTGTCAAAGCTTTGAAGACTTGGCAAAAACCCAACTTTGGAGGACATTGTTAAAGATCCAGCATGTGTTTTTAAGGGGATCTTCCAAAAACTTTGGTAAAAGAACCTTTTTGTACCCGTCCTGGTTTCTGTTAAAGAACCGGGCTTTATATCTGATTAATCACATACCTTAGCCCCTGCCCCCACCTCATAATTGACCCTCTTTGGGTTTCTAAGACCCGAACTCGAGCCATTCTTTAAATCTCCTAAAAGAAAAAAACAACCAGACCCAAGCAATTCTTTGATTTTTTAATTTTCAAATGCCTCGTCCCAACTATAATTATAAAAAAACAAATACCCACCCCCACACTGGTCCAGTTCTTAAAATAATCTGGTTCCACTTCCAGTGCCGGAACCAGTTCAAAAAACTAGAGCTGGTTCTGATTCAGTTTTTAACTAACCAGAACAAGTTGTTCTAAGTTATAACAGACCAAGATGGGTAACCGCCTGACACTACAACAAACTCAATAGAATTCTCTCAGTTTGGATGTTTCCACATTCAGGCAAATTTTATAGAGCTATAAATCTTCATAATCTCAAGGGCACAATCACACCATGTTGGAATCTAGTCCACTGGATTCCAAATGATTTCGGACTGCCACATTACAGATGAATTTTGCAGGGCAGCAAGCTTACTCTTGACCTTGCCATTATATCTAGCTTTTCGTTTGGGCCCATCTGGAAGGTCCAAAGTCCAAATTACATGCATGCATAAAGCACTCAGAGAAATTTTGTAGTGTATGTAGAGGGCACCTTACACACATAAAGACTGCCTCCCCAAAAACAGGAGGCACCTTGAACCTACAAGATTAAGTGTATTAGGGTTCTTGTAGGTGTAAACACACGACAAAACACCTGACTTAATTTTTTCCTTTGTGTTTGCAGGTACCTCCCTGGGCAGAACTTTCACACAGGCTGGGAGGCATCTTACAAATCTGCAAGGTTCTCTCCCCACACATCCATTTCTGTCATGGAAGATTCACACCTAAAATTAGTTCAGATTCTTTTACTTAGGGGAAGGGCACGGCCACCAGGCATTCATTTGTTTTCAGGTAGAGGGAACTCTGGCTACTGGCCTCATTTCCAATGCCTTCCAACAAACAAATGCCCTCTGGCCCTCCAGTCCTTCCACTATACATAAGGTGCCTTGTGTTCCTATCACCTCATGATCTTCACATGTCTAGGCTTATGATAAGAATTGCCTCATGCTTTATGATGTGTAAGGCCCACAACTGAGGGCCATTCCCAAAATGTGAGGTTAGACCCAACTATTGCCTCATCCTAGGGTCCTTATTTTGGAATGCCTCCACCCTGGGGCCTTATGCTAAATCGAATTTTTCGCCAATAAAAATATTCATTAGTTTTAGATTTGATATGGACCAATTTTGCAGGAACTTTGAGAGGTACATTTTCCAAGATATATAATTTTGAAAATCGCCTACAAACACTGTAAAAGTATATACTGAGTACCTACTGACGAATTAGATACATTGGTAAAGACCTGGTACCACCTTATTAAGTGAGGCCTCTTAGTAGCAAAACTTAAGCCCAAAAAATGTTAGATTTGACCTCAGAGACTTTGATTTCATCTACACCTGGCATATTAGTAATATTTAGAAAATAACTTAAATGGGTTTTGGAATCTTTACTATGGTACAAACGTGGCAGATTTTGCTTCACCCAAGTCCCTGCAACTACGGCCACAGTGAACCGGCACCCACCAGCGCACCATGAAGGATGAATGGTAAGTGGTCAGGAAACTGTTTTCTGTTGGATTCCAGTTCCCTAGCTAACCATGGTGGTTAGCTCAGTTGCTTTTTTTTCTACCTACCCGCTAACAACCACAAGTGGGTTGTTAATAGGTAGGTAGTAAAAACATCCCTTACCTATGAATAAACCATCTCCTTACGTAGTTATTACCTATTTTCCTACCTATCTACCTATATATGAGACCTATTTCCTACAGATATCAGGGTGAAACCAAATATTAACTCAGTTGAGGTTCATCCACAACTGACTTATAACGGGCATCCAGTGGATGGTGCACTGGTGGGTGCTAGTTCACTGTGGCCCTGCAACTACACGAAAAGCTTTTAGTGGCCAGGTTTTTACCAGTGTTGAGCAGTTATTGCTTTTTGACCCAAGGTAACTGGTCGGGTCTGGGTCCAGGTATCAATAACCCTCCAGTCAGGTATTGTCTTTTGAAACCTGGCAAACAACTTACTCACCCAGTATTGAATTTTCAAATTTTAATAACCTACCTGGATGACCTGGGTATGGTCAGTATTAAACATGTATACAAAAGACAATTAGAAACAGGAAATATACATACATACATACACATATATATAAAGAGTTAATGTTTTAAAAAATTATAATCAATGTATGACAGGTAGTTTAACCAATAGTTCTCAACCATGTATTTGGGAATTGATTTTGTGTGTAATTGATGATTATTATTTTTAAAATAATTAATTTAATTGATAATTGAGGATATTATTTTGACAGTGATATTGCTAACTGATATGTCTAAATTTTAAAATATTTTTTGATAACCTACCCTGTCAGTTGTTGCCAAAAAGAAATAACCGGCCGACACCAGTTTTTAAACTCCTATTCAGTTCTAGGTAGCACTAGAGTAGGTAATCTAGTACCGTCTACTGACCATAGAATCTTCTACAATTGCACAGAAGGAGCTCTTACCAACGCAAGCAGATACCCAGCCAACCATTGCTAACCACTCACCTCCATAGGTGTTTGACCTTTTCATAAAATAATGGAAAGAAAGTAGATTTGTATTGTGGTTTCAACAACATGCATTAAACAACAGCAGAGCCCTGCATCTGGCATAGGCACAATCATCTTCACACTGTTGTTGAAAAATGCACAGTCTCTAAACAACACCACAAACGCTGCAGTTACCAACCATTTTCCTTTAACAATAACATATTGTAGACATGCGTTGTTGTTGTTGTTGAAACAACTTGTGGATCCAACATCATAGCCCTGCACGGGCATGGGCACATTTGTGTGGTCATGCCCTCTTTGCAAAATGCACCCTTGGCCAAAAAAGAAAAGAAAAAACTCTGCAAACTTCGCAGTTGAAAATGTCAAAACCCAGAGAAGTTGTAAAAACAACATCAGCTGGGGCCACAATCCAAAATGTTTACATATGTAGGGATTTTATTTTATTTTTATTTTTTTTCTTATAAATTTGAGCTCGTAATTTCAAATCGAAATTGCAATTTCACTTTTGATATCTACACTTTGAAACTTTCCAATGATATATTATTTTATTTGAACAAAGTTTATCTTTGTTTTTTTTTTAAACATTCAGAAAGTTACTCCCGGAAGGAAGTTGTTCCCTAAGTCACTTTTTCTCTAAAAAAAGTTGTTCACTTTCTCTTTGGGAAGTTGTTCCCTAGGAGAACATGGTTGGGACTTGTCTCCTTCTCCCCATGGAAAGTCCCTTTCTCTTCCAGTATCGAGCTTGAAAAATTTGTCAAAAGACTTTTTAAAAAAAATTCATTTCATCCATAAAAAAACAAATTGAAAAAAAATCAAACCTCATACCCTTTGGTTGAAGAGGAGATTCTAACCACCAGATTGCTTATTTTTCTTTTAAAATATTGTGTAATTTTAAAAAAAACATTAATCATAATTTGGTTATACTAAAGAAATATTGAAGATATTTTTCTTGTTGGGCATTGTCTTACAATTGTGTTGAAATTGATACAACATTTAATTCATTATTACAACATATTTTATGTTTGCCTACACAAAGACCAGCCTCCTTTATTCCACACCTGACAACATCCACACATGTCAATATCCACCAAAAGAGATGATCATCCAACATAATTAAATAATATAAATACAAAACTTGATGAAACCTTCAATAAGTATATTATATGGATGAAATGCTGAATGGAAACTACTATCATTTTGATAGTAAAAATATTATTTCACTATGAGCTTGAGTGTCCTATAAGGGCAATGTTTTTTTCTAATAGGTGTATGGTAAAAGCCAAGGGGGGTGGGCTTGACATGCATATCAGCCCCATGAGGTGGAGCCAAGGGCAAGCCCAAATTTGGTAAAGCTTGCAGCCAAGGGCTTTACATAGAGTAAAAACCGTTGCCTTTTTTTAATTAAAAAGATCCTATGACATACCCTTGAAATACCTGTCGAATACCCGTTACATATCATTATTATGTTGGTACCACATAATTGAGTGAGGCCTCTTCGTGACCATATTAAGCCCCAAAAAAGATTTGCAGGCAGAGCCTTTGATTTAATCTACACATGGGATATTAGTAATATTTAGAAAATAATTTAAACGGATTTTGGGATTTCTACTATTAGTACCAATGTGGTGGGCGCTGGTTCACCCAAGTCCCTACAACTACACTACAAGCTTTTAGTGGCTGGGTTGTTACTAGTGTTGGCCAATTGACCCAGGTAACCAATTGAGTCTGGGTTTAGGTAGATCAATAACCTTCCAGTCATGTATTGATTTTTTAAAAACTTAGCAAATAATTTATTCGCCTATTATTGAATTTTCAATTTTTAATAACCTACCTAGATGATCCCTGGGTATCATCCAAGTACGTTATTAATCTTTATATATATATATATAATAGAAATCATTAACATTTTAATTATTAGAAATTAATGTTTTAAAAATGTATATAACCAATGTATAACAAGTAATATAGCCAATGGTTCTCAACCATGTATTTGGGAATTGATTATGATGCAAAAAAAACAACAAAGACAATTCATAAGTTGCTCAATAGACTAAATTGTTTAGTTGTCTTTAATTAAGGTGTTCAAACTGATGTTTGACAATAAATGCTGATGTAAATTATCATTGTGGATGAAATGTCACAAACATGGATGCAACTGATTTAAGATTTTCTTTAATAAGCAAGTTTGTTGTTGAACAAGGCCCTCAGACCACACGAAGCTGTCAAATTTTGAAGGTAGGAGATATGACCTTAGAACCCTTATAATGACCTAGGTAGCTTCTCACAATGTAATAACAACCCCCAAAAAAAATTTGAATTTTCATCAACCAATGACAAGATGATGTTGAGCCATCCAGGAACTTATAGGTCAATGAAGGATGAAAACCCACAAACATCAGAAAGCCATGGCTTGGAAAGTTGAACTGGCAATGCACAGACCATATTCCTTCGACTTTGGCAACATGTTGGAAACTATAGGAAAAATGAAAGGAGAATTACGAATTCCCATTAATAGTTTACAATGTGCATGAAAGCAAAAATGGTGTGCCACAGTCCGTGCTAACATTTGAAACCAAATTCAAATTTTCATTATTAGAGGTAACCAAGAATCTTCTGCAATAAGTTTTTATACTATCCATGGCAGAGTTTTTCTTTTCAATTTTGTGATGTTGCTCAAGTAGTGATGGTTCATAAATGTATTTAGCCAAATTTGGCGATATTCAAAATATAAAAGAATAAGATCTTAATCACCCCTATGATGATTTTTGTTGATTTTCTTTCCAAAAAGGGAATTTGGAAAGAATATTCTGTTTTGAAAATATTTTTCGCAAAAAAAATCACCAGTCCATGGTCTTCTCAATGGACATAAATTTGGTTTATTTTTGTGGATTTTCTTTTCAAAAACGGAATTTGGAAAGAATATTCTATTTTGAAAATATTTTTCACAAAAAAAATCACCAGTTCATGGTGTTCTCAATGGACATAAATTTGGTTTATTTATATATTTTTTTTAAACCTACTTTGTAATGAAGACAATGAAGACTAAAATAACGTTTAACAACATTCAATGTATCTTCTGCTATCGATATTGTGCTTGTATGATTTAAATACCACTAAAGATCACAGAAAAATATATAGATACATCCTCTCCAAAAGAATGATGTTGTAAGCTTTTCCACAATTTTATCTTGAAGTCTCAATGTGTCCAACGTCATATTGATGGCATTATTATTACTATGAAACTAATTTTCATCTTGAAAGTTTTCAGCCAGTACATGGGGGGAGATGATTTTTTTTTTTGTTTTCGTTGTTGTCCCCAATGTTTTCCCAGTTTGTTCCCATCAAGTTCTCAAGATGTTCTAAATACCACCCATGTGTTCCCCCCAAGATGTTCTAAATACCACCACACTTTTATCCCATATGTTTTGCCCAAAATTAAACTCTCATATATGCTAGTTTGGCATGTGCCACTAGCTCGATTGTGAATAGGGCCTTGATGATAGAGCTTAATGGTCAAAAACATATTTTAAGTTTATTTTCAGTGAGAAAAATTACTCAAAATACAATATCTCTGCACCTTAGATCTAAATTTCTTAAATCGCTTTCATTACATCCTAGTCACCCAGGGCTTTCCAACAATACCCAAATTCCCCTATAATTTGTAGTTATGTTTCAATGAATTCTAAGTGAATTTTCTTTTTCAGTATTCAATAACTTCTCTCCACAAATGTTATGAAACCAACTCAGTGCACCCCACTCATTGAGGACTTTCCAATGGTACCAAATAATGTGGCAAGAAACACCATAATTTGGAAGATCTCAACATGATAAACAAATAAAAACAAACAACCTACCTTCCTTCATAGATAGATGGAGATATATATAAGCTAAAAAGGGGGGCCAAAGGAAGCACCTCTATACTTTTATTTTGAGGAGTACCCAATGTTTTTTTTTGAAAACTGGTGATGTGCCAATTAAATTGGCTCCTTCAGAAAAAAAAATCTTTGGGTACAGCCCATTCCTAATTTATAGCTGATACAATTTTGCAAGTATTTCACACACTTTGTATCAATATTCCTCACGTTTGGAATGCTGAAGTACGAGCTAGTTTATTATTGTCCAATTTCAGTCAAAAGTCAAGGAATGGACGGTGCCGCAAAAGGTGTTATAAATCACCAATCATATAACTGACATGATGTAACGATGAACTGGGAATCCAGGGATGGATGCAAAAGTCATGCTTTCTTCTACAAAGAAACAACCAAGCAATCCAGGGGTATATGCAAAAGTCATGCTTTCTTCTATAAGGGAAAAAACCAAGGAATCCAGGGCTGTATGCAAAAGTCATGCTTTCTTCTACAAGGAAAGAACCATGCAATCCAGGGGTGGATGCAAAAGTCATGCGTCTTGTACCCCTACACAACCAAGAAAGGTGAAAGATACGGCCATAAAAATTTAGTTCAATTTGTTGTTTTAGACTAGTGGCAGCAGCTGCAGCAAATTGCCACTAGCTGCATCCCTCATTTCCATTTTGTTGAAGGTATTTCAAAGATTTCCATGTTGGAAGTATTTTGGTGAGGGCCGGCCTGTGATTCATGGGTCACTTGCTTGTTCCATTCTTGTACAAAGTGTTTGTTTGCTTGGTTGCTGGAGCTTCAAGACAATCTTACATCTAATGTGAGTAGCCAACCTATCCTACCCCTTTGTGTAGTTCTCAAAAGAAAACATGCTTCTATTGGAATTATTCTGCAAGTTTCTGAACATGTAGAATAGAACTATTTACTTTCTTGTTGAGCATTCAGCTGGCTTATAATTCTAGAGTGATGATACTGAAGGTAAGGTTTGAAATGAACAGTCCTAAAGTGCGATGATAATTCAGTTTCAGAATATGTAGGAAAGGTTAGGCAAATAAGAGCTTCCACTTGAATCTAATAAGAACTAAAAGGCATTAGTGAAGTGCTAATTCTACCCAACTTGATTTGGAAAGAGTGTTGACAACTCAATGATAATATGAGGAGTCTGAGGTGGGAGCAAAACTTGTAATAGCAATCTTGAGAATTGTAAAAACACTTCCTTATTTTGTTGGCCTTGCCTACCAAGGCAAGGATATTGTGTTTAGATTCATTATAGAGTATGGTTGCTTAATGGATATTGGCCCCTGTGTAATAGGTCTATTTTCATATGAGGATTTTTGAAAGATGATATTTGGGCTAGTGTTGAAACTTGAGATTAGTTATAGAGTTATAATATCTTGAAGGATTTTGGTTTCATTTAGAGGATTTTTTGAAGATTATATTTTTGCATGGTGAAATATTTGAGTTTCCATAATTCTTCTTTTCATTAAGAATGTTTTAAATGTAAATGGCAAGGCCACCGTGTGACACACCCCTTGTTTAAATGGTGGAGCTAATGGCTCATTGAGGTGAAGAAGTTACATTAACGTCACAAAGAAAGTCTAAAATGTTCTTGAAAGCATAAAAGAATATGGGACAAAACTTAATGTAAATAGATGGAAGTGGTAAATTGCTAATTGCTTATTACTGTGAACATGTTTACAAAATGCAGTACCATCTCCAAGAGTTGATCTAGTGAAGGTGGTCGGTTTATGAAAAGGGTAGAACAAATGATATGTTGACTTGGGATATGAGGAACAAGGTGGTGATCATTATTCATTTCCATTTATCGCTACAACCAAGCCATTGAGTCTAGCACTCTGGTAAGAAGCTAATGTACTCAAACTATGTCAAGAAAAAATGAAAATAGGATAAATGCATTTTTATAACACATTTGCCTAATGACTTCTCCATGAATAATTTTGCATTGGTTGCACTGTATTTGAAAATCATTCCATAATATTTTACTAATATGATATATTGTTATTTTGCAATAATAATTGTTTTGAAACTTCTAGTGCTATGATATTGAGATATTTTATTAAGGAACTTTGATGGGAACATGTTCATAAATCCAATTGCCCTAAAAAATAATCAAGTCAATTCATCATTCATGATTGAATACATGTTAATTTTGGTTCGTAGTTCAAGAAAATGACCCATTTTCTTGGAGACATGCAAATAGACATAGTTGATTGAAGTTCTTACCTTCAAGGACATGAATCTCTTTTTTAGAGGTAGATATTATTGATGAAGGTTTCTAATTTCCAAACAGGAGCAACTAAAGTGGTGAATTTTAAAAGAAAATATGGAGGGAAATAAGTGAAATAAATTATGTGAAATAAATTATAAATAGAATATGTATTATATAGATTGATCAAATACCCCACTTTAAAAATGAGATATACGTGTGTAAATATGTCCATATGTTCAACATGTTGATTTGTTCTTTGTATCTAAGCTTATGGAATTGTTATCTTTAAGGTTTTTGTTAGTAGGTAACATGTGACAACTAAACCATATACATTATAACAAATTTAAGATATATTGTTTGAATTACAAGTGGGCAACCACAACTCCCCAATGTTTATATATTTTTATTTTTATTTATATATTTCCTAGCTCTACATAATTATATTCACAAGCGTAATTTAATGTGAAAATCATTTTTTTTGTGAACAGGTATTTTTTGTCTTTGGTTTATCAACACATCATGGTTTATCACAACATATGATAATTTATGTACAATTTGATAGCATAACATTGGCACATATTGGCACAAGTTGTAAACTAGTTATTCTAAACATTTGCAACCGCAATCAATTCCTTGTTCATGATATACAAGTATTATCCTCCAAAGGATAAATCATCATCATGACAAACCCAATGACCAAATGTGTAAATATGTTTTTAGATATTAGCAAACAATTAAATATTAGTAAAGAAGTGTTAAATCGATACCAATGTGAATACATAATTGAAGAGCTCCAAGGGACTATAAATGTAACTAAAAAAATATTATCTTTACTTCCACCATCAACTTTAAAAATTAACTTGGAGGAACTTATTAATCATGATTTATATCGAATGGTGCTTAAAGTGAAGGATTTAATAGAAAGTTGTTGTTGTCAAGAGTGGTGGTTAGTAATATTGTTTCTAATGGATAATGAGGCCACCTTTGTAGACATCCTTATAGATCTCAAATGTTGTTTTGATGCAATATCATCATTTGATGACACCAATGAAATTCATGGTAATGTTGGTCAAAATTTAGACTTTAAATTAAAAATAAAAAAGAAAATGGAAGAGGATCAAAAGGAAATGGGGGAAAAACTTGATAGGTTTGTTTCAAAAAGAAGTAGAAAATGGGGTTTTATTAAACGGAGTAATAGATTGCAACAAAAGTTAGTAAAACAATTGATTGCAAGGATGCATTTGATCAAGACCAAACAACATGACAGTGGACTACCAGACATCTTCCAAGTTGACGAGCGTTCTTTGACATGTGTGACCTCATGTGGGGAAGGAAGCTTTGCATCAGTCTCTAAAGGGACATGGTTGGGCATGAAATGCGCAAAGAAAACCTTCAATTATATAATTGAAAACTCTAATGATTTGAAAGCATTTATCGATACAGAAGACGTTTTCAAGCAAGAGGTGAACACATTGGCTAAGTTGAACCATCCCAACATCATCAAATTTTTGGGCCATGGGATGACAATGGAGAAAACCAAGTGGAAGCATTTTATCGTTATGGAGCTAATGGACATGAACTTATTTGAAATGATTGATGAATTATCAAATGGAGGAAACCATGTTCCATTCACAGGAAACCATGTTCCATTCACATATGCCGAAGCCATTGATGTCATGATGCAAGTGGCTAAAGCCATGTGTTACTTGCATGAACAAGGCATTATTCATCGAGACTTGAAACTTGAGAATGTGTTGGTGAGTTCAAGCAATGTGGAACCACTTGGTATTGGCAAATGCATGTATGTCAAAGTGGCTGGCTTTGGGTTGTCCAAGGTTAATTTTGATCCTTCAAATCCATCAATGTTGTCAAAAGAAAAGGCCGGTACAACAATTTATAGAGCACCAGAGATGGATTCAATTGGTGCAATTCAATCTTACAAGGCTGATGTTTATAGCTTTGGCATCATGTGTTCCAAAATATTATCTGGAAAATGTCCCTTTGAAGGAATACATAAGTGTGAGCTTCAAGACAAAGTGAAAGGAGGCCTTCGACCATATATGCCCATCAATTTCATTGATCTAGTTTCATTGATAAATGAGTGTTGGAATTGGGATGCACACAAGAGGCCTCGATTTCCAGAGATATGTGAAAGGCTCAAAAATTTGAAGATTCATATTTTGAGTAATACATTAGTGGAACCAACATATGATAATATGGTTCCACAAACAAATATTTTTTCAATTGTCGAGTCTCACGGATTTATTAATTATGATGAATTGAACAAAGAGGTGTGCATTTCCAACCCAAATGCCTTAAGCCATGAAGTGACATATATGTTAATATTTTTTCAATAAATAAATATTTACCAAAATGGACATGATATTTGGGTATATAGAAAATTTTCATACATTAAAAAAAATCTTATATGTACAAAATTGCATAAATTTAAATGTTGGGGTTAAAAATCAATAATATGTTTTAATGATCCTTGCAGGAAAGAGCAACTCCAGAGTTGCAAGTAAAGGCCATGGAGACAATCAAGGTGGAGAGGGATATGTTACAATTACAACTCAAACAAGAAGGTGATAAATTTTTGGCATTGAAAAAAAAAGTAAATAAGATTGTTGCACGATGTGCAACATTGACAATAAATAACATAAGACTAAAAATGATTATGCTAAATCAAGAAGAGCAAATCAAAAAGTTGAAACTTGAATTGAACCAAGTAGCACAAGATAGGAATGAAGTTCAATTGATAAATGTGCAATTGTAAGCAACTTATGAAAGATTAATGCAAAAAAATCAAAATGATACATGTAAGTTGGGTCCAAATTCTTTAAGTTGTACCAAAATATTGTCATAGTGTCACTATTTTTTGTAATTTTTTATGTAGTTTTTTTTTAATCATGTAAAGACACATTTATGAATGATTATGATGGAATCTAGAATTGTAATGGTCTAAAATATGGTATTTATGAAAATTTTGACACTTTTTGACTCGTTACTTTTGATGGGGATTAATATATATGGAAAGAAAGGACTTCAATAAGGACTAGTTCCTTTTCATCCCAAGTGGTACATCTTAAAGGATTTTCACATGGCTATAGGAGGCAATCAGAAAAATGAAAACCCTTAAGCCATATTATTATCAAAATAGGTCATAGGAGTATGATGAAGTGAAAATGAACTACACAATGCATAGGGTAAAGCAAAAGGCAACTAAAGTACTACATGCAAATGGTGTAGGTTGGTAGTGTGCAAGCAAGATAAAATACACACAAAAAATAGATGTAGGAAAAAACAAGGGTAGGTGAATTACATGAACAAAAACCAATTCATTTGACCAATAAATGTGATTATCTTTTTGTGCACATTTATTCAATTCATATTACTATTGGTTCCTAAAGTTTAATGAAGAGAATTATGAGTCAATGAACTATTTGTAAGGTACTTTATAAAAATCAACTATTTTGAGCTTTTATAAAAAGTGGATGTCAAGTACTTGAAAAACTAATTAAAGTGAAAAAATAATAATATGACTCAATGTGGAAATTGAATGTGATAAATGATATTGTGAAATGAAATATGTCAACTAATTGTAGTTTCATTATGAACCGTTGAATTGGTTGGGTTTTAAACAAACTTTGTTTCATATTTTTTGAAGTCGCAAATTGATTAAATAAGTTTTTTTAAGGTGCTAGAAGAATAAGATAATAGATTTTGAAGTTAAAATTAGGAAAAAAAATCAATTAAAAAAAAACACTTAATATAATTACAAGTACGCAACAAGTAAATGTAGGCAAAACTACACTATAAAATACACAAATGGTGCAAAATCACTAAAAGAAATTTTTTAATTAAACACTTGATTTATGGCTATATTAATATTTTTGTAGTGGACACCTACGATTTAAAATCTCCCTAGTTGCTTAAGATAAGTGCCAAAAGCCATGTAATTGTAAATGAAACAATGTGGCATCTATAGTTGCAAGTAGAGTCACAAAGACATTACAACTCCCACTATTTCTTCATCCAAAGCCATCAATGATGGAATTTGACATGGATCCTAACTTTGCACCTACATTTTCAACAATTGCACAATAGTCACATAAGGTGTATATGGACCTTGCCATTGTGATTACATTTGTGATTACAAGTAAATATTGGAATGTTACCACATGTCCATTGGTGGGTACTTTTAATGATAACATGTGGCTAGTTTGGGAGTGGTTGTGATCATAAGATAGAAACTTACCATCAACTAATTTGCATTCACTTATTTACACGTGGTAATGTATCACTTGCTAGAAGAAATAAACAATAAGTAATAGATTGATTTTATTATGTTCATGTGGTAAAATAACAATGGTTGGATTGGAAAATAAATTATTTAAACATGATATTCAATTGTTGCCACTATGGCATCAAATTTACATGTGGCAAGTAATTATTTGTTAGTATAAATTTTAAGCATCATTGTTATAATTAAATTATTTCCTTGTGGGTTCAAATGTTTACATGTGGCAATGCATCATTCGCAAGGAGAATTCAATTTATTACATAAGTAAACTATTGCCACATGACATGCTAGAAATGAATCGCATGATATAAATTCAGTTGTTTGTGCAATTGCAATAATTGCATTCAAAATTGGTAGGCTACGACAAATTCAACTACAAAAGTTGCATGACATTTGCATAGTAGGTTGTTAATGCCACTACACTTTCCACTATAAGAGATGTAGGGTTATATTATGTACTAATGTTAAGGAAAACTAAAGCATTTTCAAATTGATTAAAGCATAATGAATAGGGAGATGTAGACAACAACAAAAGATTTCAACAAGTTTATCATTTTGTTGCATTGTACACATTTAGAACCTACATATAATGTTCATCACATGCCACTAATAACAACAACATTTGTAGAAAACAAATACCTCTCTAGATTTCCCCATCATTGCACTTTCCCATAAGGTGAAAAGACCACACACTTGCTTGAATAATAGTTGTCCAAACGAATCATTATAATTTGGGAAAGGAAAAGATGCATCTAGGAACATCAATCCCTGCACTTCCACCTTATACACACCATCTACAATTTCTTTAGGATGAAAGAAGTTGCTTAAAACTCTAAAAATTACTACATTTGCTATAGGTGTATGCTTATGTAGCAAAAACACCATTTCACCTATCGCAAATTGAGCAAACAAATTGTAACCATGAACTACCATAGCCTTAGGTTAGGTTTGATATTAAATAATTATTAAAAATCTTTAACAAATTTTTTTAATGTTGAAGTGTCAAAAAATGTGATAAAAGCACATTGGAAATGATGAAAAAAATGATAAATGCATCTCAAAAGTGACAAAAACTCTGAAATTTTGTAGAAGGTTGTAAAAGGAATCATGCTCCTCATCAATAAATTGTTTTTCATTTTTTCAATGTCATAGTTTTGATGTTCGTATCCCCACACATATTCAATCATAATTTGCCTAACTAACAAAACTTTTATCAAAAACATTAAAAGTGTCGCAAGTAGGCATAATTGTGGTGATTCGACATTTAAAAAGGGTGCACTCTAACAAATTGATTTTTTTTTTAAAAGGGATTTTCACTAGAAAATTTGTGCAATGTTGCCTTTTGGCATTTTCTTGCTGGAAAAAAAGGTTGCTCCTCGTGCCATTACCATTTATAGAATAGCAAATGGTAATGAGGATCTACAATGAAACCAAGGAAGATGACAAAAATAGGTGAAGGGATGAAAATGTGAACATTAAAACATTAGTGTTGTTGGAAAGCAATTGGATGCTCAAACAAATTTCATTAAATTTTTTAATTTTCATTAACAAATTTTTTAATTATTTTATTTTAAATAATTAAATAATTATTCATTTTTTATGCATTGAACTTGACCCAAATATTAGAGGTTCATCTTGATTACAAATTGTAAAAGTCTTAAATTTTAACATGTTTGGTTTTGTATTAAATAATATGATATCTTGGTGTATTATAAGCCATTAAACTAGACTAAATATATTCATACATCTTTTGGTGGATTTGATATTATATAGTTTTCATAATGTACATAACTCCAATAAGTGATGACCTTGAATTGTTTAACATGATTGTAGTTTTTTTAACTAACATAATTTTTTTGGTATTTTCAATGAACTTGTACATCAATATGTTCATATTGTTGTTGTTTTTGTCACTTCAGCCAATTGTTTTTAAATATATATATAAGTGAAACTAACTTAAAGTGCACCACTATGTAACGTTGAATATAAAATCTTGAAATGTTAGCATTTCCCACATCCAATATTAATGTTTTATTTCCTTGAAGCATGACCATTGTTCATTCCTTTTGTATAGGTGTGAAGACATTTATGGTTCCATTACCTGGGAGTGAATCATTGGCAATTATAAAGACACAAAAAGAATCATGGACATACTTTCTAGCTAACACAATTAGAGTTGTTGTGAAAGTACAAAAGGTGTTGAAGTTTGAAGGGGTTATGAGAGGCTTTGATCAAGATGAAGAACTAAGTTTCAATTCTCAACTCTTCAACTTAATGTTGTTAATGGATAGTGATACTATTGTGACAATAATTTGTCATAGCTCTAGTGATAGGGTTCAATGGTTGTTCTGAAATGTAAGGTATGTGGCAAGGAAAAAGTCTAAGAAATCAAACCCTATAGCAATGTTCAGTTGGAGATGGGTAGATGAATATTGAAGGTAATAACATGTGTCATTGACCATGCACAATAAAGTGATCAATGCATATAATTTGAATTGTTTATCAATATCAAAATGTAAAACAAAATTTCCATCAATTTGTAAGTACACACACAATGCTCATGCTAAGAGAGACAAGACAATTCCTTTGGATGTTTTAATGCCGCATTCCCCACTCCATTAGAATTGGAATTATTTGTTGACAACTTGGCTAACCAACTACATAAGTTCATTTTGAAATTATTTCCAAAGTCAAAGGCTGAAGATTTCCATGAATCTACAAAGTGTTTGGGGAGGATTTGAAATACACCATTCATGACGATGGGAATTATAAAAGATTATTCCACCCTTTTGCATTTTGACAAAATCTATTCCATGTCAAGTCATATCATCTAGTTTTTTTGGTCCAAGTTTAAAACCAAATCACCTTCTTTCATGTTAGGTAATGTATTGGTGGCTTGTGTTGTATGCCTTGTATTGGATGTGGGATAGGAAACTCGTTCAAAGGTGACAATATTCAAGGAGGAGGGGAATTAATATTTCTAGAGTATAGAGTCTTTTTCAAGTTGCATCAAGGCACAATCATTTGTCTCCGATCTAGTGAGGCTTACCATGGCACATGGAGGAATATCATATACACCCAAATTGGGGTAGCATTGATAGCAAAAACAAAAGTGGCAACAACAAGTTCCAAAAGGGAATTTATAGTTTTAAAATTCAAATGATATGCCTTTTAGACTTTAAGGGATGAATTAAGACCTAATATCATATTGAATATTTCAATTTACATAAAATGCAAGAAATGATATTTACTTTTAAATGCAACATTAAAGTATTTTGTTAAGGGGGTAAAATTAATTAGTTAGTTAGTTAGTTAGTAAGTTAAGGTAAGTTACCTAATGATTAGTTGTTTGATTATTGTTACTTACTTTTGATTTTGAACTTGAACTTGTTTTTTTTTTTAATCTTTTTTTGAATTCTTGACTTGCTTGAGCTTTTGTTTTGTTTCTTGAGACCTTCAAACACCATAGCCAAATTTGATTTTTGTATTGTTTTGAAGTGTGCATAATCTGAATCACTAAATTGATATTGAATGCTAGCAGATATGATTGAATATATTTTGTTGATTATAATAAGACCGAACCTCATTGCCGTAAACATGCCTATCCTACTATTAGCTATCCTAATAGATGTATCTCTGAAAATAAATAAGTTATTCATTTGTTATTGTGATGCTTTATTGTTATGTTTACAAACAAAAAATGTTAATTTGGATTTCCAATGTTCAATATTAGATTCACCAAAGGCTCCTAAATTGCCCATTTCGTGTTGGATACTTTAGATTTGCATTTCACATGCATTGTTTCACAATTATAACACAACACGAACATTTCACCTTAAATACAAGAAATAATAATGTAAAGCCATGTGTCTTGATTAGAAAATACATTCTCTATATTAAACAACATTATAAAACTAATTCTTAAATAATGGGCCAACTTTAATGAAAAAAACTATAGTAGAAGCATTAAGGTTCTTTACATACCGTTTTGGGTTACAAAAAAATTAAATAATCTATCTCCAAATCAAAATGATGCTTGGGCATCTAAAAGTTGAAGAAATGGGCAAATTTTCCATAGGGTGGTATCACTAGGAATGTCATGCCCCAAATTTTTGTGAGCCATCCAATTTCAAGACAACATAAGATTCACATAAAAAAAGTTTCTCATCTTATATATTAATTCATTAAGTCTATCAGTGTGTCTGTCAATCTGTCGAGGTCCTGAATAGTTTTTGGGCCCTCGAGTTTGGGGGGACCTGTATCTCACTGCCCGTTCCCTGTGGAGCCCGTGTGGTGTGAAAAGAGGTAGTCTGAACTCTGGTCGAACCTAAGTTTTTGGGTTCGATTGTGTCAAGCAAATCAGTGTGGCGGCGCTCCATAATGGATTGCATGGATTTGCATGGCTTTTCCTTTGAGCTGTGCATTGGAATGGGTATGGCGGTGTGTATTGATGAAGGCAGATGGCAAGACGGCGGATCCTAGATCGGATTGGATCGGCAGTGAACGTTTTGGAGAAGCTTCGAGAAGAAGCTTCGGACATTTTTGAGAGGAGATAAGATAGTTGGAGGAAAGCGAGAGGAGGGTAGGCAGTTAGTAGAGATCAGAGAAGAGAGAGAGCTGCAAGAGAGGAATAGGAGAAGACAATTTTGAGGAGGATAGAAGGATGCAGAAGAGAGAAAACACTTTGTAGTCAGGAGCTAAGCTTTGTTTTTCTGGATTTCCGCTGCGTCTGATGTGAAGTTTGGTTCATACTGCAGAGTAATCAAGGAAGTAGTAGTGGAAGAAGAGATCAGTAGAGGTCCTAGTTTTGCTGTCATGAGAAGAGAAGACAGGCTTGAGCTTTCGGATGTACATACACCCTTTTGTGAATGAAATAGCAGAAAATGTATCGAAGCATTGGTGTGAAAGGATTTTGGAAGGAATGTGCTGTGTTGAGTGATACATTGCTGAGTCAGTCAATTCTCCAATCTGCAACAGATCAGTAGTGGTAAGGAGACGGGCGATGTGATAATGTGAAGTAGAGTTGGGTCGGTCAGGTCTGGAGACGGCAGTGCATCAGCTGTCGAATACTTTGGACCCTCGTTTTTGGTCACACTCATTCCCTGTCTGTGGTGACAAACATGGTAGGGCAGGGTAGGGCGGCCAAGGCAGCCGTTGCCGGGGGCCGGGCGAGGTGCCATTTCTATTAAAGAAATCCTTGGGGAAAATCGGGGGACCTGCATCTAATCAAACAAAAGTATAAATTTTTAAAAATTATTTTCATTATAGAACATATTCAAAAAACTAGAATCTTTTTAAAAAAGAAAGAAACAAAATAAATAAATACATAAAAATAGAAAAAAATGAAAATAGACAAAACAAGAATAGAAAAAATAAAAACATGAAACAAACATAAACCAAAAAAAAACTAAAATCACAAAAACTATAAACAAGGAAAGGGAAATACAGTAAAATAACTTTAAAAGAAAAAAAAATTCCAAAAATGAAGAAACCAAATAAAGAGTAAAAAACAAAAAAAAATAAAACTTATAAATATTGAAGAAAAACCCTACTTGAAAAAGAATGAGGTGTGTCTAATAAAATAAATATATATATAAAAGTGAAAAAGAAACACTTTATTTTTATTATACAAAAAAAATTTAAAAACACATAAAAATAAAAAAATAAAAAAGTTAAAATTTTCTAAAAAAAACTAAAACATGAACCAAGTTTAAAGAAATCGGGGGACTTCACAGTTCACGTCGTCGATGGGGGAGGTATTTATGGGTGCATTATGCATCGGCACACTAGTTTCTAAGTTATTTATGAAAAGGTTACCCAAGTCATGTAGAATTCAAAACTTTAATTAAATTTACAAAAATATGTGTTTTGATGTTGAAAATGAATGGATAAGGAAATTGTCTTAAGAATGTCACATGAAAGATTTTTTTGATCAAAGACACAAAAGGAATTTTTTTGGGGGAATTTTCCTTGGATCTTATTTTTTGACAATAATTCAAATGCCAACCTACTTGATGTCTTTTATAGATAATTTTGCACCTCAATGTCAGTAAATACCTAGAAAATTGTCCAACCAATCATGGATTTTGTATGAATGGTTAGAAGACATCTCGTACGATAATCTATTAACCTTCGCTAATCCAAACGCACTTTGGCAAGGCACACACTAAATATGTTTCCACATATTATGTAACTTGTTTTTTATGTTTTGGTGAAAAAACTACTTGGCTTTTATTTAGTTATGCAAGTTCTCGTTTTTTAGAAACCCCAGTAGTTGGCTTGTAATTTGATTGAATTTATTATTTGTGCAAAAGGTGAATCAATTTTGATTTAGTTATGATTTTTTGAAATCAAGGTGCTATACAAAACCCTAGAAGGCCATTGATGTCAAAAACACAAACAATAACTATTTTCACCTTTTGTTGTTTTAATGATTAGTTTGGATCATTCTTTGTGCATGTAATAAATCAACAAGAAAAAAATCTATTGTGTAAGTGTAAGGACACTTGAAAGAAAAAAGTCAGGAATTGGGTCAATTGTCGCAACCCCACTTTGGCCAAGTGTGGGGTGAAGCCCAACACTTCCAAAGTTGGGGATTTGGAGTCCTCCGGGACTCCCGAATGTTTAGAGTTCGACAGCAAGGCCCAAAACACCTTGCATTAAGGTGTTCTTGGTGTCATTGGAAAGGTCTTGAAGCTTAGATATCGAAAATGGCCTCGCATTGGTCATTTGGACATTTGTAGCTGAAGTTATGGGCAAAAGTTGCGGAAAGAAGGTACCACCTAAGGAAAAGTTTGCTAAGATAGTAACTATAGTTGACCAAAGGACCTTGCAAATGTAATTGTTGGAAGGCCTTCAATTTGATATATGTTTGATTATAACCAAATATAAAGAAACAATGCACAAGTATAAAAATTCGTGAACAAAAATGTATTTAGTAGCATATATAATGATGCAATCTTAAAGTATTTATTTACAAGGAATGAAAAAATGGGGAAACTACTTGGGTTCAAAATGGATGGTGTAATATAAAGTTTATACCCTCAACTCCAAGTGAAAGGGGGGCAGAACGCCTCTTGGAAATGGCTTAGACTATATTTCAAAAGGAAACCCGCCAAGTTTTAACAAGTGTGCATTGAACTTTGCAATTTCACACACCTAATTTGAATAAGTTGTTTTCACACAACTTTCAAATTCTACCTTGGAGTATAATCGATGGGAAAAGAACTTGTACAATGTTGAAAACTAATGTGTCCATGAATTTAAGGTTTAGATTTAAGGTTTACAGTTTAGGATTTAATATTCCTAAAAGTCTTTTGTATATACATTTTCCCACAACCTTAACTTTTTGCTTGTGTCCAATTCATCTAATGACAAACTTAGGAATGTTTGTGTTTGTTAGTATAGGAAGGAAAATGTTAATATGAGAAACTTTGGTGGTTTTCTTTATGACTTTAAAGGAAGGTGAACTACACTATTATAGCCATTTTGATGGCCATTTTTTAGACTTGCAATGGTGTGTCCAAAAAAGGCCATTTTATTACGATAATTGGCTCCATAAGTCATCCAAATACTTCATCCCTAAAATCAAATTACATCCAAATAGTTCATCCATCATCCATCCCCCATTCATTTGTCATTCCATCTAATCATAATTGTTTTTGGGAAAATTTCCACCTTTCATCCAAACAATGATTTCATCCACCACAATTTGGATTAAATTCATCCAATGTTAGGCTTTATGTTCTAAGCTCTCGACTTAAGGCTCATGTGATTACACTCATCACTTTTCAAAACAGTTCCAAAGAAGACAATTCTCAAAAAATGTGGGGCTCAACTATTTTTGTCCAATACAAAATGGAACATTTCTCCTTTGGTTGATGTCGACCATAGGGGGGAATTGTGAATGGATGTAACTCAAAAGACCTATATTTAATAAACAAATAGATCGACACTCTTGGATTCTTAACTCAAATGCAATAATTGACCTCGACACAATCGGTGTCAAATTATTGGATACATGACATAAATAACAACAATGTCCCTTGCTATTGATACCAACCATAGGAAATAAATCCTCTTCTTTATAGAATTAGAAGTGTGTGAAAACCTCCCCCACAAAACATCCAAATTACATGTAACTTTTTCCATGAATGAAACAAGTGTCTAGATATCTACAAGTCTAGTCCCTAGAGCTATCAAAATATAAGAATGACATATGAAATCTTACACTCAATAATTATCATTCCCTTATGGTTGTTGTTGCCAATAGGGAAAGAGGGGGTTAAAGGGATCAAATGGGGAAGAACATTTTAGGCAAAATGTGTTCATTTCTTGAAAGCCCTAGGTGTTCATCCTCGTTGCAAAGAAAACTAGGGGTTGAAAGCAGTCGAATCTTCAAGATTTTAACCCAAAAAAAAACTCAAAGCTTCCATGCCTCAAGTTTTTTTTCTTTGTCAAGAAGAAAGCCAAGCCTGAATGCCATGGCTTGTTGTAACATAAGAAGCAAAAAAACACATGAGGCTTGAAAGCCCTTGGTGTTCGTCCTCATCGAGAAAAAATTCAAAGGCCAAGCGCCCCTAGCTCTTGAACCTTTTAACCCCAAAAAAATTTGGGGCTTGAAAGCCTTGGGTCTTCTTGTTTCTTTGAAAGAAAATTAGGGGTGTTCAACCCCCGGCACTTGAAGCTTTCAACCCAAAAAAACCCATGGCTTGCAAGCCTTAAATCTTCTTGTTCCTTCGAAAGAAAGTGGGGGATGCTTGGACCCCAACTTTTCAAGCTTTCAACAAAAAAAAAAAAAAAAAAGGTCTTCCAAGCCTTAGATCTTGTTGAAAAAAAATCTAAGTGCCATGGCCTACTGCAACAAAAGAAGCAAAACAAAACCCAAGCTTACAGACCCCTAATCCTTGTCTTCGTTGACAAGAAAGTTAAGGGCAGAATGCCCCCAACTCTTGATCCTTTCAACAAAATACATTAAGGGCTTCCATGCTCTAGGTCTTCTTTCTTTGTCGAAAAGAAAGTTGAACTTGAGTCATTAATACTAATGAGTCCAAATTCACTAATGAATCACTAGGTTTTGTAGTGAATTAGGTGAATTTTGGTCCTAGTGAATTCACAACAAATTTGTCAATTGTTTATTGACTAGTGATGAGTTGATATGGACAAGTAAATTGATTAACAAATTAACAACTAAGAAATTTTGAATATTTTAATCAATTAATCCAGATTTTTCAATATTATTTATTTTAATGTTAATGATTTAACCTAGACTATACAATATTAATTATTTATTTCTGATTACTTGTTATTAACTATTTAATATAGATTAATTTTGTATTAATTATTTGATTCAAATTATTGTCTACTAATTATTTAATCCAAATTAATTTATCCTTCATTTTTCAAAAGATCAAACATTTCAAGAAGATTCAAACCTATCCACCTAGGTAGGTAGAAAACTTGCATCAACTTACTTGTGTAGGTAAGAAAATAGGTAAGAAAAGGAAAATGGAACAAATTGCCGTATATATATAATTTATTTTGCAACGTTCATTTAAGGTCAAATATTTCTTCAACTCAACCCAAGTTGGCAAATGCAAGTTTATTTGATAAGCTCTGAAAACATGTACTTTATATAGCTTGTGAGATGAGATTGAAAGACAAAACATATTGGTTAAACTTTTTAATAATTACCCCTTAATTTTAAATTGAGATGCAACTAAACCTTTTCCAAAAGTCAATTTTAATTATTAATATCTTTATCATATTATGTTCAAAATGAAACAATCTTAATTTCATTTTGGAAAGTTTTTAAAAATCTACACAAAACATTTGCTAAAAATATTTTTGAATACTTTAATTGAAGAAAATTGCATGTAAATCTTGCATTTCAATACATTTCAACAATGATGTTTTGAAAACATTTTCTTTTCTAACTATCAATATTTTTCTCATACTTTGTCCAAATGAAATATGTATATATATAATATGAATTTTACATTATATTCATTATATTCACAAATATTTTTATTAATATAATAAATAATAAATAAATAAATTCACATATTATATATTAGTGATCTTATAAGATGAAAATATTAGCTCAAAAATTTTATATTTTCATGGGTGTATATTATGCTTTACATTTTTATGAAGTGAAGCCCACAATAAAATATTATTTAGTTAAAAACCTTATATATAATATGTATATATAATTTTACATGTTATGTATTTTATATCTTATTTACATAGGATTTATGATGTACCCTTTTATTATATATTTTTTATGTTTAAAAATATTGGATTTTGATTTTATAAAATATAGGCAAAAGATAAAATTTGACTTATTTTTCAGAATTGAAATACGTTTTATTTAAATAATTCCAGTAATGATGATTTCATCAGAGCTAGTTTAGGTGGGATGGGCTATAGTTGTAAGTTGTACAAAAAGACAATTCCAAACTGCACATTGATTAGAGGTTGATTCCAAACCAATTGTCTTTAAAATTAAACATTTTACAAGTTGTAATGTTTTAAAATGTCCTTATGGATCCTAAGATATTGATAAAAAAACAAATACCTTTTTTTTATTTTAATGTCTTTTGGAAATTTTGTGTCCTTTCAAAATACAATTGAATCATTGTGTCTTTCCAATTTCATACACATGTTTACATGTAATTTCATATAAATGTAAACATGTGTTATTTCAATTTAATATGTTGAGATTATTTCAAGATATTAACATGTTTTTTTTTCTTTGAGATTAGTTTCCAATGAATTTTTTCCCCTTAAATACCTAGTTCAAGGATTTAATCTCCACTTGCTTAACTGATTTAATGTTTATCCACTCATTGCTTCCAAAACTCTAATGAATTAAAAACAAGGGTGGCTAAGTAAATCTCGCATTGGATGATAATTCGGCGATATTTTGTACAATTTGAATCATATATATATATATGAGAATAATAAATTTTTAAAATGTAAACCCTTATTTCTTTTTGTCATTTCATCATCATTGGTAGTGCATAACAAACCGGAACCCAAATATATAATTTGGATTTAAAACTGATAATATTTGTGCATAAATTAACCATAAATTATATCATTAATTAATATGATGAATGTATTGAAATAAAATTATATCAAAATATGTGACATTAATTTTCCAAAAATTAGGTAGATTATATGATTATAAATAATACGTAAATTAATAATAGAACTATTAGAATAATCTTTGTCTATAATTAATTATTTTTTTATAATCTGAAAATAAAATACAGTATGTTAAAAAGGGTTATCTAAATTATTTATATATGGAATATAAATTTTTAATATTAATTAAATTTAGAATGAAATGAAATTAATTTAATTTAAATATTTTTTCTATTTAAATTATATAATTATAAATACACGATGATATAAATTTATTAATATTCCAATTGATTAATATTAATGATTAATAAATAATAATAGAAATTCTTTATTCTATTATTTTTATTTTATTATAATTCATTTGGTTTCAAAATAATGGAAGATATTGATTAATTATGAATTAATTTATATGATAAAAATTAAAATAATTTATAAATTATCACATATATATATTACTACATTATGTTAATCAAATATATTTATATGTATAGTAATAAATGTAATGCCCCAAATAAATATAATTTTTACATTATATTGCAATATGTTATATTATATTATATTATATTATATTATATTTAATATATCAACACATATGATTAATATTGGGTTTTCATCTTTTTTATTTATTTACATTGTAATAAATGAAGGTGAAAAATAATTTATGGCAATTGAAATTTTTATGTAAAATAAATTACTATATTAGTTATAATTTGGTTTGAATAATCATTTAAAATCTCATATTATAACTAATTGATGCAATAAGAGGTTATGATAAATAATCTTCCACATTTTCAATTGATTATATTAAATAGTTCTTATTATAAATTTTGATATAACATCAAAATTATCATCTTACTAGTACCAAAAGTAGCTTTAATAAATTATTTTGATTATAAGTGAATGTGTAATTGAAGGTTCATTAAAGGTGAAAGGAAATTAAGGCATGGTAAATTTCTACAACCCCATAGTGATTTTGGTTAATGAATTTGGACTCATTGTGTACTAATAAGTGCCTTGGCTTGTTGCAACATGGGTCCAACCATTCTATTAGGAGCCACACGTGCCCCCTTAAACCACTACTTTATTTTTAGAATCTTCTTGGAAATCTTTTTAATACATCTTTCAAAAAAATATTGATTAAATTTTTTTTAAATATTATTATGTTATGGTGTATATATTTTTTAAAATCTGAAAATATGACATTACAAATATTTTCAAATTGTGTTTTTAGTGTCAAAATTGTTTTAAATTAATTTTATGCAACTTTTTAAAATGGTTATAATAGGTTAATAGTCCTTATATGTATTTTTCATTCATTAGATTGATTCCAATTTTTTATGACATGTACATAATGTATTCACAATAACATTTTACTAAAATATATTTTATTTATTATTATATTTACAATTCAAAATTTAAAAAATTAAGCAATGGTTATGACTACTTTTGGTACATGTCAATATGACTACACCTACATAAGAAACACGTGTCAATTGATGCTAATAACATATAGGGCATGTTTTTCAATGAACTACACTATCACCCCTATCTTTAAACTTTGAAATACAATCACACCATCCACACAAAAGTAAACCAACTTAGATGTGAATCCCCATTATTCAATCCCCCAAAAGCATGGACAAAATTCACCACATGGCAATGAGGTTGTTAGATTCACCTCCTTTAGAGACCCTTTGCAAATTTAAAAGTAAGGGCACCTTCTTCCAGTTCTCAACCACGTAACCGTGGATTGAAATCTAGCTTTGGTTATCAAGAGTTTGAACTCGTCACCATTAAAAGAAAATAATTTAGTCTTTTGAATTACATGCTTAGTAACTGTCAAAACCACATTGTGCATTCAATATGCCATTACATCATTAAAAAATGTTTTATTTTGTCATTCGATTAATTTTGGAACCAAAATACTTGTAAACTAAACAATTATTACACTGTGTGGTTCGTTTTATTTTAAATGCACCCTATGTCCAAAACCTTGCAAAACATTATGTTCGCCTTAGGGTTCGTTGCTTGTGTGGCCAATGACCCCAAACATGGTGTGGAAATCAAGCGAAAACCAATTGTCTTTGGAAATGAACCTTTGTTGCATTGTCAAGTCACAATTCATTGTTCATTGACTTGTGTGACTCTTCTTCCAATGATGGAACACTCTTTAATTCTTTCTACTTTTCAACATCCTCACCTTTGATGCATTTGGGTTGGCATGAGACTTTATGATCCATCCCCTTTTTGGCATCTACTAGTACTTCCTTTGTCCTTAGTGTTGTTGATTATCTTCAAACCAATTCTTGGACCCTTCACATTATTTCTAAGTAACACTCTTTGGATTACAAAAGATTGTTAATTCAAAAGGTTCCATTTTATTTTATCAAATTCAATCATGATGTTTTTTTGAACTTCCTCCAATTGAACACCCAAAAATCCATTATAGCTAAATGCAAGGAATGGATAGGAAATATGGCAATCATGTTTGGTGTAAGGTGAAGATGACACTATAAAAAAGTGATTTCAATCTTGCTTTTTGCAAGGTTCAGTGCTTGGGTCATTTGCAATGTTGCAATGACAAATGTGAATATTTAATTTTTAATGGTTACAATAACAAAATCATTTGGATTGGTGACATTGTCCTTCATTTCAAGCAAATAGTTTGGGTCTACCATTCTACAAAGCTTGTTCCACCCCTCCTTTTTTTGTTAACACATGTGTTGCATGCATGTATTACATTGTTCACAAATAGTGCAATTAGACTCGAACAATGATCCATCTTGGTACACATGACCATCCAACGGCTAATGGGAGGGGTAGAAAGTTTGTCCCACAAGTTAAACTTTTGTTCAAAGATTAGGTTTCACACACCAATTGCAACAAACTTTGCAATTATTTTGATAATAAGCCGAAAGTTTTTATCTATGCACGTGCAGAATGAGGATGCTGATAACTATGTCGAGCTTTTTTGAGGTGATAAATTTAATCGAGTGATGGATAAGTTTGTAGAATTTTATTCTCCTAACATTAGGAACTTAACTTCATCCTTGAAGCATCACCTAAAAAACCAAGATTACATTTCCAAGATTATGGCCCTCCAATATAGAAATGAATATGACTACATTCAAAATATTTCATTACACCAAAATGTGTTTTTAATTCACCTTGGGTTTAATTAGATTTTGAGTCATCTTGAACATTCTTACCATGGTGAAATTGCTCAACTCTTTAGTGAATAGGGAGCGAAGATCAATTGCTACGGATAGTGAATTGGTCCACTACCACTTAGTGAAACAATTAGGTGGACCAATTAGGTAGCATGGAAATCAATTAAAATTAAATTATTTAATATTTAATGTAATATTTAATATTATTGATAATTTCATGATTTTCAGCTTATGAATTATTGACATGTCTCACTACTTATGCTAGGTTAATAACATAGCCTAGGTGCATAGGCCATGTAATCAACTTAAGCAAGCACCTACTCTAAGGGAATAAATAGGAGAATATTTAGTCAACTTACCATTATTAACGACAAACACACCATTTGTGAGGTTTGATATTTTGACCTTTAAGAAAGAGGCAAACGCCCCTTCTATCAAGTCATCACACTATTGTGATAATGTGTTACATTTTAATTTATTTATGAAATATTTCATTTTAAAAATTACAAAAATATAAAATTTGAAAATTCATATCTTATTGAGATTTTGTGCAAATGAAACGATTAAAGTTTAATTTAAATTATTTTTCAATAATGTACATAATTACATTTATTTCCTTTTGAAAGTGTAAAATCATTTGAACATCAATATTTTTTTTAATACCAATATTTAAAAACATTACAATGACCATTCTTTTGAAAAAATGTGTTTAATAAATGGATAAATTTTTTGCTATTATAATAATACTACCAACATTATGTTACTTTAAGTTATTTTTAAATTACTTTTCATTGTTCTAAATTATTTCACCCTATATTATTTACAACTATTTATGGCATTTAAAAAACGATTTTGGCTATTTTTAACTATTTCATTGTAGATTATTTTCGGTTATTCTAAATTAATTTTGGTTATTTTATGTTACTTTTAGCTATTTTAAGTTATTTCACCTTAGAATTATTTTTTATTATTGTAAGTTATTTTTTGCTATTGTAAGCTATTTCATTTAAAGTTATTTGCGGCTATTATAAGTTATTTATTATTATTGTAGGTTATTTCATCTTAGGTTATTTTTTACTATATGCGGTTATTGTTGGTTATTGAACATTATTTCACCTTATGTTATTATTTGTTATTTTAAGTTATATTGACATAGGCTATTACATTGGTGGATATTAGTGATTATTTTATTAATGGCTATTGATTATTTTTCTATTAGTGGTTATTATATTGGTGGATATTGGTTATTCTTCTATTAGTGGTTATTATATTAATGGTTATTAGTAGTTATTATATTAGTGGTAATTGGTTATTCTTCTATTAATGGTTATTAGTAGTTATTCTATTAGTGGTAATTGGTTATTCTTCTATTAATGGTTATTAGTAGTTATTCTATTGGTGGCTATTGGTTATTATTCTATTAATGGTTATTATATTAATGGTTATTAGTAGTTATTATATTAGTAATTATTGGTTATTCTTCTATTAATGGTTATTAGTAGTTATTCTATTGGTGGCTATTGGTTATTTTTCTATTAATGGTTATTAGTAATTATTTTATTGGTAACTATTAGTTATTATTCTATTAGTGGTTATTATGTTAATGGTTATTAATAATTATTCTATTGGTGGCTATTGGTTATTTTATTAATGGTTATTAATAGCTATTCTATTGGTGGCTATTGGTTATTCTTTTATTAATGGTTATTATATTGATGGTTATTTTATTAATGGTTATTAATAATTATTCTATTGGTGATTATTAGTGGCTATTTTTAGTTAAATTATCATAAGCTATTGGTGGTTATTAATGGTTATTTTATTAATGGCCATTGGTGGTTATTGGTGGCTCTTTTATTAGTGACTATTGTTGACTATTTAATTAATGTTTATTGTTGGTCATTTTATTAGTGGCTATTATTGGTTATTCTATTAGTGGTTTTTATTGGTTATTCTATTGGTGGCTATTAGTGGCTATTTTATTGGTGGCTATTTTTTGTTATTTTTTGTTATCTTTGGACTATTGGTGATTATTATATTATAAATTATTCTTTGATATTTTAAGTTATATTATCATATGTTATTCATGGTTATTTTATTGTAGGTTATTTTAAACTAATTTTAATAGACTATTAATGGCTATTTTAGGTTATTTAACTTTAGGTCATTATATTATATTTAAGATTATTTGAAATTGTTATACTTAAGATAAAATAACTTATAATAACATAAAGTAGAATACATTTGAATAACTTAAAATATAACTTGAAATAACATATATTAATTTTAAATAAAATAACCTAAGGCATAGCCTAAGGTTAGTTGAATAATTTAGTTTAAAATAATTTAAAATAAAAAACTTATAATAAGTTAACTAAGATGCTTTAATATATAATAATGTATAATTAAGATAAAAAATAATAATATAGGATATATTGTAAAATAACATAGGGTATGTAAAACAACTACATAATATTAAACCTATTTACCATAGTAAGTAATAATAGTGAATTAGTAATTATGTGAACTAGTAGTGAAACACGATGTTTACATAATGATATTATAGTGAAATAACTTTGACTAAGGTGAAATCACTAAAATGCAATGATTTATTTCACTTTTAAGGTCTCATAGTGATTTAGGCTAGTGAATCACACCCCACTTTTGTACTAATGGTTGTTTTCCATGTCAGCAATTTGGACAAAAAAAACGTTCCTTTTCAAAATGGCCACACATGGAAGTGTTACTGTTTTTTAATTAGTGTAATAGATGTAGCTTGGAAGTGACCTTCAAACATGTCAGATCATGTTTCATCATGTGAAATGTGTCAATGGATTGACAACATTGGCATGCCATGTGTATGATCTAATTTATCGTAAATTGATGATTGTTGTAATTTGCAACATGTAATTAAAAGACACAAATGATTAATGTTTGATGTAGCAAAAATTAAACAAGGTGATGATGAAAAATGTTGTTTCTCGTCTAAACTTCAAAGGTTTCATTGTTGATGCTCAAGCCAATTAAAATGCCATCTACGTTGTATATGGTTTAGATGACCCATGTGAACCTATGGTTGAAAAGGAGTGTACTTGTTACTTTCATTAGATTCAATCCATGGACAAACACATAAAACAACAAATTATCCCAAAAATTATATATGTGAATGACAAAAAACATTGTGCTATGAATACAAGAGGGTAGTTACAATGTAGATTGTTCACAAAATCATGTAGCGACCCAAATTTTTACACCTTTATGGGTTCAAATGTACAGTGCATGTATTTTTTATAATAATTATTTTAAAGGGACCCAATGTAATGATTCTAACTACATTTACTTCTAAAAGAAAAAAAAACAAATCAAAACAATATAAACATTTCAAATGAGGGACTTTTAAATTTGACCCCTTGAAATGTAACAATACACAAAAGGTGTATAGATTCACAATTTTCAAATTTTGCATTGATGGAATCATTTATTAGTTTTTATACCTTATAAATAATGTCACGAGAAATTCAAAATAAAGGCTTCTAAACCATTTTCAAGATGACATGGAAGTATAAAAACTTTATAGGAAAAAAATTATGAAATAGTTTTAGAAGTCCTTTTTGGACATGATTTTTGTGGAATTTATATATAATTTTTTCACAAACCTTAAATTTTAGGATGTTTAAAAGGTGTCCATGTAATTATTTTTGGGATAAAGTGATTATAAGATGGTGTTACATTTTGGTCACAATCAAAACACATTGTAAAAATGTATTATTAAGGATTCTACATGTGCCCTTTTTGGTCCACCTTAAAGTGTTTTTACCCAAGAATGCCACATCATTGGGGGCAAGCCCATCCTTGGGTGGTACCATTACGAATGTCACACCTTGATTTTTTTAGACCCATCGAACTTTGAAAAATCATATGAAACACTTTTTAAAAAAAAATCATAATTTTTTTTGAAATTAATTTATTAGGTTCCATAGATTTTTAAAGTATAATAATATTTTAAAAATTTTATATTTCTAATCATTCCATTTAGAAAAGTTTCAAAAACATAATGCGCATATTTTTCCTTGAAAAAATTTGAAACATGCTTTGAAATGTTTTTGTAAATTTTTAAAACATAATAATTTGGAAGACATTTTAATTTTAGGTTTTAATTTGGAACTTAATGGATTAAATATAATTTAATTATGAAATTTCAAAGTTGAGGTTGTCAAAATTTTAAAGGGCCATTTTAGTTATATATATATATATATATATTTTTTGAAATTTTCAATTTCTAAAACTCCCAAATAAACTTCAAGCCATTTATTAGAGCATGCAATGGATAAACATGAAATAATAATAATTTATAGTTGGAAAACATTTAAAGAGAAGGGCCCAAAACATAATTTGGTTGTTTTTAGTTCCATAACCATATCACTCATGGATGGGTTTGCCCTTGGAAGAGGTTGATGTTCAATATGTGGCCATTTGTTGTTGGTGATATTTCAAAGGTTGTTGATGAAAATGGATTTCAAAAGTTGGAAAAATTAGTTTAATTTCTAGCATTTTCATCTATAGTAATGGGGAAGGTTTATGAAACATGTAAAGTTCTAAACATTATTCCGTATCCCTCATTACATCCCTTCTTGGTTACATCTTCACAAAATATTATCACACAACTAAGAAAAAAGTTAACATATATTCATGTTATTTTGCAGAAATTTTCTTTAAAAGGGGTTGTAGACATGCCTATATGGAACTTGTCAAAAATTGTGCATAACGTTTGGATACAACAATAAAAGAAAAGGGGATCTTGTTTGTATGTTGTGACGGTTGATGATTACATTCAAACTTTCAAGTAAACGACGTTACACTACCTATTCAAAAAAGATGGTCATTGCAACCAAAGATTCAATTACAATGAACTTTTAAATCTTGCAAAGAGAGATCGTGTTTGGTGATCCTATTCAACTTGCAGATGTTATTTGGAAATATGCCCATGGGGTAACCTTGACAACTAAAGTCCCCCACTTGGAAGGTGACATTTGTAAAAATTGGTTAAAATATAATTAGTCTATTTACAACTACATGCAATTATTAGTCAGTTGTGACTATGTTTGGATAATTTTACAACTATTTCTTGTGTTGGTCATATTTATGACTACACTAGAATTAATTTATAATCATTTTGGTTTTCATCCTTTCACGTGAATAACATTTAGTTTGGTTTCCAACCAAGAAATGCAAATTATGTCCCATTAGTTACAAATGTAACCAATATAGTTGTACCCTTATGAATATACAAAGGTGTATTTTGTGTATTCGAAGGGGGATAATTGGGTATATTAAAATTTACAAGTGTATACGTTGAATATATATGAATGACCATATTACATGTGTATTCAAAGATTAATATTAACATTCAATAATTTCAATATTATGGTTACACTAAATGTTTATTTTGAATATGTTAAAGTTTTATGTAAAATATTTATTAAATACATTGTGAACATATTATAAGTTTATTCAAGCTATTTTAGCACATTTCTTAAAATATTACAAATCACAGTTTTTAATTGTTGTTCTTATTATATTATATATTTCTATTGCCTTATAATAAACAAATTAATCTTCAACATTATCTTTGATTAAAATTTTAAAATAAAATAAAGTTATTACATGATGATGCTGATATTAATATATGATAAAAAATATATATGATTATTAAAACTAAAACCATTATGCCTACTGAAATGATCATTATCATTATTATTATTAGATTCTGATATTTATAGTTTTACAACAGCTATAAAAATAACATATTAATAAAAATAACAAAATATTTAGCCTACATTAGTTAATATTTCCAATAAAAACAAGACAATAATATAATACTTATTTACTTATAATAATTAATGTAATAGTTAGTAAGGAAATCTAGTAAAAGATTATACAAATGCAAAAACTATTTTCCAAGGACAAATATTCTCATTTTAAATATATAATTTTAATAAAAAATTATAACATATGTTATAATAATTCATAAATAGTTATAAAAAGTGAAATAATAATATGAATAATAAAAATAAAAGTAGTTAACCCAAGCTAGCTACTAGTTATGTTATTAGAGTTTTAATAACTAATAGTTAATAACTTGGGCTCTGCACTACTTTGCATTACCAGTGACATAAATAAGTTCACTCTATCCAAGACATCACCACTGAAAAATTTCAACATGAAATGCAAAAAAATTCCACATGAAAGGCACTTCTATTCCTTCTGCTGCAAAAAAGACAGATTTTGGTTATTCTTTCAAGTTGATTCAAGAAGACTAATGCTACCTACTTGCAAGTTATGCTTAAGATTGCAAGTATGTTTGTAACTCTGACCAAACTATTAGTCACCATTCAACAACTGTGGCAGGATTGAAGATGCCATGTTGTTTTTGCTATAAGGCATCCACCAAGGAGTGTGCTCAATTAGGTGTATTAGGACGCATGTTTTTTGCAAGTCAACTAGAGTTTTGGGTTTTCAGGATCTGAAGGAAGTAATTGAAAGAAAAGTCTTGTATAGTTTGCATTTCTGGATCCCCCAAAGAATATTTTGTTACACCCATCCCTTGTTGATGAAATAAATTTCTTTGGGCATGCTTCGTGTTGCCTTTGGATCCAGCAGTTGATTGGATCTCCTCTGATCTCCTCTTCTGCTCCTCGATTTTAGGGTTTGGCAGAGAAGAAGAAGAGCTCGAGGGAAGAAAAAGCGCTTCAGACTCTCGGTCTCGTCTCTCCAGCAAAGAAAAAAAAAGATTGATCACCAAGGGACTACTTGCTTGCTTTGTTGCAGTTAATGGAGATTCAAAACAAGCATCGCATCATAAGACCAGGAGGAAGTGTGTTCGATTTGGGATGTGCCCTTGGTGCCTTTCTACAAGTGGGGTTGTGCCCTTTCTTCTCCCCATCACTACTGCTTGCGTGAATTTTCTACAATCTGATTCTCTCTCTCTCTCTCTCTCTCTCTCTTTGTTCAATAACCAGTGCAGTTGTGGGCAGGTAGCTGTCGAAGCTCTAGCAGCTTTCATTTCCTTTTACTACGGAGCTCGGCTCCTCATACATCTCGCGCTACTGCTTGAATGCCCATCACCTCCACCATTGCTCATTATGTCGCTACAACAAAAGACGTGAATCGTCAAAAACCAAAGACAAAAAAAAACCAAGCGGTTTCTATAATGACAAAAGATGTAAAACGACAGACGATTCCAAATCGGAATTCCGCGCTATAACTGTCTAGTGTACGACAACTTATGGACCCTAAAACTGTCCTACCTAAACCAGCTTCGATGAAAATCATCGTCACTGGAATTATTGATTAGTCTATATTTAGTTTATTAATTGATTTTTCTGAACTATTAATTAGTAAATTATTAATAATTACTTCATAGATCATTATAGTTAGTATGTAATTTTATTTTTTATTGAACTAGAAAACTTCATAGTATTTAACAATTATGAATTCATTAAATATATATTTATTTCATTAAATATATTGATGATTAATACTATGAATAACTAGTTAGTTGGCTAGTTTATTGGTTAATCAATTAGCATGTTAATTAATTAATTAATTATTCTATAATTTATTTTTCTATTAATTAGTAATCTTATTATTAAATTAGTTAAATTATGAGTTAATTAGTTGGCTAATTAGGTAGTCATTTACTTGCCTAATTATATAATTTAAAATAAAATGAGGACAAAAATATGAGATAAAAAGTTTATCCCTTATGTTTTGATTTTTGTTCTCATATTGAAAAATATATAAACAAAGTAATTTGTGTTACGTTTTCATATTAAAAACTATGGGCATTTGGGATGAACCAATAAAAAAAGACTTAACCCAAAATAAAATAACAGTATTTCTTAACATACACCTAATTTACCTACCTTCCTAACCTACCTACCTAGATACTTCAATATTGATTTAAATTCATTTTGGACAAATTCAATTGATATGCCATGTGGCAAATTTCTATTTTACCACTTGTCATAATCTAAAACCATCCACACATAAAAACTAAACATCTTATATCATTGCAAAATTATATATATATATTACTGGTACCCGCTATGCCACTCCAACCACCCCGAACGCTCTATTTGGTCGCCATAATTGGAAATTTTCCCAAAATAACACTTGTGGGTCCCACCCTAAAGGCATTTATATCCCCACAGATAAAAACAATATTGTGACTTAACGCAATGGTCCTGACCGACGTTGTGCGGGTATCAGAACCAGCCGTGTGTACCCTCAAGTTATCAGTCCGGGTATTTATTCCCTTACCCGACGGGGGTGAGAAAACCCAAAACCCCGGTTCTGACATTTTGAACCTTGGTTCCCGAAAGTTTTGGAAATTTCCGAAAACACATTCCTCTATATAACCTCCGGTTCTTTCGGTAGTGGGGGGGGAGGGGAAGATTTTTATATCCGCCTTTGGTGCGGTGGGAGAGGGATGCGATCCGACCGTCATTCCTTCCTTTCAGACGGTTGCGATGCTCTGTGGAGATCAGGTCCTGGTTTGTACACCTAGCCGGTGCGGAAACCGTGGTGGTCCAACCCCCATCACATACTGACACTGGTCGCCCGCTGCTTCAATGGCCTCTCCCTCCCCACCCCCCAAAACCCCCGTCACAGACTTACTGAATTAATATATATGATATATATTTGAAATTATTAAAAAATTAACACATGACAACACATCACTTGCTCTTGTTCACCAAAAAAATCACATTTTATTTGCAAGTAATAATATGTAAACCCTAGTCAAAGAGTGAAGGTGCATTTTATTCATTTTTTGTTTCATTCAAAATTCCTTGTTGTTTGTGATTAATGTCACATGCAACTTATTCAATAAAACTATTAATATTTTTGTGACAATTGTTGTAGGAGAATAAAAATTAGTCACAAGGATTAGTTGCAAAATGACCATTTTTTTACTAATGTGAGGAGATATTTGGTTCCTACAAATAAAAGTCAAACTTGCTTCATAAATCTAAAAGGGATTTTCATCAACAAGATCATGTCAATTTTCCCACCCACATGTTAACACATAGTCTAGCAATTCATGTCTGCATTTGAAAGGGCTTCCTTTTAACTTTGATGAATATCCACACATAGGTCCCTTTAATGGGTGTGTTGAGGTTTTGGAAGCGCTTCATGGATATCGATTGTGACACATAGAACATTGCCCACCAATGTTGCACATGTAATGTTCGACATTGTAAAACACCACAAAGCAATCTTGCATTGCAAGGATAATTTCAAAGATTATTATAGTTGGTATTCCTACCCCAACTTACTTTAGTTTCTAGTCTTAGTTCCTAGGTGCGCCATTCAAGCTTCATAAGTTTTGGTTTTTTGCTAACAACATGAATTGGTGCATGGGCAGTACCTAGTGGAACCATGTTATTGATAGACCAATTGTACCCATTGTTTGGGGTGTGAAAATAAAAATCAACCTCATGCAAGATGAAATAATATCTCTCAAAGAAGACAACTTTGTTCTTAACAAATTAATCACATATCTTTCTTCAAAGTTTATTTGGTGGGGAAAGTTTTATTCCAGTAAGTCATTTGTTTGATGAGAAGGCATGGCCTACAACATTGAATGGTAAAATTGTTAGATAGATAATGCCATTTAAGATGTGTAAACCACACTATAATCAATGGGAAGCTAGTCAACTTCTTAAAGTGGTTGTGAATCCATCATTGGAGGTTCTTGCACTTAGATATGGATGAATCGATAAGAATTTTTTTGGTGCAACTCCAAACCAAAGGCAATACAAAATTACAATCAGGAACTTCCCAACCAACACTTACTTGGATTTTGTAACTATGTTGTCATGTTGATTGGGTCGACGAAGGAAGTGGGTGCTATGCAAACACATCTATTACTTGTTGCAACATGCTATGTTTTATGGGGAGTTAAAAAATTTCATCAATTTTTGCACTTCGAGTTACAAAAAAGGTCTTTGCCTATTATATGGTGCCATGATTTCTAAATAATTAAAACAGACATCAAAGCTTATAACTTCAAAAAATGTGAAATATATTACATATGAGGAGTTTTTTATTTCATTATAAAGGTGAAAATCGAAGATAATATAAACAATTTGACTTGGCAAAGGTTTTGGATATTATTCATTTAAAGTTCTTATTATAAATGATGCACTATGCCAAAACTTGACATATATGACTAATGGTCATTTCTAGTCATATATGCCATGTTTTTGTGCCTAGTCATATTTTTGTAACCATGGATATGACTACATGAAAAAAGTTTTCATGGGTAGGAATACGTTACTAAATATTTTTTTCATGAACACCATATAATTATTTAATAATATACGATTTCAAACATAAAAATAATTAAAAGGGATTTTTTTTTAAAGGTAAACATATGTACCTAATAAACATATTATAGGTTTATATTAGATGATCAAACACACAATTATTGCATAAGTAAGTAATTAATACCTTATAATTTTCTTTTAAAAATTCCTTAAAATTATTAATTATTTCATGTGAATTTTTTAATAGTGGTTGAAACAAAATTTGGGATTTTATTCATTTTAAAAAAATGGAAAACAAATTGCCAAGGTCTTGAAACCATAAAATTAAAAAACAAATTGATGCCTAAAATATAATTAAAACATTAAGTTGAGACTCTTACTCAAAGGTTTATTTAAACGATTTTTTTTGTGGATTTTTTGACATTAAATAATGAAATATATTCTTATTATTGAAATCTAATGAATTTCAAAAAAAATCCACATGCCCCAAAATGACATTGTTTTCCATTTTTCCATGTGATGAACCAATAAAAAAAGTTTCTCACCAATAAATAAATAAGGTCCTACTTACTATCAAATGGCTAGATTAAATTGAAATTAATATGTAATATATTCAATGGCATTTACACTTAGGATAAAAATACGATTAGTGGATAAGCGACATGTCGATATGGACTACATGGTCATGTAATCATGAATGGCATTTACGATTACAAACCCAATCATGGGTGTAGTCATATTTGCCATGTTTTGGCGTAGTATTGTAGAGTGCAATTATTTTCCAACTACTATTGTGTGTGTCAACAATTTAACAATGCTTTAAAATTAATGCCTTTCAATTATTTTTATTAATTTCACATTCTAAAATATCCAAAACTTGTGTTCACTTCCTGCCCTTTTTTCACTTACAATGTGGAATATGTTTCATCCACCAAAAAGAATATTTTGTCCAAGTGGATGAAATATTTAATCTACGTGGCAAAAATATATTATCCATGTGGATGAAAAAAGCTATCTATTTGGCAATAATATTTTTAAAAATATTCCTCAATGCTCAAGGAATGAAGTTCACAAGTTCATTGCTCAACACTCACAAGTTCACATTTTAAAAAAAAGTCTGAATTTGTAATTATAATTTGCAATTAAAAATAAGTTACAACTAACATGTACAATTAAATTTCTATTATTTGCATAAGTGAAGTCACATGCAAGATGTATTTGCAAATGATGACTTAACATGATGTCATCACATTCCACATGGATGATGTATATGGTCAACATATACACTTTCATTTGTTGACCATTTGTATAAAATTTGCAACTATTCACCATTATTTGTAGCTATGTTATAACCCATTACAAAGTGCCATGTGGCAACATTATTTTTTTAAAATTATGTTTTAAAATCACATATTGAAATTTCATCATCTATTTTGGATGGTGTTAGATCATGTAACATGGCACAATTAAAAATTTTGCCACATGGCATGTTAATTGAATTTTGGCCAATTTTAAATCAATATTTAGATAGGTTTATATGGAGGTAGGTAAGTAGATAGGAAGGTAAGTAGGTAGGAAAAAAGGTAGGTAAGACTAAGTAGGCAGGTGGGTAGGTAAACTAGGAAGTAGATATGTAAATAATTTAATTTAATTTTAGGTTAAACCTTTAGGACTAAGCCTTTTTCATTGGCTCATCCCAAATTACACATGTTTGTAATATTAAAATGTAAAACAAAACAACTTCTTTATATACTTTTACAAGATGGAAATGGAAGACAAAACATATGAAATAAAAATTTTAGTTGCAACTTAAATTGTGATTAAGTTGAAATTAAGTTACAACTAAAAAATTTATCCCTTGTCATTTATCTTCTTTTTCAATTTTGTAAACTATATATTTAGTACGTAATTTCCTAACTAACTAACTAGAACTAATTAATTAATAAAACATTAAATAATTATTTACCCACTTGCCAACCTACCTGTTATTTATTACCACCTATTAATTAAATAATAACTAGAAGTAGCATAAACTATTAAAGTTATTACATAAATTACCAAATTATTAAATAATAGTAAACATAATTAATTAATATATTTAATAAATAATTTAATCTACATGAATTATAATCAATATAATAATAATAATAATATTATTATTATTATTATTATTATTACTATTTAAAATAATTATTTAATAATTAATATTAAATTACTATTAATTATCTAGCCAGAAAATATTAGTATTAATTTAAATAACTAACCAGTAATACCACAAAATACTTAAATTGTTGGATAGTAATAAATTTCATTAAGTAATTTAATACAATTATCAATTATTACTTATTATTACTATGAATTAAATAATTAACTTGTAAATAGTAATGACTATTTTTTATATTAAATAAAGTAAGGAGCTTTACCTATCTAATTATTTAATTATGTACTTATCAACTTGCCTAGCCTATATAGCCACAATAGATGCAAAATGTATATTGAATATGCCCTAAAATAATATAATTAAATTCATGAATGTATAAATACACCTTTAATATATTCTAAAACATCTTTATATGTATATCAAATATATATGTACATCACATAAAAGTAACCAAATTGCAACTATTTTTGTAACTAATTGGACATTAAGGGCCCCTTGTTGGGTGAAAAGCCTACAAAATTAGTCATCATAAAAAGATGTAAAACCTAATAGTCACAAATTAGTTATACCATAATTGTAAGAAAAATAATAGATTGAAATGGATAATGATTAGTTATAAAATGACAAAACATAGTTACAAATGAGAATTAATTGCATATTATTGCAAATTGAATCGTTGCATAATACAAGATTTCTTCTAGTGTCACATGTTTGCATTGTTGGACGTTTGGGGTTAATTGTTGCACCATTGGTTTATGGTTTTGAAGAAAAACCTATTCAATGGTTGACAATATACCAAAGGTTTAGAAGTGGGGATTGGTAAGCAATTTTGTACACATTTTTTTTAACATGGTGTAAAAAAAAAGTTTTTGTAATGATGGCAATATTCAATTTATGATGAGGTATGATGTTTAATGTTAAGAAGATGATGAAGTTTTTCCTTCATGGCAACAATGTTAAGTGGTGAAGTTGTAGTGTAATTTATGGGTTTTGGTCATTGGAAAAGATTTGAATGCAATTTGTTGTTCTAAATGGCATTTAAATTGTAAATCATATTATTGAAACTTTTCATTCTATAGGACTTGATGTGCTTGGACATGTAGATGGCTAAAATATTCTTTTTTTATTTTACAAACATTCTTCCATGATCGTTAATATGCGAATTGTATGGTCTATATTTTTATTTTCTTCCAATTGCTCTTTTATGCCTCAAGTTATTGTGAACTATGATATAGTAATGTTGGCCTCTGATGCAACAAGTTGAAACTCAATTATGAATGTTTTGGTGATTCCTATTTTAACCCATCCTTTCATGATCATGCTCTTCATCTCCTTCACCTTAACCATGCAACATGCAACCAACTACACATTTTTGGTTTGAAATAATTCATCTTGAAATTAATAGATGTTTCTTCTTCATTCTCAATTTGCTCTTTGATGATTGTTTACTAGTCCATGTCTTAAATGCCACTTCGAAAACATGTTTTAGTGGTTTTGCAAAATTACATATATAAGTTGTAGTTCATTTGTGCAATTTCCTCAAATAAAGATGATCAAAATGTTGGGGTGGTCTTTTTCATTCAATTTCAAAACTTTTTTTAATGTAAAATTAATTAACAATTTGGCAACCAAATAACTTTTTGATGTTGTGGTGAACCCAATTGTTCAGTTTTTGAATGGAAGTATGACAACAAAATTTTGTGAACAAATCCTTTTGTGGTGTCCAAGGTTGACCAATGATTTTCACTAAAAGTGAAACCCCATCCATTATTGACACAATTAGTTTTCTTTTAATTATTCAGGGGCTTTGATTTATGTGTGGTACTTGTAAATGCAACTTGAAAGGATAACAACTCATCTGTAAATGATGAAATGATGAGTGTCACTTGTTTTTTATTTTCTGTCCTAATGCTTTGATGTGTTTTGTACCTTTATTTTCCCATGTGTGTTTTCCTATTGGTGGCACAAGGTGCACTTCAATTTGATCACTATTGACCACTAAAGTTGATGAATATTATAAGTTTTTACAAGGTAAATAACCTTATAACCTAGGTCTTTCCCATACTAATCTCAATCACTTGAAAATTTACTTGTTATCATTCCCACTCTAAAAGTTCAAATCATGTGTTGCTTCAAGAACTAACATATGCATTACCTTGTGACTTTGAAACCAAATCTTGAAATGCATCACATATGATTTCAAAAGCAAAAGATTCTATCATGCCCATCACATGGCTTACATTATAGAGGTAGCAAGTGGCTGACATGTTTCTTTCATTTTTTGGAGCATGGTAACCAAAATATTTCTAAATTCCGGGTATTATTCAAGAATTGGCATGTTGTGTTTAATCTTTTTTGTCACCATCCCAAGGTGTTTTACATGAAAGTAGTTTGGTTTATACTAGTTTCATAGACTTGCCCTCCTTAGTTTTTCATATGGACTTGGGACTCTAGGCTTCTTGTGAGTTGTTTTGAGGAAATTTAAGGCTTGTGAATTGTTATTGTATTTCTTAACAACAACCATGATGAATGGCCAAAAATGTGATAGAAACTAGTTGGTGTACTCCCCCCTTTTTTTCTATTTTGATCTATTTTTTTGCATGTTGTCCTCCCACTCCTTCACTTGCCTCCTATTTGATTTCTTGGTTTGAAATTACATTTGTAACATATTTTTAGGCCTACCTATAAGTTGCTTCTCTTGAGGCTTCAAATTGGTTTTGTTTAAAACAATATGTGCATTGATTAGGTCTATTTCATGTTGTAATGCGAGATCTCTTTTCTCATTTGTGACTTTCAAATAAGTAAGTCTTGTTGCCACTTTTGATTTCATAGATCTTTCATGAAGGATTGAACAAAATCCTTGCAAAATCACTACTTACTTTTAAACTATCATAATATTTTTGCAAAAACTGATCATAACACTTTACCTAAACCTTCATCATCATCTTACTTTTGCAAAACACAATTTAACACAATTTGGTAGAAAAAGAAATGGGTTTGAAAATTCCAAAAAAGTCACAAAAAAGGATGAGTACATACTTTCAAAAAACAATGATGAAATATATACCTATTTCTTTTCAAGAAACAATGACTTAATATTAAAATGGATGAATGTTATCTTTCATTCATGCATTACAAAATGATACAAATTTCAATATATTGAGAATTTTAAGAAGAAATTTTTGTTTTAATAAATTTTTTTATGCTGAAATGAAAATTTCAAAATAATCTAAATGCTCGACACTAAACTGTTGAAATAGCCAAGGTACTATGAAGCCATATCAGATAATGTTATGATCGAACGGTGAAGTACTACTGTAAATAATGGGCCTATTTTCTGATTGAGAAACAACCACAACAACGAGAAAAAGTGAGAAGAAGGACAGTCCATAGAAAGAAAAAAAAAAGACAGTCCAACAAAAGGATAAAAATAAATTTATAAAAAACCTTCCCTACCCCAACCGAAAAAAATGGAGGGGGGGGTGTTGCCTTCACATTGACTCCATCCAGCTATTCCACCCAAAATATATCCTCTCCTTTTTAACTTAACTAATGCCTGTTTCAGTGAATTTAGTACATTGTAAGTATTAAGTGGATCATGTGGTAAGAAAAGTTTGTGGGAAAACAACGCACCGCTAGGCTAGCAACCTCTGGTGGAGTGAGAGATTTAAGCTGCGACTTGTGAACTGTCCGCGGTTGGCATATAGTCTAAGCAATTTTCACGCATGTCGCACCGCAAATCGATGCAACTGCTGCAAGGTCGGTCATAAGTGCATTCTTCTATAACCTGCGGGAATGCAGAAGTAATGCCGATTTCGGAACTGCATAATTAAAGGGTGCCATTGAAACCATAGTAGTTCGGACAGTCAACTACTCTTCATTTCCGTGCAATTACAGGACGAGTACATGTGCATGCATTAGTCTATAGAAAGCTGGAGCCTGGGCCCTGCACTACTGTGAAGACAGGGGAAAATAATAACCAGTACCTGCAGTTGTGCATTTATGTACAGGGCGAAACCACACCCACATTGGTTCCGTGCAATTATAGGACTACTACATGTGCAGGCATCGGTCTATAGAAGTTGCTGGAGCCTGGGCCCTGCATTACGGTGAAGACAGAGAAAAATAATATCCAGTACTTGCAACTGTACTTTTACAAGCCCAGGGTGAAACCACACCCACATTGGTACAAATTATCACAATGAAAACGACAGATGAAAAACGTTTTCGGTTTGATCTCATTCTTTTAAAGTAGGGATGTGTGGGTTCACTATTTAAAAATAGGGAAATGGGCCTGCTAAATTATCAGCTTAGAAACTAGAGGTCTTTTCTTATTAGATTAATATTATCAACACGGGGTTGTTAAAATTTAAGATTTAAAAATTATTATGGGAAAGGTGGCTAGGTTTTATTGAGGAAAAACATATAAAAGCAAGAGCAATACGAAAGTATGACATTTGGAGACTTTGCATGTTGAAGTATCATGAAACCCTCTTTCACTTCATCCACAATTGTTGTTTTTTTTTTCATATTGATAAATAATATAACAAATGACTTAATATTTCAAGTTCAATTATATATTACATTATGACATCTTAGGTGTTGACACTACTATATAACACACGTAGGTATTGAAATTGGGAATACTAAAATCATATATTTATGTGTAATGCAATTACATGAATAGGAGCTAATCATAGTTTGATTAATTTAAAGGATTAGCCCTAGGTTAAACAACCTCATAACTAGGGCTAGGATGAATAAAAGAAATAAATTAAAAACAACATAATCCAACCTACATGATCAAGTATAGAAAGAAAAAGCCTCATTAGTAGGCTCACTAATAGATTGTGGTGTAGCAAAATTCAAAAAGGAATTAAACTCCTCATCAAAATTTAAATTGATGTAGAGGTTTTTAAATGCCCACAAAAAGCACCCATCTCCTTTGGGATCCAATTAAGTAAAATGAAAAGATGAATTATCAACATAAAATTAATATCGACTTCAAAACTTTCAAGGCATTGCACATACATGTCATTTCCATTAGTGCACCACAACACCGCATCATAGACATTTCTTGTCATGTAATTAGCCACACAAGTTTATGCATGCCATGTGTCTCGCAAAATTACAAGAACTTCACCTCTTCCAAAACCCTCACCTCATAATTGTTGACCAACTACTTGACCACTATAAATAATCCAAGAAGACACGTGCAGTTGGGACTTGCAAGAAAAAGGCAAATGAAGTTGGGATTGCAAGCACACAAACACTTACATAAAAAAAGATTCCAACACAAAAATAAAATAAAATAAAAGATGCACACATGGAACCAAAATATATATATTTAAATAATAAAAGAAAATTACAAAATAACCAAAATGAGCCCCCCAAACTGCTAGCCCGACCCAAATCCCCTTACCCACTGTCAAAATCCCAAAAAAGCCTCCCCCAACACCCTCCGCTCCCCCCTCACCTTTAATTTAAACACAGTCCAAGAAGTTGACAATTATTCCTGGAAAGAGGGCATTTTAGATGGTGAAACATAATATCCTTTAAAAAAAAAGGTTTATTGTGATCAAACAAGGATCCTAATGGTAAGGTCACATCAGTGATTTTTTTGGTGGTGGATTTTCTCTAATTTTTTATGAAATAAAAATTCCCATGAAACATCCTCAAAGAATATTTTTCAAAAAATTTCAAAAAAATCATCACATTTTGACAAGGTTATGAAATCATCAAGAATTTTCAAGAATTTGGGCAGATATCTAACTTTCTTCTTTTGAAATTATCATGTTTGGTTAGTAGGTTCTAATGGTTCACCAATATGTAGTAGGATTGCTAGATTTTCTATTTCTCTAGTAAGGCAGATTTGGTTAAATCCTCTTCTCACCACTTTTGGAGCAACATGAGAAAATTGGGAAAAAAAAGACCAGGTGACATATGCCCATATATTATATTTTAAATTAGTTGATTTGAAAAGCATTAATGAGAAAATTTTAAAAATTAATATCCTGGTTAACTTTAAGCACCGCTTACTAAGGCATCCTAAACAAATGGATTCTAATCTTAAACCAAAACTATATTGTGTAATATTTAAAATAACCTTTAATTCATAGTTACTGCAATCACAGATTCCCAAGTGATTGCATTCCCAAGTAACAGCTATAAAAGTTAGTAGTAGGGCTCCCTTTAGGGAGCTCCTCGCGAGTCACAATTCACAGTGTTAGTTGCTTCTACAGTACTAGTGGGTGCCCGTGGCCGAAGGCCACTGTGAAGTAACAAAAACACAGCACCAGAACCCTGAGTTTGGTCATACACAGGGTGAGATAAAATTAAAAAAAGCCTGCAAAAAAGTACATTAGCATTCAAGGGGGGATGAAACTCAGAAAACCATCAATCAATTTTGGTGGTAAACTGAGTTTCATCCTTGTCTTTCCTTTTTCCTGAGCGCCTCCACTGCTACTACATATATTTTGACTGCTACTCCTAACTGTACAACTACTATAATTAGTCTCAAACCTTTTGCTCCGAGTCCTGCCCGCCCGTGCTCGCCACCGTCACAGCCAGTCATTCACTACTTCCGTTTTTGCCGGGCCGGGCCCGGTCGTCCGTCTGTGACGGACCCGAGCTCCGTCACGGACGGATTCGTGAATTTATATATAAGATATAAGATTCTCTACCTTCTCCTTCTTCGCTTCTGGTGCTATCGTCTTACTTGCCTTAGGTGGTGGGGTCACACCTGCTGTTTGGTGTTTGGAACTAACATAAATCTTTTAGTGTGGCCTGGGCCGTTCGCCCAAGTGTGAACCCATTACAAATATGAAAGGAAATCATGCTTGAATTGAATGGTAAGCTTTCAAAGTGTTAACTCGCTTTCAACTGATTTTTCCTTTCAAAACCTGGTTTTTTAAATTTTATTTTAATTTTCAGTGGTAGAAATCACTTTTAAATCAATATCCGTCACATTCTGAATCCAAATATTACCAAATAAATTCCCTTAAATCCTGCTCATCAAGATCTTTCCAACACCACCAAAGGTACATTCCAATTCCTCTGAAAATTTCAGCTACAATTTAATTTAATTTAATTTTCAATGGAAAAATCATTCAATATTCAAGAACTTTTGTGTCGCAAGTCCAAACATCATGGAACCAATCCCATGCACCCCTTCTCATTGAGAGCTATCCAATGATACGAAGAACACAATCACATCCCAATTCGATGGATCTCATGACTACAAAACAAGACAAATTACCTTCTTTCATAGATAAATATTAAAAAGTGTCATAACTAGCATTATCATAATTCTTAACAAACATCAACTTTTAAAACTTTACATCAACTTGTTCAGACCACAATAATGAGTGGCAACTAATATAAAATTAGTCTCTATATTTACAATCCAATTCACACCTAATTTAAATTATTAATATTAATACTTTTTTTATTTCATTTTTGTCATATCTTCCTACCTTAAAATCTTTTCTTGGTTTTTGAAAAAGGGAAAGGGAAAGACAAAGATGGAAAGAAGAGGGGAAAAAACAAAGGAATAGAGAAAGGGGAAGAAAAAAATATGGAGAGACAAAAATAATTTTGAATGCATGTTGTTTAACATTGAGTTACTTCTTCAAGTTTTGAAACTTTAGTTAACCTCAAATTGTGTTGAAATCAGAATTGATTTGTCATGTTATGAAATGGCAAATAATGATATTGCATCATGACCGATGGCACAATGTTATTGTGCCAAGAACTATATCACATGATGTAATACCTTTTACCATTTATATCTTATGCATGTTACAAAGAATGAAGACAAACAATTAGTTTTCATTGAACATGTTTTTCCTTTTAGTTCTATAAGTTTTTGGATGTCTATTTCGACAGGCGAATAGATTTTTTCATTGATGTGCCAACATGGCAATGGGAGTAAAGGGTATTGGAAGCCTTCCTTTTTTAGTTTTACACACATTTAATAAATAGAAGGTGTCAATGGTGTTACACCATGTGCGGGCAATTTCTATTTTGAGATGTGTTGTTGTTATAGATGAGGGTTTTTTTAAACTAGGCATCCTTTAAAGAGGTCCTCCCCTTTCCCTATTTGATATGCTTCTCGTGATAAGAGGGGGTTTCAAAACTTGATGTTCCCTTTGTGATTTGCTTTTTAGGTGGTTTATTTTTTTGGACATGGGTCTTTATTTTGTGCCTTGTATTCCCCCTTTTTTTGGGTTGTTTTGGTTTATTTATGACTAGCAAGGTTTCATCATTTAACCTTACATAAGAACATCTTCACCAAACGTGATTGTTACACATTAATAATATTTGTAACAATTACATTGTTTGTGAATATTATTTTTTTTGGTGAAATTTTGTTAAATTGGTTTTTTCAAAATGGTGGAAAATTACATTTTATTGAGTTTGTAATCACCAATTTCAACAAAACTCTTATAGGTCTTGGAAAATTGCCAAATTGTATATTAAGTTATAGTATGTAGCCAAAAATTTATGCTTAAATGTTTTTTACTTTAACATTTTTTCATTGTCAAATTTGGTTAAATTATTGTATAGATGATCACCACTTCAGCCACACTATAGGATTGCTAAAACATTATTTTGTTTATTGTGGAACTTGAATTGGCAATTCATATGCCATAAGCATACATTGAACCAAAATATGTAAAATGCACCTAAAATTGTTATTTATGATTTTTTACGTGTGTGAACATTTGGTTTTTTGTGTGGCTTATTTTTTGACCATTATTTTATTCATTAATGTGGGTTGCACATCACCATAGACTTGATTGTGCATTTTATGTATGGTAACCAATTAAAAATTCACAAAATATTACCACTTCAATGACAATAATTTGGGTCCTAGACAATTCATGAAATAATCAATTGGTACATGATCTCTAGTGTTTTTTTCTGACTATTTTTGTTGTTTAAAACCTAAAAATAGGGAATTTTCTTTTTATTTGTGTTTCTCAACGTAACTTGAATTATTTTTTAATGTTTTGAAAAAAATTACCAAATCTTTGATATCAAAAATTTGAAATAAAAAACTTGGCCGATGCAGTTTTAAGTTGGTTACAATTTAGGAAGATCGCCTATTTCTCATTATAAGTTCCAAGCTAGTTTTAGCATGTAGTGTTCTAACCGTGGTGAATATGTAGGCCTTGCATAAAGGCACAACTGAATCAATGATTTTTTTGGTGGAAAATTCTCGCCATTTTGAAAAAATAAATTGACAAATGAATGTTTTATCAAAAATTCCACTTTTAAAGTTTTAAAAACATTGAAAAGAACCCAGAACACCAAAAGTTACCACAATCGCTTATTCTACAAAAGGGTGCTTAAGTTTTTTTTACTTTCATATTTTGAATATTGCCAAATTTGGTTAAATAAATTATGGATGATCACCACTTGAGCAACATCTCAAAATGAAGAAACAAAACAATGGGCCCAATAAATAATTACAGTAGGGATGTACCATGATGGTTAGTGATTAATGATAACTTTCCTTGATTGACCTAATCAATTGTTGGTGATTCAATTGTTGTTCAACTAATCTAAATGTATTAACAAATCAAGCTTACAAATACATCAAACTAATAATGAAAATAAAATTTTAAAAAAAACCTAGAACAAAAAATTCATAAGCATTTTCAAATTGTCCTCCATAATTAGATCAAATCAAGGTCTATGCAGTAAAACTAGACACCTTCCATGATTGAAATTATTCTCATTGAAGGTTTTCGATCAAACATTGGTGCAACGGGAATTGGGCTTAGAAAGAATCTTTCCAATCTACACCATGTCTATCCTATTGTGCTTCAACTTATAAGATTAGCACTACTACAGAAGTGGGGTGTAATTTACTAGCCTAAATCACTATGGGACTTTAAAAGTGAAATAACTTCATTGCATTTTACTAATTTCACCTTGATGAAAGTTATTTCATTATATTATCACTATGTGAACATCATGTTTCATTGCTAATTAACATAATGCACTATTATAATTTACTTTAATAAATAGTTATATTTTTATATTTTAAAAATATTATATATATATGTTATTTAATGATATGTCTTATTTTATTTTAACTTATATTTTATATTATTATAGGCTATTATAAATTATTGTACCTTAAACTATTATACGTTATTTTATTTTAAGGTATCCTAATTAGTTTATTATAAATTTTTAAGTCGTTTTAAATTAAATTATTCAACTAACTTTAGGCTATACCTCATGTTATTTTATTTAAAATTAATATGTTATTTCAAGTTATACTTTAAATTATTCAAGATCATTTTACTTTATGTTATTATAAATTAATTTATCATAAGTATAATAATTTAAAATAAGTGAAAATAAAATATAATGATTTAAGGTAAATTAATTTAGAATAGAAAATAATAACCTATGAAAAATAATTTAAAATAAAATAATCACCAATAGTTTTAATATAACATATAATAACCACCAATAACTTATAATACAATAACCATTGGTAATCATTAATAAAAAAAAGCCACTAGTAGCCATTAATATGCATCAATAGCCACCAATAAAATAACCACCAATAGTCATTAATAGAATAACCATAATAAAATCATTAATAAAATAATAACCAATAATCATTCATAAAATAATAACTAATAACCATTAATAAAATAAGAACCAATAACCATTAATATAATAGCCACCAATAACCATTGATGGAATAGCCACCAATAGCCATTAATACAATACCAACCAATAGCCATTAATAGAATAGCCAGCAATAACCATTAATAAAATAGTAAACCATTCACCAATAGCCATTAATAGAATAACAACCATTAGCCATTAATACAATAGAAACCATTAGCCATTAATAGAATAGAAACCATTAGTCGTTAATAAAATAGCAACCATTAACCATTAATATAATAGCAACCATTAGCCATTAATAAAATAGCCACCAATAACCATTAATAAAATAGTAACCATTAGCCATTAATAGAATAACAACCATCATCCATTAATAGAATAGCTACTAATAAAATAATTATTAACACCCATTAATAAAATAGTATCCAATAACTACCAATAAAATAACTACTAATACTCATTAATAAAATAGCCACCAATAGCCATTAATAGAATAGCCATTAATAGTCATTAATAAAATAATCACTTATAACCATTAATAAAATAGCCACCAATAGCCATTAATAGAATAGCCATTAATAGTCATTAATAAAATAATCACTTATAACCATTAATAAAATAGCCACTAATAGCCACTAATAGAATAACCACTAATGAATAACCACTAATAGCCAATAATATAATAACCACTAATAACCATTAATATCCATTAATATCCATTAATATAATAGATATTAATACTTATTAATATAATAGCTATTGATACCCATTAATATAATAGCCAGTAATACCTATTAATATAATAGCCATTGATACCCATTAATATAATAGCCAGTAATACCTATTAATATAATAGCCATTGATACCCATTAATATAATAGCCAGTAATACCTATTAATATAATAGCCATTGATACCCATTAATATAATAACCACCAATAACCACCAATAAAATAACCACCAATAGCTATGAATAGAATAGTCATTAATAGCCATCAATAGGCACCAATAAAATAGCTACTAGTGACGATTAATAAAATAACGACCAATAACCATTAATAGAATAACCACTAATGGGCATTAATAGCAACCAATAAAATAACCATTAATAACCACTAATAGAATAAATACCAATAGCCATTAATAAACACCAATAGCCCCAATGAATGAATAATCAATAACCATATATCAGAATTGCTTAGGATTGACAAGCATAATCTAGGGTGAAATAATTTATAATAGACAAAAATAATTTAAGGTGAAATACCTTATAATAACTTAAAATTGCCAATAATAACATAAGGGGAAATACCTTATAATAACTTAAAATTGTCAATAATAACATAAGGTGAAATACCTTATAATAACCTAAAATTGCCAATAATAACATAAGGGGAAATACCTTATAATAACTTAAAATTGTCAATAATAACATAAGGTGAAATACCTTATAATAACCTAAAATTGTCAATAATAACATAAGGTAAAATAACATTCAATAGCCAAAAATAATCAATAATAGCTTCACGTAATTGAAAATAATCTAAAATGAAATAACTTAGAATAGTCAAAAGTAATTTATAATAACTATAAGTAGCCTAAATTGAAATAATTTATAACAGCCAAAAATAACATAGAATAGCCAAAATAATTTACAATAACTATGTCATGTTAGTTCTTTTCCTTTAACTTTATGTTAGATCATAGAATATGTTCTCATAACTTCCTTGCAAGAATTAACATTGTGTTGCATGTTCATGTGGCTACATTTTTTTTCAAGCTTTGAGCTTAGGAGGCTAATGGATTTTGAAAATTTTAGAATTGTGGTGGCAAATGTTTCAACATGGAAAATTTAGTGGCTACTAAATCTTGTGCATTGTAGAAATGTGCTAACAAATGCTTCAATATGGGAGGTTGTTTGGCTACTAAAAATTGTGCAAAATTTATAGCTTTTTATGGATCTATGCTTCATGTGAAAGGAAATCATAACTTCTAGTACAAAACAATTTGAAACAAACATATTAGGTTTGGAGTCATGGGGTAATAGCAAAAACCATACATGTTGACTAAATATTATAATAATATAAACTTGAGACCAAAAATAAGGCCAATGACTTTATCTAAAAAATCATGGGATCATGGGCTAGAAAGACGTTAGAACAAAACAAAATCAAACCTGTAATTCATGGAAAAAGAGCTCTTGTTTTAGAACCTTGAGTTTTCAATGATCTCTTTTCTTGGCTTTCTCCAACCAATGAAAATACTTTTGAAGAAACACCAATAGAAGGTCATGCTTTCACCCTTACATATTTAGACCTTAAATCAAATTGGCATGATTGCATGGTAAAAGTTCAATATATGGGATCACCAAGACAACATTTTCTATAATTTTTTATTTGAAATGCTTGAGAAAAAGTACCTAAATTTTGGGGATTGTTATTCAAAATGTTCAGCCCAAGTGTTAACACCTAGGTGCCAAAAACTAAGGTGCAATAGGTTGTGCCATGTTGGCAAATGAGATGTGACACATTCCCAACCAAATGGCTAGTGACTAGTAGTCAATTTTGTCATGGGGTAATCCATGCAAAGATTTTTTCAAATTCCATGATTCCAACACATATTGTTACTAATCTTACATTGCAAGCTTATGTTCCAATCTTCATTCATGTCTAATATGATATGTAACTAACCAAAAATATGCATGGACGTACACATTACAACTAAAGGTCATTGTTAAACCATTATATTATTTTGAAATGGTGTTCCAAGTTTAGTTCAAATTCAAGCTTTAGCTTCAAAGTCCCCCCAATGTACCTAACAAATAAACATAACAAGTTATCTTAGTTGTTTATGTTTGGATTAACTTTTGAAAATAAATAAGTGAAGCAAAACTTATGATTTACTTTACCAACACACATTGTAAGTCTTCCTAGTTGAGCATCCACTTTGATTGACTTTGGAATGTTCTTGCACTTACTTCAATAAAAGATATATAAGTTCAAAATCTTGCCACTACCAACTATGAATAGACTTTGTAAGTTTTGTTAATTGCTTCCATTTGTATTGACTTTGAATTATATTTCTTTCAAGTTGAGGATTTTATTTCAAACTAGTATAAGCACATACACATTCAAGAAGGTTCATAACTCTTTTGTTGAATCATGTTGAAGCAAAACCCTATCATGGCCTTGGGTCAATTTTTAACATGTCCATTATTTGATTCCAATTAAAGGTCTATTGATGAATATCATAACATGAACTATTCAAGATGACATTGTAAACATATAGATGTGCTTTCAAAGGACCCACCATTTCATCCAGGCAAAGTTTCCAATTTCATTGTCTAAGCATGTGCATTGTGGGTATTATCCAATTGAAACAGTACATGTCATACCCTTTTCCATTGACTTGCATTCTTGGTTTGGTACACCCTACCAAATCTTAGTTTTAGCACATGCTCATACATCACCACAAATGGATTCATGTCCAATGCCAAAACAAGATGGATTCGATCATCTTTTCTAGGTTAACAATGACGAACTAGAACTCCATTACATTCAATAGGACGGTCCCATGTAGGATGCCTCATGTTCCACACAATCATGATATGATATGCTTGCGCCTCATCATTGTTCTACAGCTTGTGTCAAAGGAATTTTATCCTTTGGGTGAAATCCACCCCTTGTGAAAGTATCCACCTCTTCCTAAGTGATCTTCACATTAGGCCAAACTTTAAGAATGTTTGGTTTTGTTGACATTTCTCCAACAAAGCTCCCCCCAAACAACATGTCTTGTCTAAAGACCAAAAAAACCATTGCTTGAAAACAAGTTTTGTTAAGAGGTATGGATGGTATGAGCCCCAATAAGATGGGCATGGTGTCCCATTACTTGCCTTGCAATTCAAACATGCATTGCTTGTGTTTTAAAGAGCAAGACAAAATGCTTGAAATGTTGGAATACTCCTATCTCTATGGAACTATGGAATTGTTTTCCCCATTCTTGATTCCACTTATTGTGTGGTGTGACAACATGAATGGGAGTAGGTGCCACATGTAAAGGTTTTACATAAGTTGGAATTTGGTTAAGGTCATAGTTGAAACATGATGCATTTGGATATGTGCCTAAACTCCTTGCATGTGTAAAGGAAGAACTTGCTTGAATAGGGTTGGGGCCAAAGGTGAAACTTGTAACACTTGGAATTGTGCTTGAACTTTTTCCATCCACAAAGGAAATGCTTGCAAAATTGTTTGTTTATGCCAGTACTAAACAATGAAACATTGGACGATGCACATGAAAAGGCATTTGAAAAGGTTTTTGCAGAGGCAAACACCTTTACATGGCGTCTCCCAATTTCACCAAGTCTTTGTAAAGGCACCATGAGTTTACCGTTAGTAACTTATGTTTCACTATGGTCTCCTTTTAACCCCATTCCCTTATTGTGCAATTTAGTTCCAACCACTACCCCTTGAACAACCAAAGCCAATTTTGTTGGGTTTTTGGAACATTTAACAAACCTTGATAATTAAAAGTTCCATCGTGCTAGACCTTGATCTTGTATGCAACCCTTTTGTGAACATGTCAACCAAATTAGATAGGGAACTTAGAAATCATAACATATCATGCATGGTGGCAAAGTAAAAAATTGTCTTGAGATTGTTCCCATTGCAAATAGACAACCACCAAGCCACATGCATGACCTCATTAAGGTTTTTGTAGGCATGGCTACTTTTTTTGTTGGGTTTAATTCCTTTGCATCCATTGTTCTAAAACCTTATACCTAAAATGCCACCATCCCAACCAACAATCCATTAATGGGATGTCAACTAGTGGAACATCTCTAAAGCTTTACCACTATTCCCTTATACCAAGATACTTGTTTGCATTGTGGCAAATTCTTTCCACTATGCACATAAATCATTTAATGCATCTCAAACCCTAAAATGACATGTTTTTCAATGTTTCTACACGAACTATTTTTCTAATGGAATTCACAAATTCACTTTTGATTTTCCATGGGGATATTTGCATTTGTGTTAAGTCTAGAGTTTTTCTAGTCTAGTTTTGTGTATTTGTTTTGGAACCAAAAATCATGTTGTTACTAATTTTACAACAAAACTAAAAGTTGTACATAACCAAAAATTGGTATTGAACCGATTTTGAATAGATGTTTATTTATAGAATTGAAAAATTAGTTGTAACTTTTGATTCTAATTCTAGATTCTAAATGTAGGATTAGATTGGGTAACTAATAGTTTAGGACAAATTCTAGAGAATTTTTTTTTTCTTAGGACCCCCACCATTTTATAACAGCCTTGAAGTTTTTTGTTGGAAGAGGTCGAAAGGTCTTTTTTTTTTGGGTAACAAGATGTATTTTTTTGCATTCTAAAGCTTTTGGAAAGAAAATGAGGTATTTTTTTGCTCAAGAATTGTTGAAAGCAAACTGTGTTGAAGTTATTTTTTCCATTTGTTTTGTCTATCAGCTTTGGAGATGTTGCAAATTATTCATTGCAATTTATTTATTTTGCCTAAGAAAAATTAATAGGCTATTTGTCTAACTATTTTTTCCACGTTTTAAAGTGACTATTTATCCATTAACAAATAGTAGATTTGAAGTGTTCAGGTTAATGCTGATTTTCAATTAAATATTTAAAAGCACCCGAGAATTCCCCAAGTGGACTAACAATTTGCTTGAATTACAACAAACACTTGCAATTCACTTATAATTAATTATATTTATATTTTGTGACTACTTACGAACAAATTGCATTAATTATAAAGTTATAACTCATTATATATATGGTGTAATTCATTATAAATCAATTGCAATTCTATCAAAACAACTCATTTTCAACTACTATATAATTCCATTATAACTACACCCATGATGTCACGCTAACATCATTAATTATCATCCATGCATTAAAATCTAACATGTGACATTATGAAAAAAAATTGGACATAAAAATGATATTTTTAAAAATATTGAATTCCATTGTTTAGTATGATTGTTAAAGAGATTGTGACATGTGACATAATTTTAAAATTGCCATGTGGCATATTAATTGGAAAAAATAATAATAAATAAATAAATATTTTAATAGTTAAGTAGGTCATATGCAACCATAGGTAGGAAGGTTGGTAGGTCCTACATATCTACATACTTACCTAGGGCCTACCTATCTACCTACATAGGTAGGTAGAAAAAATAGGATATATTTAATTACCTAAGTATGTAAATAAATAAGAAAGCACAAGACTAAGTGATTAAAAAAATAACCATGAAAATAAATTTTTAAAATTTATGTTTTGCCTTTAGGGTTAAGCTTTTATGAATTCATCATAACATAACACATGTATTTTAAAGTGAAAATGCAAGAGAAGACATTTCCATTATATAGTTTGTTTGATGAGATTTTGAAGACAAAGCATATGGGTTAAATCTTTTAATTCCATCCCAGTTACAATTGAATAACAATTACAAAAAACAATTTCCCACATGCTTTGTGTTTGATTTGAATTTTATAATTAATCATATAACATAATTATTTGAATTGATTAATATAATTCAGATAATGAGTTTGTTAGTTAATTCATATAATTAATTATCAAAATAATTATTTTGATAATTGATGATTTAAACTCAAATAAAATTCAGTAATTAATCACCTAAATTAACAACAAACTTTATCTAGATTATTTGAATTAATTAATCACATTTAAATCATTAGTTAGTTAGTGAATTTAGATAATAATGAATAGTTATTTTTCAGTTTAATTAATCAATTCGTAATAATTAATTATATTACATATTAATTACTAATTAATAAATTATTAACAAATAATTATTTATGAAACATTAAACTAAAACCCCGTGATTAAGCAAAAAAACTCTAGATTAATTGAAGGAATTATTTAATGTCCATTCAAGATTCTCACAATTAAAAATAATGATTGTATTTTCATTTTATTCCCTTTTATTTTTTATAAATAAAATAAATGAATAAAAAATCAAAATGATAGAAATGTGGATGCTGAAAATTCCAAAGTTCAAAAGCTTGGGTTTCTTTAAGAAAAGTTATTTGAAATTGTCATGTTAAGGGTGAGGTGCATCTAAAGAAGAAGAAGAAGAAGAAGAAATTGTTGCACTTAGAATATGTAAATAGCATGTGGTTAAGTTATTGTAGTGGGAACATTAAACACAATATAAGAAATCATGGCTTTTCAAACAATCCAACTTGATTGCATGTCCATTTTCACTAAAAAATTTAGTCAATTTGACTGAAGGCCCCTAGTGGCTAAAGTGACATATCTCTTTTGATTGGTTTATTTGATTAAAATGACCTTTTTGAATACTTGGTCAATGTGACATTTAATCAAATATGACCAAAAGTGAACTTTTTAATCAAAATGGACATGGGTATAATCAAATGAAACACGGAGCCAAACGGAACATGTACAACTATAAATTTTGGAAAAGAAAATATTACACATAATTGTTTACAAGTTGTAGATAAATCAAATATAAATAGGTAATTGGGAGGTAGGAAATTAAGGTAAGGAAGGTAGGTAAAAGGGTAGGTAAATAAATGATTTGTTGCAACCCTAGCCTTGGGCTTGCAACCAAAGCAAAGGTTTGTGACCAAAGTAAGGGCTTATGGGGCTTGCGACCAAAGCAAGGGCTTGCGAAGGTGTGGGCCAAGTGTGAAGGCTAGGAATCACATTTCCTACTCCCGGGAGTGTGGGAGAGTGTGAGAAAATGAACCTTCACATTCCTAAATGAACTTCCAATGGACTTTCGAATCTTCAGAGAGCGATTGTAGGGATCAAAACCCATTGAATTGAGAAGTTCCTTATATCACCACAATGCTCTTTGAATGTAAATGTTTAAAATGGGCTCGCATGACCCATTTGAACACTTCAAACACAAGTTATGGCCAAAAGAAGGGCCGGGAGTCAAATTGACAATTTGACTTCCAACCAATAAAAGTCGGGAATCGCCCCAATTTCCTTGTGTACAAGTGGCGTGCAACATATCGTTGGAAAACTCTCATGGAAGGCTACAACTTTTCTTTCAACCTCATCTCAATTGGAGGTCTACACACAAAATTACAGGCCCGCAAAGTCGCAAAAGTCCCAACTATGGGAATTTTGGGACTCCAATTTGGGAGTCCCGAGACAAAATGACATTTGGGTGCCGGTCCCATGCCCAAGCATAAAGTATACTATAAGAAGGAAGGTGGTGGTTTCCCCCAAGTCCGGGCCGTGGTGAGTCTTGTGAATATGTGTTTGCTTGTGGCTTGGCCGTTCACCAAATGTGTTTTGGCTATGCATTAACCAATTTGTTGTTTGGTTTGTGCAGGTCTGTGTGAGTAATTGAGTTGTTTGTCAATTTTCCTAGTCCCCATCCCAGAGTTTCAACACGCCCTTCTACCCCCGAAGTGTTGTGAGCTAAGGAGCACACCCCAACTCCTTCTCCTTCTGTTGTCTTCACTTTTGGAATTGCAGTGAGTCCATCTAAGAGCTTGGGGGTGTGTCATGATTGGCCTATATTAGCATAATTACATCTATGTGAACCTACATGAACCTACGTTATATGTTAAGTGAACTTATGTTAGTTTAAATAAGCCTTAATTTACATAGATTTGGTAGCTAGGTAATGTAAAGGTTGTGGTGTAGGTTATGTAGGGCCAATGTATGTAAACCTATATATAATTAAAGCTTATCTAGGCCTACATAACTTGTATTTAAACCTACATAACCCCTACATAACCATTACATATATAGGCCGATGTAGCCTCTACAATATATATGCCCAATAATATTGACCCCTAGATGTATGCCTAGATACCCCTTATGTACCCCTTAGCTACATATATAGCTCTTACATAGGCCTACATAACCTTGCATAGCCTAAGTAACCATGCCCTACTTAGCCCCTATAAAGGCCCCTATGTAAACCTAACTAAGTAACTACTACATAGACTTTACCTAGGCTTACATAATGTGCATAACCCCTACATAGCTTTTACCTATGCTTAGACACAACCTTACATAGCCTTACATAGCCTTTAAGTAGGCCTAAAAAGCCCATACATACCTCCTACTTAGGCTTACATAGCCTAACATAGCCGCTAGATAGGTCTAAATAGCCCATAAATACCTCCTACCTAGGCCAACATATATAGTTTACTATAGCCCCTACTTATACCCTACCTAGGCCTACATAGCCTTACATAGCCTACGTAGCTTAACATAGCCCCTACCTAGGCCTACATAACCTTACATAGCCTACATAGCTTAACATAGCCCCTACCTATGTCTACATCTAGCCAATACATCTAGTCTAGTATAATAGCCTAATATAGCATAGCCTAGGTTAGTATTTATGCATATGCTAATATATTATGTAGCCCGTGTTGGTATAATTTTAGCCTAGGCTAGTTAGTATAGAATACATAACATAGGTAGCCTAGCCTAGGTATCCTAATTAGTATGTTTGACCTTCCTACCTTCCTATGTCCCCTATCTATCTTCCTATCTACCTTTGTAAGTAGTGTAAAAGAAATTTTTATTACAATATGTTGACAAATATTCTCACCTTATGAAGATGGTGGTGCAATGGTATGGACTTGATTCCTCAAAGTGGAGGTGAGGAGTTTCAAGTCCCTACACTTGCAATCTAGGTCACTACCCTAGTTAGGTGGCCTAGCTAATTATTCAAGTTTGTGGCCTAGGCAAGTTGACCTAGCTAACTAACCTACCTAGGCTGAATGGGTAGCGTAGCCATTTACCCTACCAAGCTCAAGTGGACAATCTAGCTACCTAGCTTACCTAGCTTAGGTAGCTAGGTTGGTAACCAAGCGAGTTTTTTAATAATATAAAATATTTTTAAATTAAAATTGTTCATTAATTAAGGTAGGTAGGTTAGTAGGTACATTAGCTAACTAGTTAAGAGGTAGGTAGGTGGGTAGGTAGGTAAATAATTAAAACTTAATTACCAAAAATAGTTGCCGCCCAAATTTTGAATGGTCAATCAAAATGACCCAATCAAAATGACCTACTCAAAATGATCGAATCACAATTAACATGTTCAAAATGACTTGTCCAAGATAATTACCAATCAAGTTGAACATTTGTCACTTTTGGGTTGTTTTTACTAGTTTTTCAAGTTAAAAAAGTCATGAATTCTTATAGTGATATTAGCGGCAAATCAACATTCGAGTTAATTTTAGTAGTCCCACTCATTTCCACGCTATCATAATAAATAAAAAATGGTGGCATGTGCACCCGATTGATTTCACTACACTTCAACTACTATATTATTTTGACACCCATGTGCACTTTACTCCGAATTACCTTTGTTGCATGGCAATTATTTCCACCTACTAGCACTTATTAACCTTATCTCTTAGCAATCCTCCATGCGCATATAAGCACATTGCAAGTTCCCATTAGAGTCATTGATCCATCTTTCTACAAGAATTAGTTTTGAGTCACTAATATTTTTTAGCATAATTCTCAGCAAAATTAAGGTTTTGAGTGTGATTCCTTTTTTCTATCCAAGTTTATTGTCCTAACTATTTTCAGTCTCCTTGTGTAACGGAAGAACCTTTTTCACATGTTATGGGCCCAGATTTTGAGTACATAAACAAATTTACAAGGAATGATTTTATGTTTTGGAAGTTTAAAATGGAGACTATGTTGAAAGCTAGAGAGTTGTGGGGGCTAGTAGATCGGAAAGATGTAAAATTGAGTGAACAAGAGGTAGTTGCACTTTCAACTTACACCAAGAGAAAGAATTGAGCTCTTAACCTCATCATGAAGAGTTTGTCTAATAGCCAATTGCTTGCAATGAGAAAAGAGACTACTACGAAGGGCATTTGGGAGGCACTTCAAAACCGATATGTTGATAAAGGTCTCATTAATAAGCTCTTCTTGACAAGGAAGTTTTTAACCTCACAAATGAATTCAACTGACACAATGGAACAACATTTAAACAAGTTGGGGGCAATGGCAAAGGAGTTGGATGCCATTGGTGCAACAATTCCTCCTGAGGTGAAAGTCATGGTCCTTTTAATGAGTCTACTTGAAAGCTACAAATTCCTTGTCACTTATTTGGAGTCCTTAGAGTCCATTGACACCAATAAATTTCTTTGGGAGGTCATAGCAACTAGGTTATTGAATGAGGAATTGATGAAAAAAGAGAAGTATGGGTCTTCTGAGTTGTTGATCAGAAGGGGTTAGAATCATGAGTCAATAAAAACAAGTCAACAGACATATGTAATTATTATAAGGAAGTTAGGCATTGGGCAAGGGAGTGTAAAAAGAAAAGAGCCAATCCCAAGGAAAAAGGAAAACAAAATAATGTAGTTGAAGCAGGAAATCAAGTTACTAGTGGGGAAGCCTTTGTGTCTTTTTTGTATGTTTCATGTGGATCTATAGTGTGGTACATAGATTCTACTGCATTTGCACATCTATTTCATGAATGAATTTGGTTCAAAAATTATGAATCAATTTCACCCATCAAAATCTATAAGGGCAATAATTCTACTCATGAAGCTATTTGCAAAGGAAATATAAAGGTATCCATGTCAGTGGGAGGAAATGAAACTATTGATGTTGTCCTCACTAATGTCTTACATGTCCTTGGATTGGAAAAACACCTTTTCTTTGTAACAAAAGCAACTTCATTAGGTCACGTTTTTGAATTTGGAAAAAAAGATGTCATCATGAACAAACAAAAGAAAGTAGTTGGACTTGGTCTGAAAGAAAATGGTCTATATTGATTATAGTGTGAAACAAAAGTAATCCAAGGTTTATTTGTTTTAAGGCATCAAACAATATCCAACTATGGCATGAACGGTTGGGGCATCTAGGTGTAAAAAATGTGAAGATGTTGTCAAAAAGTAACCTCATGGAGGGCATTAACATTGACAAGGGAGCATAACTCAATTTTTGTGAAGGGTGTGTTCAAGGCAAGCAACATAGGGAAACATTCTTGAAAGGAGGAGGGTCATGTGTAAAAAATTGTTGGAGTTAGTTCACATTAACATTTGGGGACTAGCTAAAATTCCATCTTTTCACAAAATGAAATACTTTGTATCTTTCACTGACAATTATTCATGTAAGTCCTTCATTTACATTTTGAAAAACAAGGGATAATGTGTTTCAAAATTCCAAAAGTTCAAGGTGTTTGTAAGAAAACAAACCAAAGAAAATCTCAAGATCTTGAGAAGTGACAATAGAAGTGAGTTCACAAACCAAAAATTCTAAGCATTTTTGAAATTGAATAGAATTCAACATCAGACATCAAAGCCATACACACATTAGCAAAATGGAGTGGCTGAACAATTGAATCGCATAATGGTTGAAACAACACGTTACATGTTTCACCACTGTAACTTGGAACCAAAATATTGGAAAATATTGGACAAAAGTTGTACAATGATTGTTACATACTTGAAGGCCAAATCTCCCCACAAAATAGTTCAAGGAATAACACTTGAAGAACTTTGGAGTGGGAAAAAGCCTATGTAGAATATCAACAAATTAAAGTAAGCCAAATTTGAATAACATGTGTTAGAAATAATATTTCAAGTGACTAGTGGTCTACAACCGAGTTGAACTTCCTACCTTCGTAAAAACCTCTCAAATTTGGTAGTATAACTTCTCACTAGTTTTGATCTAGAGCTTAGGATTTGGTAAGAAGTTGCGTCTTATAGTTAACTTTTTAATAAACTAAAGCAAGCTAGATTTGGATAAGGTATATGTGGTAGGAATAATATTTTAAGTGACTAGTGGTTCGCAACTAAGTTGAACATAGTGTTGGACTTTTAAAAGTTGGTTTAAATGAATGATAATTTCACATAAGATTTTAGGATTTGGTGTGTTTGAGCTTGGAAAAGGTATTTATAAGTTTTTAATTGTAATCGATGCATAGAAGGCAAGTTATTTGATTTCAACTATAAATGCAATTTAACATCTAAAAATACACTTGCATTTTTCCTTCATTGGTAGCATATGTACTTTCAAATATAGTCACCTCATACAACCGGGAGTAGAGGGTTAGAAAGTCGCCTAACACTTTACACAAAATAAACAAATAAGAATGGGAAGGGGAGGCACAACACACAACAAATGAAAAAAAAACACATTATGCACATTTGGATCTCTAGGAGCTATGGACTTTGGACACAAGAAACACAAAATAGAGGGTGGGGATATAACATGCAACGTATGAAAAAAAATGTTACATGCAGTTATAGCTCTAGGACTCGAAAGCTCTAGATTTTAAACACAATAAACATAGAAAAGGGGCAATGTAAGACCCAAAATATGAAAAAAAAAGTTACATGTGCTTCAAGCTCTAAGAGTTCTAGATCTTACACACAAGAAAAAAAAAGTGGGGTGGGTGCAACACCTAATAGACAAAAAAAAATTGTTATGCACATTTGGAACTTTGGGAGTTATTGATTTTGAACACAAGAAACATAGAAATTGGGGGGGGGGGGGGGGGTGTGCAACATGTAATACATGAAAAAAAACACTACACGCACTTGGCATCACAAATGTAACATGCAATGAATTAATAATGAAAATCGTGTAAAGTTTCTTCATTCATAGGTTCATACATTTTATACTTGCATATCATGCATTGAAAACATGTTTCACACATAGACAATTGCGTTGAAAAATAAAATACAAACCTATGAATGAATGAACGTCACATGAATTTTGCATCTTTCTGTAAATTTATGTGTCAATCATGTTTTCAATGCATAATATTAATGCATGAAACATATGAATCATGAATAAACAATTTTTGCACAATCTTCATTACTAAGTCATGAGATTTTAAGTTTCTAATGGGAACTTCAAGATCACAAAGTCCACGACCAACGCCTAACATTTACAGAAGTAAAAAACATTCAAGTTACAATTTTTTTGAATAAATTCAAGAACTTGAAACCAAAACCCACTTTTACCTCAAGGGGTTATACTATCTTGTACACCAAGAACTTGATTGCAATAACACCAAAAAAAACAATGTGTAGAGCTATAAAAGGACAAGTTGCAAAAGCACGATTGTTGAATGAATGCCAATTTTCACAATTGATTCATGCCCAAGAAGTTTTTTAAAAATGAAAAAAAAAGAAAAAGTTTAGGGTTTAAGGTTTAGGGAAGTTGGCAGTGCATTTAGGGTTTAGTGGGTGTCATGTTTCATATTACCATAGATTTGAAGGCCCATGTACATTTTTGCATCTTGTCCATTGAATGAAAAATGGACCTTTTTTTCAAATATACATTTTGGGGATTAGTTTATCAACATTGTGCTAATATAATGGATGTTGGACATGTGTAAGGCTTTTTGTGTTTGTTGGTAATGAAACAATTGCTTACAAACCAAAATAGGGGATGATTGGTCATGGTGTTTATTTTTCAATGACACCCTCTACTTTGGAAGGCCAAATCTTGACAATCTCTTAACCAAATCAAACGTTTTTCTCAAAGGTGATAGATGCACCCATTAAACATTTACAACGCATCTTCGGACCCTAAACCCACTCAACTCCAAATGTGATGCCAAGTGTCCATTGAACACTTAAGTGTTCAATGATTAGCCCCTTTATACCCTAGGAACACCATAAACCAATGAAATAATTGATTGGACCAAAATAATGTTTAATTTTTCCCGATGTTATTTCAACAAGAAGTTGTAAATGTCTCTTTCATTTTGAAGCAACCTGATGTGAATTCTGACATTTGGGTAATGTGAACCTTGAATCATAATGCACGTCAAAACATTCCAAGTTTTAGAGGCAAATTGGCATGTTTTCAATGCATGGGCAACCTAAGCTTCAAAACATAACACCCATCAAAACATGGCAAGTTTTAGGTGATGGCCCAACGAAGGTTTGAATGTGTGAGCAACCCAAACCCCAAAACATAACACCCACCAAAACATCTCAAGTTTTAGGAACTATGTTTCAATCCCATGCCCTCGTGGTCAATGTGCCCCCATTAAAACCTCATCAATGCCCATACAAACTTGTATCCCCATCCATCCCACTTTACACCTTTTCCCACATTCGCATTGTTGCTATGTATTTTTCCTTGGATTCAAAATTTTCATTATCGTTTTCCTTGTCGCTTCCCCATCATAAATTTTAACTTAAGGTTTTGATAGCAATTGAAGATCATGGTGACACCAAATAACTTTTGTTGTTCCACTCCCATTATATATCTCGTCGTTTTGTTATTTGAAGCATTGTTCTCTTTCATTTTTCTCTTTGAAGTTGTAGCATTATGATGTATGAATAATCTTAGAAACCTATAATATGTATTTTTTTACTTATTCAATCTTCTTGTCGTTTGTTGGTTCACAATGGTTTTTATATTATTTTTTGGTGATTGACACTTGTTGTGCCAAAGGTTACAAAAATACACATTGAATATTTATTTGCAACAAGGTTGGGTTGTTTCCTTTTATTGTGTTGTTCTTGTGTTGTTTGGCAAACCATGTTTACAGTTTTGATATAAAGTTCCAACATAATAGTTTATGTGATTATGGTTTGTATCCTAAAAAACTAAACAATTAAAAATGTGTAGACTAGATAAAATGTTATATAATATTTGTTTTAGGTTTCAATTTTTAGTTTATCTACACATGTGTGTATCAATATTATATGTTATAGTACTTAAATCTATATATTATAGTCCAAACATTTTTGCATATGTTTTTATTGAAATTTAAGTCTCAAGTTTTTTTTTCTTATGTACACATGTTTTTATAACATTCATGTGTAATCAATTGACCCTTTTAGAAATTTATATTTTTTAAAGACATATAACATGTTATAATCTTGCAATGTTCCTCCCACAACCCTTGGGTGTTCTTAGATAATGTTTAAGGGCTATTTCAATGTTACCTTCAAACATCCAAAAGCATTGGGTGGAGTTTTGTAAAAAGGCAATTTTTCAACAATCCTCCAACATGAATACACAAGGGTTGTCACATTTTTCTTTGTGTACCCAATGAAATGAGGTGATCCAAAGGAATGTAAGCCTTGAAACATGACAAAAAGAAGGAAAAAAAACTACATTAAGATGATTAAAAACTATATGTTACTAAATAGTTTAAACCCCATTTGCGTTTTTCTTTTAAGGTGCACGTTTTGATTGGGTTAGTAATTGTGGGTTAGTTACATGTTTATACATATTTTTAATTTTCTCATGTACACATGTTTCAAATAAAATGTACATTTTACTTTTAGGTTGCACGATGATTTGGAATTAACCTTTTAAAGGCCTTTTGGTCAATGTTTTCAATATGTATGTTTTTAATTATTTTTTGTACTTACATTTGTTATGTTTATGATTTAAACCATCAAAAGAAAATTCCATCATAATGACCTTGAAATGTTCAACCAAAGGCATGTGGATATTTGAAAAAAATGTTACGTTGCGACCCATACATTACCATCAAACATCCATGTGCAGTTGGTTGACCCTTTTATCCAATATGTTTTTGGCAAAAGGTGATATGTTATGTTATTTTAATTTTCCTCCCACAATTGATGGGTGTTTTTGGATAATGTTTGAAGGCTACCTTAATTTTACCTTCAAACACCCATCGACATTGGGTGAAGTTTTGTGATTTGGTTGAAAATGATTTTTTAGTGACTTTTTTACATTGATACCCAAGGGTCATTTTTGTTCATGTTCCAAGTGACCCAAAGAAACATAACTTATTTTCTTTTGAAAAATGACACAAAGAAAAAAAAATAGTAATACCATAATTATATTCTATATGTAATAGAATAATTTAAACCAATTTGTGCATGTGTTCTTAAAGGTGCATGTTTTGGGTGGGTTGGTTTCCTATTCTTTTGGGTGCACAAGTTTCAAATAAATACATTTCTATTTGAAACTTGTGTTTTGAAACTATATAATATGAAGAACAAAATAAGTTAAGAATGTACAAAACACAATAGAAATAAAACTTGAAACTTGGACATAAAAACAAAACTAGAAACATGATATCCCACAAGAAACATACCTTAAGAACAATTGAAACACAACTATTATCAGTAAAAAACTTGGATACTAAAACATTTTGTTTGAATTGCACTATACAACAAACTTCGAAACATAACATCAAATTAAAAGAATCTTGGATGTCGTTGATTTCTTAAAAGCTTGGGAACATGTAGCCTTTTCTAAAACCTATTTGAAACCTTGATTTGCCCCATCTTCACCATCTATGGGTTAATATTGGAAGGTAGTTAAACTTAGCCAAGTTTAACTAAGTTGAGTTTAAATCTTTAAGTGTAAATAGGCAAGTTTTGCCCAAGCTTAACTTAAAAATAATGCATGTGAAATTTCAAATGAATATGAGTTTATATTTTTTACTAAAACATTATTTGCCACCTTGTGAAATGGTAATGATTTAGCTTGCCACCATGGAGGTGAAGGGTTCAAATCCCTCTTGTGGCCATGAATTCATGGCTTTAATGCATATTAATTGTGTATTTGAACATATGTGGTCCCCTAAACCTTAATCCAAATGACCCATGAAATCTTATCCCCAATATTCCAAGATTCCATGCGAATTGATTCCAAAAATGGTAATGCATTTTCAAGTCATGTGAATTTAAATGCAAATGTTTTTTTTTCAAGTTGGGCTGAGCATGAGTTTAAGATGTCACATGAGCCCAATGAAATGCAACACATTCCCATACAAGGGGAAAAATGTGTGCTAGTTAGTAGAAAGGCCGCCCAAGCAACATTTTAAAATAAATCATCAATGTTTGCAAAATTGGAATTGGAATTCCCTATGAATCGCAAAAATTTGGAATGTATGATGTGATATTTGGATTGTTGAAAAAGTTTCAATGGATACCATATTATCAAATAAATTTAATGTCAAGAAATTATGGTGATTTGAAGAATTGCAATGGGAATGGATAACATTGACTTATGCTCATTTAAATTATGATAGATGGAAAATTGATGTCTAGTTGAAAAGCTTGACATGAATTTTTTTTAAGAGCTACAACATAGATATGTGTATTGTCCCAATAATTTTATTTTAAAAAATTTATGAGCCTCTAAAACTTTGAGAGTTCAAACTTCAAATTTTTGGGATTGCCACATTTAAAAGTTTTGGGAAAATGCCATTTCAATGTACATCCCATGATGGGTTGTAAAATATATCATAAAGAAACAAATGCCTCCCAAATTTGTTCAAGTTGTGATGAATTCACTAGAAAATATTTCGTATTATGGATCTATTCAATTTGTAATTATATGTCATTAATTGTCATTTGCAACTATGTTTTGTCAAATTTTACAACTAGTCAACATTTTTTTCAATCTATTATTATTATGATTGTAACTATGGTGCAACTAATTGCGATTACTAAGTTTTCCATCCTTCCATGTTAACTATATTTTTTGAGATTTTCATCAAGAAGAGACCTTTATAAAATCAACAAATTTTTATTTAAACAATGTTTAAACAACCTTTAGTAAAATTTTAGCTTAACCAATTTTAAAGCAAGGTTTAGTTTAGGCTTAAGTATGAATGCCATGTGGGCTTAACTTAAATGCAACATAAACTACTTTAATGAATATGCTAAATTAATTAATGGGTAATAAATTAAGTTAATAAGTAGTACGTTAAACAAAATATTAATTTGCAGGGAACCTTTTTAATTAATTTGGTTAATTATATATATTTGCCTATGCTAATTAGGTTGTAAGTTAAGAAAATAAGTAAGGCTTAAGTAGGTAGGTTCCTTTTAAAAAAAAGATCTTATTTTAATTTGGGATTTGAAAGTTTATGGTGCACATCTACTCATATAGTTTGCAACATTGGAAAAAAAACAAAAAATATAGGATAAGTTTTTCTAGTCGCAAATTAGTTTGTGATTACATTGCAATTATAAAAATTTTCCCATTTTTTTTCCTCCATTTTAATTTTCTGAATTATATAAAGAAATGCACTTGAAATTTTGAAAAAAGAAACAAAAATAATAATATGCCATTTGGGATGAGCCAATAAAAAGGTTTGGCCTTAAATGATAAACATAAAATAAAATAAAATGAAATACAATACTTGCTTACTTGCTTGTTTACTTGCTCCCTCCCTACCAACATATTTACCTACCTACCCACCTACATAAATTGATTTTAAAAAAAAATGTTATGTGATATACTTTGGTTATGCCAAATGATAAATTTTTATTGCATTAAATGGCAATATGTAAATGGGCTATATTTTAATTACAAAAATAATGATCAATTACAAATTGCATACGAATGGTCAACATACGAACCTATATATGTTAATTGTATACATCATCCATATGAAATGTGTTAACATCATAATGAATCATCAATTGCAATTAAATGTTAAATGCAATTTCATTAATTTTGTCGCAACCTTAACCTTGGGCTTGTGACCAAAACAAAGGTTGCGAGAATGTAAGCCAAGAGAAGTGTGAGAGAGTGTAGAATGAAGATTCACACTCCCAAGTGAGCTCCCATTTTGGGAGTTGGAATCTCGGTGGACTCTAGAACCTTCATAGAGCGATTCCAAAGGTCAAAACACCTTTCATTGAGGAGTTCTTTATATCAATGGAAAGCTATTGAAGTGTAGATGTCTAAAATGGGCTCACATACCCATTTGGACATTTGTAATACAAGTTATGGTAAAAAGAAAGGTTGGGAGTCAAACTGGTAGTTTGACTCCTGACCATAAAAAGTCAGGAATCGACCTGACTTTGGTGCGTGTAGGTGGCGTGCAACATGTTGTTGGAAAGCTCTCGATGAGAGCTACAACTTCAGTTTAGGTCTCATCCCAATTGGAGGTCTGTGCACAAAGTTATAGACCCACAAAGTTTTCTTGTCCAATATGACAATTTTTATCTCAAGTACATGAATCAATTTATGACTAATTTATGAGCAATACTTTATGTGACCAAGATATGAACATGGCTTTGTTTTAGTCTTATCTCGAAACTTTGGTGTGACCTTTTTGTTAAAGCATGAAAATTTAACAATTGCATTCACTACTACAAAAAGTGGGGTGTAATTTATTAGCCTAAATCATTGTGGGACTTTAAAAATAAAATAATCTCATTGCATTTTAATAATTTCACCCTGGTGAAAGTTGTTTCACTATAATATCATTATGTAAACGTTTCATTATTAGTTAACATAATTCACTATTATAATTTACTATAGTAAATAGGTTTATTTTTATGTTTAAAAAAATATTTTGTCTATGTTACTTTATGATATACCCTATATGATTTTAAGCTACTTTACTTATTTTAACTTATATTTTATGTTATTATAAGTTATTATATATTATACACCAAACTATTATATGTTATTTTACTTTAAAGTATCTTAACTAATTTATTATAAGCTTTTAATTTATTCTAAATTAAATTATTCAACTAATTTAAAGCTATACCTTAGGTTATTTTATTTTAAATTAATATATGTTATTTCAAATGATACTTTAAATTATTCAAGGTCATTTTATTTCATGTTATAATAAATTATTTTATCTTAAGTATAATTTAAAATAATATAAAATATAATATAATGACCTAATGTAAAAATAAATTCTATGAAAAATAATTTTAAATACCCTATAATATAATAATTATCAATAGCCAATGATATTATAACATAAAATATCTAAGAATTATTTATAATATAATAATCACCAATAAAATAACCACCAATGGCTTACAACGTAATAACCAACAATAGCCATTAATAAAATAACCACCTCTATCCATTAGTAAAATAACCACCTATAGCCATTAATAAAATATCCATCAATAATCATCAATAAAACAACCACCAATGGCTTACAACGTAATAACCACCAATAGCCATTAATAAAATAACCACCTATAACCATTAATAAAATATCCATCAATAATCACAAATAAAATAACCACCAATGGCTTACAACGTAATAACCACCAATAGCCATTAGTAAAATAGCCAACTATAGCCATTAATAAAATATCCATCAATAATCACGAAAAAAAAACCACCAATGGTTTACAATGGAATAACCACCAATAACCACCAATAACCATTAATAAAATGACTAGTAATAACCATTAATAAAATGACTAGTAATAACCATTAATAAAATGAACACCAATAACCATTAATAAAATGACTAGTAATAACCATTAATAAAATGACTAGTAATAACCATTAATAAAATGACCACTAGTAGCCATTAATAAAAAGACCATCAATAACCATTAATAAAATAATCACTAATAGCCATTAATAAAATAACCGGTAATAACCATTAATAAAATGACCACCAATATCCATTAATATAATAACCACGAATAGAATATCCATCAATAAACATTAATAATCATGAATAAAATGACCACCAATATCCATTAATATAATAATCACGAATAAAATATCCATCAATAAACATTAATAATCATGAATAAAATGACCACCAATATCCATTAATATAATAATCACGAATAAAATATCCATCAATAAACATTAATAATCATGAATAAAATAACCACCAATATCCATTAATAAAATAACCATTAATAACCATTAATGGTCATGAATAAAATAACCATTAATATAATAACCATCAATAACCACTAATACAATAACCACTAATAATCATTAATATAATAACCAATAATAAACATCAATAACCACCAATAAAATAGCCACCAATAAAATAACCATTAATAGAATAACCACCAATGACTATTAATAGAATAACCATTTATAGGCATTAATAGCCATTAATAAAATAGGTACAAATAGCCATGAATAACCACCAATAGCTTTAATAATAATAAAACCAATAACCATATATTAGAATTACTTAGGATTGCCAAAAATAATTTATGATGATATAATTTATAATAACAAAAGTAGTTTAAGGCGAAATAGCCTATAATAACCTAGAATTGCAAATAATAACATAAGGTGAAATAACTTTTAATAACAAAAAATAATACAATAATTACAAGTAGTCTAAACTGAAATAATTTATAATAGCTGGAAATAGCTTAAAGTAAAATAAGCTAAAATAGCCAAAAGTAACTTAGAATAACCAAAAGTAGCTTAGGGTGAAATAACCAAAAATAAAAAAATTTAATTGAGAATAACCATATATAGCTGTAAATAATGTAGGGTGAAATAATTTAAATTAATGAAAAATATTCATATAATAATTGAAAGTAGCTTAACATAAGTAGTATTATTATATTACTAAGTACTAGTGAAACAATTCATTGTCCATAGCAACTGGTCCTTGTTCACTAGAGGGTTAAACAATTTCAATAGGTAAAAATGTCCAAATTCACTCAAAATCTAGTGAAACCCAGAGTGAAATAAGACGCATTTTGTAATAGTCATTACATCCAAGGTTTGAATTTTTTTTGCAACACACTATATTTGAATTTCCCTTCACTATCATTTGCTAAGCCTTTACAATAGATCTTGTCAAATATTATTACATTCAACAATATCATTTGCTAAACCTTTGTAATATATCTTGTCAAATATTGTTGCATTCAAATGTGAAGGCAATTGGAAGCATAATGAACATTTCAAATACCTAGAATGTAAACATCTTTTTTAAAGTCCATTTTTAATAAAAGCCCAAAACAATAAGAAAATTAAGAGAGATTGTATATATGGTTCAAAATAAAAAAATCTGAATTTTTTTATACCAAAGTTTTGCAAGTGTGTGATGCAAGTGTAATGAATCACTATGAATATGCATTCAAACTTTAGATCTATGTAGTGAATTTTATGTGTATTTCAAAGTATGTTCAAACCATTCTAATTTATAATGCCATACAAAAAATGTGACTTCATTATATATATATAAATAAAATGCAATAAGTTATTATGCATGTTTGGACACATTGGGATGCAACAAAGTAGGGCAAGTACTTGGCAACAAAATAGAACACTTCATTTATACACATCCATTAATGAAAATGATCATAAATGACAACAAAGTTAACTTTTAGGGTCAAGCTTTGAACAATAATCAAATACCATTCCTATGATTGAAGTTTGACACAACATAATTCCCAAAGGTCTAATATATATATATACATATGTTGAAATTGTCAATACTTGAACTCCCAACTTGTGTAAAATTGTTCAATGTACCAACAGTTGGATTACTATTACAAATACACACTGTACCACCTTGCATATTTATTCCTCGATTGTTGAATTTTTTAAAAATAAATCTAAAACTACTAATCCCCATTTCTTAAAATAAATAAATATTCAGAAAAATCATTGATTATCAATTGTAGGTACAATAATGGTGTTGGATTCTTCTTGGAATTTTCTAACGTATCATAAATGGGCTAGGTAGGCCAAATATACAAGGGGAAAATGCCCCTAGAATGTGGTTGAATTTAATTGTCTCAATTTTGTGAGTTTGAATTATTCATGGTCGGCAAACTTAGGTGGGACATAGATATTATTGAAAAAACTAGTTGCAAACTAATTTAGGTGTTATTCTTTGAAAGCTTGTTTGGCATGAAAACCAAGAGGTTGGTCCACTCACATTTATTTGGCTTTAGCCCACCTAGAAAGAGCATTTGGGTTTAGGTTGGGGGAGGGGTGGAATAGGGGGGTGGCAAAAGGATGAGAGATGCTTGTTTCTTGTTGTTTGTCATGGGATCAATTGGATGGTCCACTCCCATGGATGGGGCTTTTGGGATTTTCTTGGAAGGAGGGGGGACATATGGGTGAAAGCCTCAAGTGAGGGGTGGCAAATGAAAGGGCGAGTTAGATTTTTCAATAATTGTTGTTTGTGGAGAAAAAAATATTTTCTTTTTTAAACATGAGGCTATGGCCAAAGCTTTTATCCTGTGCACATTGCAGCAAAGCCACAAACTCCCCATTTCATAAAGGTAAAAAACAGAGGAAAGGCAACCTTGTATATTCCCATTCCTAAATCGGCATATTGATTGTGGATGGTGGTAAAGCATGGGGTTCCAAATTCCAAACAACTCTTGACTTTAACCCTTACCGACGGTTTGAAAATTGGTATGAACAAAGTGGGTGGGTTGCAAAGAAGTTGTCCACCAGAGCCTGTCAATCCCAAATTCTTGGGAATGGAATCAGTGCAACTAGCAATGGTGTTTTCCGCCCGAGCTGTTAGCTCGACCTCTAAGGAAGGGACTTTGTACTTTACCTCAGTATGGAATTTTGGCGGTAAAGGTTTATATCAAATTTCTCTTGCGCTCTAGTCACTTAACAACATTACATAGTTTCATCATCTTTCATGAGTTTCTTTGAACCTCCCATCAAGGTCACAGCCACTAAGTGTTTGAATGGACTTTCTGGGACTATGCTCCGTTTTTAAGAAGCCACTTTATTATGGTGTCATGTGTGCCCAGTACCATGACATGCAAAGTTGAACTTGTCACAAATGTCAGTCTTCATTCAGAAGTAATGATTACTGAGACCCATGTTTACCTTCAAGTTTGGACATGTAAAAATTTCAGAGAATCCTGGAGGTAGTAACATTTCCAATGCATAACATAAATAAAAAAACAGCAAAGTGGAGTGAGATCCCCATTTCACATTAACAAATTACTCCACTTCATATAACCCTAAATACCACCAAGATGTGCCAAAAAATTAGCTCTATAATTCTTGCATAACAAATTGACACGACCCAAGTGGTTAGGGCAGATCTGCCCCAACATACCTATGTCTAGCAGTGTATACTTCTCTAGTTCTACCATCACACCAACATGTGCCAATCACAAATGGTAGGTACAAACTACAAAAACTTGAAGGCTTCTCTTTGAAATCTTCTGAGATTAATGATTTTGCACCCTTGAGAGTTACTCTAAAACATAGAGCAGTCATCTTTGGGCCCACATCCTAAAGATGTGAACCACTTCTGGCCTTCAGAAGTGGTCAGTGGTTGGAACTTGGAACCTGTAAAAGGAGAGAACTGGGCCAACTTGTTGCACCACTCCAGAGGTTCCAATGACCATGTGACTTGTTATATATGTGTGTAAGATGGCATGTGGAAAAGAGGCGCTCATTGTTCTACATTTCTCATTTGGTGCATTGTGCATTCCTGAGTGTCAGCAGCAGGGTCGACAAGCTTGAGGACCAAATCATGCACTTATTTGATCAAAACCTGGCCCAAATGCACATGCCAAGACCATCTGAAAAGTTCTTAGATAACTCCATGCAACCACAAAGCAAAGTCTTATGTAAGGCTCATAAAAGGGGGCGCTATCGTAATGAGGAGTCTAGTTGAGGCAGAGGTGACAGTGAATTCCAAATTCTGGTTATGCCCCATATGAGGAGCCTTTAAAGAACTGGCAAGGAACCTTATGAAGTGTAAGAACCCTGCTATAAGCATAAGATGCTTGCCTCACAACCAAGGTAATCTGGCCTTTTTAAGGTGTGCTCCAACTACACTAAGAAATTTTCACCAGTTCTTTATGAGTAAATCTATATATTGCCCTTGCTCGCACCCATTAGAAAATATTTTAACCATTTTTGGATTATCATGCATCTAGGGATTGGTTTATAATTTTCTTGATGTAATCACCATCAAACTTGGTTGCTAGATATCACAACAAACAAGTGGAAGTGGAAATAGATAAACATTGTGGACATAGGTCCTGGCAAAATTGTCAACTTCTGAACAGTTCATCTCTTTAGTGTGACTTTCTAATAAAAAAGAAAAAATGTGCAACTACATAAGCACTAAATATGAGGAAAACTTGTCAACATGTCAAAATTTATTGCAATTAATCCATAAAGGTTGCAGGAGCCAATTTTGGTTGAATCTTGAATTTGACAAAGCATCTTGAACTACACCATAGTTACATCTTGGACTGCTACATCTTATGGTTTATGGACATGTAACAGTCCCCAAGTCCAACTCCATAGATCATGTAACAACAAAATAACTACTAGTAATTACAAATAATAGTATTAGTATTGGGTAATAATATGGATAAAAATAGGGAATAAAATAATGAACCTCATGGGCCCTACAAATTTATTTTTTTTAGTAAGGGCATAAGGGTTGATTATGAATAATTTAGATAACTATTTCGGGTTAGTAATAATAGGAGGTCAAGTATGTAGACTTATCAAATCCTAAATTCCCAATAATGTAGAGCCTATCCATAGAAGGATAGAAAATTATAAGTGGCACTTGATGATTGGTTTGATACATGGAGAATAGATGTAGATGAGTGTAGTTAACTATTCGTCCACTTCTTTCCTTCAAGTATATAAGGGTAAAGATTGGAGCTTTTGGGGCATAACTTCATGTTGTTAGTTCGATCAAGACTTGTAGAAATATCATATGTGAATAAAAATCTTTGAAGAAATAAAATGTGGAGATTATTGTGAATACCATTGTGTAAACTTTATAGTCTTTGGTGAGTGATCCCCATAGAGGAGAATCTTTAGGCACATGTAATGAACTCCCTTGGGGTGTAGTTCTCACATAAAGATTTGACTTTAGGTGCATGGGTGATCCTATCCCAAAAGAGTGTAAAATCACATGTTAGAAATCATGTGAATGATGAATATTGCAAGTGTTGTTTTGAAATATGTTTGATAATCTACCTATGTGCTAGAAGCGATTTATCAAAAATTAATGTTCGTAGTTCCAAACCCCTTCCTAGGCTACAATCCCACTAGCCTATAATAGAACATCAAGCAATTTGTTTTCCTTGGGCTTTTAGTTATTTTAATCATCTTAACATATTTCATCTTTCCAATCCAACATTTTTCAATCTCTTTTGAATTGCTTCATCTTCCTAGACCAATATCTTTCATTCTTTTTTTTCAACACCCTATTTCCAACAACATTATTATTTTTTGATTGCGGACCTATTGAAAATAACTTCACTTTGTGGGGTATGCAAATATGTCATTTTTTCTCTCTAAAGCTTGGTCTAAAGTTTGCTAAGACCTGACAAATCCTTGTAGGTAGCAACTATTTTCCTTGCAAATGCAAAAGCAAAAAAAAAAAGAAAAAAAAAATCTTTGCAAATTTGCAACTAGCCAACACCTATGAAAGTTATGGTAGTCATTCAAAAAACACCTTTTTATGTTATTGGAAAAGGTATTCCAATTTCAAGGTGATCATTTAACACTTTGAAAAGGTGAGAAAAATTGAAAAATGTATTAACATTTTTTGTATTATGGAATGTGCCATGTATAGGTCATTATGTTTAATAAGGTGATTGGGAAAAATAGTCTAGGTGCATATGGCTCCAATTACTAGTGGTAACTAACCTTCTTGCTACTTGTGCACACCAAGTCTAGCTGAGCCTTTTGGAAGATCATTGGATTTATAGCCACCAATGGAAGTTTAGGCACTTGCATGAAGTCATGTGGAATGCCAATACAAACTAATTAGGCATCATTTTCTGTTATCAATCCCTTCTATGTGAATGACTCAAGAGCCAATTCACTCCACAAACTTGATCATTTTAACCATCCACACCAAGAAAAGCTTAAATGGAATAGAAATATACCTTCGAGCCCTCAATGTGATTGGTTGCCCTTTTGGGGAGATTTATCATTTATATTTTTCACATGTGGAAATGGAAGCACTTGCATCAAGTCTAGCCAAGCCTTTTGTGGAAACTTACATGGTCACCAAGTCACATATTATTTTTCGTACTTGTTTTGAAAGTTGAGGTTTTGGTCAAAATGTTGTGTTTGGCATGTAGTAAACAATCTTTGTTGCCACCTATATGGACTAAGTAATTGGCTCAAGGCCATTAATTACCAAAAGTAGTTGAGGTGGTTTGTGCCTAGGTGATTTTTTGGTAACTATTGACCTTAACCTAGTGATGACATGCCATAATAAGTTAGTCAAACAACTTCTCAGCCAATTTTTTGAGAATTGTGCATTTTTCGTCATTTTTGTCATTAGTGAAATATCCTAAATGGATATGTATGAAGAATGTTATTTTTTTCTATGGAGATCAAAGTTATAATTGTAAAAAACTTTTACTTAAATTTAAAATCTAAATATCATACTATTTTATATTACAATGAGGTTTTTTTACATTGATGTATAAATAACATTTCACATTTGGCAATTATCAAAATATAACATCTTTTGAATATAAACAAGGTTGACATCCTAACATCATACAATAACAATTAGAAAAGATATTTGATAATAATACTTTAAACATGTTTTAGATTAGCATTAAAGATGTAGATGAAGTACATATATACCATTGGAAAGTTCATGTGAGTATTGTATATTTCAACATTGAATATTAATATATTCAATTGTATGATTATAGCAAGATGTTTGACATCACTTATGTAATGGATTTATGTAATTTTTTCACAATGAAATTTTATTATTGCAAATTGTAATGGGCACATTATAATACCATCCATAAATGAACATTGGTTGTAAAATAATTCCATTAGCAAATGGATAAGTTGCAATTCAGAACTACATTAATTAAATTAAAGTTGTAACATAGTACCATTGGCAAAATGCATTAGTTGCAAGACAATAATTCAATAATGCATTAAATGTTGTAAGCATGTTAATTGAAATGGACATGAATAAATCTTGTTTGTCAATGGAGGAATGAAAGTTGCATAATCATATCATTTGTTCATGGGCATTTTGTGCAAGAAACCTATGTGAACACCCTAGTTGCAACATAATGGAACTTAATTGCACAAAATTGCACATATTTTAAGTAAATGTATGCTTCCATATACAATGAAATGTATTTAGTGTAATTATTGCAACCCATTTGATAACATTCATCTATAAAGATATCTTGAATTGGAAGTCATCATCACAACTCAAAAATTTAATTGCAAACCCAATTTCCGGGAAATGGAAATAACTTAGCAATTGTTATTTTGTTGAAGGGCTATGATGGCAAGTTGTCATTTGAAGTTGTCTCTAAAATGGCTATAATGATAGCAAGTGTGATTCAGACCATTGATAATATGTGCATTCCCAAGAAAATGTATTTGGTTACAAGGTTATTACAAAGAAAATACATTTAGTTATATAGTGCACCAAGAAGAGGCTAATTAATAATGATGTTTGGGATTCTATACCAAGTTAATAATATTCCATGATCAAATTTCAAAGCTTCCATCTAGTTGCTCTAGTCTAGGATCCACCTTTTGGCTTGGAAGTTTTTCCAAATTTAGACTCAAAAATTATCATTGTCGATTTTACTCCTATAATCAAAGGATCTAATTATGGATATGAATATACAAAAATTCTTCTCATGGTGTACATCATGTAATTTTAAACCTTATTTTGAAGGGATGACTTTATGTATCTTTCTCAGCAATTTTTTAAAAAGATGTTCCAAAGGTTTGTCAATGTAAAGTGATGATCTTCGCTTTGTCTAATCTATTCAATTCACCTTAATGAATTACCATGCACAATTAGAAATTGTTTCAGGAATGTGCACATTCCTTAGTGCATTACAACATATTACCTCACCCCTCAATCCACTATGTGCAATAAAGTTCACAAGTTACAACCTTAATCAACCTTTTTTTTTGCAATTTTGGATAACACAATAAATTGAATCTAAATCATTAATTTGAATTTGGCATCAACAATGCACATCACCAATTGCTTGTTTTAACTTCTAAATGCGGAACTTCAAATGTAGGTCACCAATTACTCAACTAAAACTTAAAGGCTATGGGTGATGTTGACATTTGACTCATTGTTGAAAGCTATGGTGAGGTCTTAGTAAAACTCATACAATCCAATGGTGCAAGTTTGGAATCTAATGTTTAAACTATGTTATGAAGTTAATGATAAATGTATAATAAATTAACTATTAAATACTAGTTGGAATCCACATGAGGAATTCAAATTTGTTAATATTTATGTTTATTAGTTTTATTAAATCTTTAAAACAATGGGTTCTTTAATGGGGGATCTAAGAAATCAAATAAGCTTCACCATGTATTAGCATTGTGACATTTTGCTCAATTGAAAACTTTGAAGGTAATGTTTTAATTGGGTATCAACATTACTGTAATTTGCTCCAATGACATATATAAATAAGATCAGTGCATTAGAGTTGTTACTTTGTAAGCCAACAAACTAAGTCACTATAATGAGCCACTAGTGTCCCTTTAGGTGAATGTTTAATTGTTTAGAACATTCATGAAAGATTATTAATTTCCATGTTTGTAAGTTGAATTAAACCATTACAAAAAAACCTATGACCCAATAAATGTTTTTTTACACCTATTGTGTTAAAGTTAATATTAAAAAATGCCTAAAAGAAAATGTCATTTTCAAGTCTTATCAAGTTTTTTTCAAAGTCTTTTACATAACAAATTCATTAGTTATAAATCTTTTTTAAATGCTTTTGGGTAAATTTTTTTATTCATTCAATTGATTTCAAACTAATCCATGTACATTCCCATGATGTGTTATGAATGTTATTGTATAAGTAAATTAACAAATCCAACACCAACTTAATTTACCACCATAAAACATGAATGTTAAACAATAGTTACAATTGCTTTGGTACATATGTAACATATTTGGACCCTAAATTCAAATTCAAATTCACAATGAGGATGTTTATGAAGATTTTGTGAATGCATATTACAAATATGATATTGTGTTAAATGCATCATCATTGTCTTGGCAATCTTCTTCCTTATATAATCACAAAACAACCATTTTTAAAAATCACAAAACATAACCCAAAAGACTTTCACACATGAAAGATTAAAAAATTAACATGCAAATGAACTAGGAGGGAAATTAAATAAAGAAAATTCACATGGATAACATTAAAAAAATGTGGAGTTCTCAATTGAATTGAAATTGATATTGCCTTTTTCTTATGTACCTTAAATGATATTTTTTTTTATTAAACATTTAAAAAAATTCATTGTTTAAAGTATGATATACCATCATTTGTTGGAAGGAACTAAATGATCAAAGAAATGTAAAGAAAAACATGTAATGTTGAATTGAAACTAATAACTTATTTTACCAAGAAGCAAATGCTTTTAATAATCCACCAATTTGTAAAACAACAAAAGAAATACAATATAAGCCCACCCCAATCTAGATGAATGAGGAATAATGTCTTTACTTGTAGCTAAGGCAAAAATTCAATGTTTTGAAGTTGTAGTCAAAGCTTATCATTTAAGTTCATATCATGATGTTGCATCTCCCAACTTCCAAACTATACCTTCTTTTCCCATTACTAGTCCATTTATTAGTTTTATCCAACATAACTATGCGGTTTAGAACTATAATATGAAAGCATTCTTAAAACCACAAAATAGAATAAAATTTGACATGCCATAATTAAATAAAATATTTCAACAAAATCAAACTTTTAGTTAGAAGGTATGTATAGTGTCATCAACAACAATTATAATGAAGTTTTTTAGAAAGTTGTGATAAATACACAAGTTGATTCATGTTTGGATACAATGTTGTAATTTATAACTAAGATTTTTATAACAAAAAAAAAACTAGGTGTTAGACATAAAAATTTGGCCCGAATAACAATGAAGAATATTGGGAGTTGATTTAAAGCCACTAGTACCTTTTTCTTGTGTACCTTAAAAATCAATATCAATCATTCAGCCAAAATCATTCATTCACTCATGCCCAAAAGCTTCCCACAAGCTTAGAAACAATGCACCCCTTTGATAGAAAAAAAACTCATTGGAAAGACATACAAATACAAACTAAATACACATGCAATGTGAGAAGAACAAATGCAAACAAAAGTTCTTTCAAATCAAACAAAAAGACGTTGTTTATGTATCAAAATTCTAGAACAATCTTATTTGTTTGCCACTTAGATTTGTAGTGTAAAAAACTTGCAATAAAACCTCCAATTTCAACAACTTATTTATTAATTATGCATTTGCACAATAAAAAAGTAAGTTGGCCTATCACTTAGTAATGAATTGGTCATAAGGAACATTTTGCAAAATAAAACCCATTAACTAAAGAACCTAGTGCATAAGTTTAAGTGTGTGCTCACACAATTTTGCTACATGTTCATCATCATGTTGGTAGTGATAAATGTTTATTCATCTTTCATAGAACGATTGGACATTAGCAATTTCAGTTGACTTTATGTATTATGAAAGCTTATGGCTAAAAATTGTAGATGAAAATACTTTGCACCAAAGCTTTGTGAGTGGATTGATTGAACTCACTCTTCTCATGCAAAATTACCTTAGAGTTTTGCACCATAGTTGTTTTGAAAACATTGGACTATAGACAAAATGTGTGATTAAAAAACAAGATAATCTAATGGGTTGTTTAAATTCACCCACCTTACAAATGGCCCAAAAGTTCACCTTTAACACACTCATGTGAAAATAAACATTCTCCTCCATGTCTTTTGGATTTGAGCCCAAAATTCTAGATAAACCACTCCTAAAGCAACAATCATGATTTCATATGTTGGGAAACATATTTCAAGCTACAAGATAAGGCATGGGTTGCCCCCTCACATTCATAATTCATTTTGTGGACCACCATATTGAATTTAACTTTGATGATACACTATTGCCTATGTTTTTATGTTGATCTTATGATTAACTTTCTCATATTTTCAGTCATAATAAACACTAGAAAATATATATTTAATTAAAATGGACCAATCACTTTGAAAACAAATTTGATAAGATTGTGCTTACTAAGATTATTAAGACAACTATGTCTAAAATGATCGAAATGTTTCAACTACTAGTTGACATGGTATATTTAATTTATTTAATTTATAAAAATAATGATTTAAAAATTATTATTATTATTATATTCAATCAAACTATAAATGGACCCAAATTTCCATCACCCAAACTTGTGGTAGCAATGCCCAAAAAATGAGTTTTCTAAATTGTTGTCAAGTTTGTAACAAATTGAAATTTTGATTTGATGTTAATTTTTTATAATTAACATTTTGTCACATCATCATGATTGTTTTTAGTCATGTTAGTTGTGACAATAATATGTTCAAAATAAGACTTGAACCTTCACCTCCTTTTCACAATCCAAGGCTTGTAACATTCGATCACCCCTTCATGTGGTGATTAGAAATAAGTTTTGCAAAAGATATATAAACCCACATCTACTTTGAATTTCACACATTATAACCTCATTATGTAATTAAATAGTTTCACAACGAAATTGATTACATGTTTTCAATTTCAATACTTGATTTAATTCATTATTTAATTTCAAAATTGCATTGGTTTTTTTTATTATCTTTTCATTTTCAAAATGTAGATATGCATTATATTAATTAAAATTATTTCTTTCAAAATCAATGCAGTACTTTCAACTAAATGATTCATGTTATAAATCCAAATATATACATTTTATTACATCCATCATATTCCAATTATGGGTCCACTCATAGTTGGGGTACCCAAATGGACTATTTCATAATCAAAAGATTACATTGGACAATTTTGAATTTTTTTACAATCATAATTTATTATTGTGTTGTCCAATTAAAGTAATGCAATATTGACCAAATAAAAATATCTAAAAATATTTGTAAATCATTATAGTGAAAAATCACTAGTAGCATACAAATAAATAAAATTTCTAATTATTGGATCAATTTCAATGAAGTTTGTGTCATAAAATTTTTGTTTGTGATATATAATGAAAAAACTCTCATATATTCTTGTGGTTCATGAGGGGGAGGGGTGCCCCAACAACAAGTGGACCTTTCCATAACTCATGTGGTGACAAAGATTGTTGTCCCAAAATATATAAGCACACACATATTTTGAGTTTTGCACATAATAGTTCTTCATTACATGATTATATAGCTTCAGAATGAAATTGATTATACATATCTTTAATTTCATTATTTCATTTAATTCATTTTAAATTTCATGATTACATTGAAATTTGTATTGTTTTTTTGTTTCAAAATTTAAAAATCTATAACATTTATTCTAAATACATATTTCAAAAAAATGAATCTCATAATATAAACTAAATGAGGTAATCTTTTGCACTCTACTAGGGAAGCCATACAAATTGAGGCCTTCTTCAGACCTAAATCTACGATGACTTATTGCTTTGCCCTACTATGAACAATTAGTTTCCTGTCATAACTATATAGTCAAATCATTCAACATTTGACTGTAGTTATGTAGTTGGGCATCCACGGCATTTGCATGTTAAGAATAATAAGATGGAGCAAGAAAAATTCATTTTTTTTGCCTATTGCAAATAATCCCGACCACTCAAAGGGAAATAGAAGCTTTTTACTCCAATGATGCCAATTTTGGTGAAAAACACATAAAAGTGATTGACAATCTATACCACTTTTTCTTTTATGCTACACGTTAGAGAACACATAGGAAAACCAAAAGCCTAAAAAAATGCAACAATCCGCGGTTTTAGTACCTGCTTTGTAATCCAATTGGTTAATGATGCATGTGAGTCAAACTGCACCCAACATGTTCAACTAATGGAAGCTAATTTGGCTCTTAAAAATGCTTGACTTGATTCTTTTTGAAGGCAATTGATTTTATGAACATTTTCCCATCAAAGTTCCCTTATAAAATATCTCAATATCATAGTACTAAAAGTCTCAAAATGATCATTGTTGCAAAATAACAATATATTGTATTAGTAAAATATTGTGGAATGATTTTCAAATATAGTGCAACCAATGCAAAATTATTCATAGCAAAGTCACTAAGCAAATGTCTCATAAAAATGCATTTATCCTATTTTCATTTTTTCTTGATATAGTTTGAGTACATTAGCTTCTTACCAGAGTGCTAGACTCAATGGCTTGGTTGTAGCAATAAATGGAAACAAATAATGGTCACCACCTTGTTCCTCATATCCCAAGTCAACATATCATTTGTTCCACCCTTTTCATAAACTGACCAGCTTCACTAGATCAACTCTTGGAGATGGTACCACATTTTGTAAACCTGTTCACAGTAATAAGCAATTAGCAATTTACCACTTGTGTCTATTTACATTAAATTTTGTCCCATATTCTTGTATGCTTTCAAGAACATTCTAGACTTTCTTTGTGACTTTAATGTAACTTCTTCACCTCAATTAGCCATTAGCTCCACAATTCAAACAACGGGTGTCACACTGTGGCCTTGCCATTTACATTAAAAACTATCTCAATGAAAAGTCTCTAAAAAAAATAAAAATTCTTCAAGATATTATTATAACTCTACAACTAATCTCAAGTTTCAACACTAGCCAAAACATCATTCAAAAATCCTCATATGAAAATAGACCTATTACCTAGGGGCCAAAATCCATTAAGCAACTATACTCTATAATGAATCTAAACACAATATCCTTGCCTTGGTAAGCAACGCCAACAAAATATGGAAGTGCTTTTACAATTCTCAAGATTGTTATTACAAGTTTTGCTCCCACCTCAGACTCCTCATATTATCATTGAGTTGTCAACACTCTTTCCAAATCAAGTTGGGTAGAATTAGCACTTCACTAATGCGTTTTAGTTCTTATTAGACTCCAAGTGGAACCTCTTAATTGCCACACCTTTCCTACATATTCTGAAACTGAATTCTCTTCGCACTTTAGGACTGTCCATTTCAAACCTTACCTTTAATATTGTCACTCTAGAATTATAAGCCAGGTGAATGCTCAACAAGAAAGTAATTACTTCTATTCTACATGTTCAGAAACTTGCAGAAGAATTCCAATAGAAGCACGTTTTCTTTTGAGAACTACACAAAGGGATAGGATAGGTTGGCTACTCACATTAGATGTAAGATTGTCTTGAAGCTCCAGTAACCAAGCAAACAAACACTTTGTACAAGAACGGAACAAGCAAGTGACACATGAATCACAGGCCAGCCCTCACCAAAATACTTCCAACATGGAAATCTTTGAAATACCTTCAACAAAATGGAAATGAGGGATGCGGGTAGTGGAAATTTGCTGCGGCTGCTGCCACTAGTCTAAAACAACAATTTGAACTAAATTTTTATGGCTGTATCTTTCACCTTTCTTGGTTGTTTAGGTGTACAAGACGCATGACTTTTGCATCCACCCCTGGATTTCATGGTTTTTTCCTTGTAGAAGAAAGCATGACTTTTGCATACACCCCTGGATTGCTTGGTTTTTTCCTTGTAGAAGAAAGCATGACTTTTGCATACACCACTGGATTGCTTGGCTGTTTCTTTGTAGAAGAAAGCATGACCTTTGCATCCATCCCTGGATTCGCAGACCCTCCTTACATCATGTCAGTTATATGATTGGTGATTTATAATACCTTTTTTTACAGCACCGTCCATTTCTTCACTTTTGACTAAAATTGGACAATAATAAACTAGCTCTTACTTCAGCATTCCGAAAGTGAGAAATATTGACACAGAGTGTGTGAAACACTTCCAAATTGTATCAACTATTAATTAGTAATGGGATGTACCCAAAAAAAAAAAGCTTTTTTTTTTAAGGAGCCAATTAATTGGCACATCACTAGTTTTTAAAAAAAACTTTGGGTACTCCTCAAAATAAAAGCATAGAGGTGCTTCCTTTGGGGCCCCTTTTTAGCTTATATATATATATATATCCATCCATCTATCTATGAAGGAAGGTAGGTTGTTTGTTTTGGTTTGTTTATCATGTTGAGATCTTCCAAATTATGGTGTTTCTTGCCACATTATTTGGTGCCATTGGAAAGCCCTCAATGAGTGGGGTGCACTGAGTTGGTTTCATAACATTTCAACAACTTGTGGAGAAAAGTTATTGAATACTGAAAAAAAAATTCACTTAAAATTCATTTAAACCATAACTACAAATTATAGGGGAATTTGGGTATTGTTGGAAAGCCCTGGGTGATTAGGATGTAATGAAAGTGATTTAAGAAATTTTAGATCTAAGGTGCAGAGATATTGAATTTTGAGTAATTTTTCTCACTGATAATTGACTTAAAATATGTTTTTGGCCATTGAGCTCTATTGTCAAGGCCCTATTCACACTTGAGCTAGCAGCATATGCCAAACTAGCATATATCAGAGTTTTTTTTTGGGCAAAACATATGGGATAAAAGTGTGGTGGTAATTAGAACAACTTGGGAGGAATGCTTTGAGAGCTTGATGGGAACAACTGGGACACATTGGGGACAACGACAAAAAAAATAAAAATCATCTCCCCCCCCTTCCCCATATAGTGGCTGAAAACTTTCAAGATGAAATTTAGTTTCATAGTAATAATATTGCCATCAATATGACATTGGACCCATTGAGACTTCAAGACAAAATTGTGGAAAAGCTTAAGACATCATTCTTTTGGAGAGGATGTATCCTATCTATAAATTTATTACGTCTGTGACGGAGTTCGGTGTTCAGGTCGACCAGGCCCGGCGTGGGGGGTGGGGGAAGGAGAGGTTTGTTACAGACAGATCCAGCCCGGCACTCCCGGATTTCGATCGACCAGGTACTGTCTGTCTGTCGAGGTCCTGAAACCCAGATCACTTTTAAACCTGTCCCCCCAGTCCCGAGGGCCCAAAAACTATTCAGAACCTCAATCACACACTTTTACTTCTTTACTTACTGAATCCCGAATCTCGAGTCCTGAGTCCCGACCAATCCAGGTCCCTAAGTCCCAATGCCCAGGCTTCAAATTACTTACTGGGGTGCCTACGATCAAAGAGCCGAACGGTAAAAAAAAACTTGGCGCGGGCCAGGCGCCACCCAGGTGTGTGGAATTGCGGGAGTAAGTATTAAACCGAGGCGGTGACGAAGCCCGGTCTCCCCACAAAGACCCGGGTCCCGGGCCATAAACCAAGCTCTTTGCCACAGGTGGACCGGAACAGGGCCCGTGTGTTTCCGGGGGCTGTCGCTGACATCGGCTCGAGTACCTGAGCTCGATCGTCTCTCTCCTTTCTCTTTGTAGCTCAAGAAGGGAAGGGGCTGGCACGTTGCGTTGCGTTTTTTAACCTCCCATTACCAAGTTTGTTGCAACTTGAATGAGGGTATAAACTTTCTTTAATTACTTTTGTGACAAAATTGAATTCAGGACATGAAAGTCTATTAATATCCACAATAATTTGTTTTAGGGTTGTTCAAATTGAATAATCCTAGGACAAACTTTGGCTATAGCTCCTCATTTCTTTGTCAATGCCTATAAAGTTGTTTTAAGGTTTATAATTGAAATTGAATACCACTTCCAAGAATTGTGCAGCTCCTTTAATTACTTAAATGCCTACAAGTTTGTGGTGCCCATTGTTTTTGAAATTATATAACCCTTACCAACTTTGTTTGTCGCTCCTCATGTTTCTTTGTCAATGCCTTTAATTATTTGCTTTCCATTGTTGTTGGAATTAAATACTCCTTTTGGGAATTATGGTTGTAATTCCTCATTTCATTTGGCGTGAAAAAGGGTTTCGTAATATATATATTTCTGATAGCTTTAGTGGTATTTAAATCATACAAGCCCAATATCCATAGCATTTTGCAAGGCCAGATTCACTAGATCACCTTATCATGGGTCCATTGTTTTGGAAATTCCCCCATCCTGGGGCTTATCCTACACAAAAGAAGATCAGTGCAAAGCCCAATGCCTAATTGCTTTGGAAAGTAGAGATACATCTCCAAGTCAATCTCTCCTCTGGTGTTAACTTTGTACTCCCTCCTGAATATGCCTTTTATATGGGACTGGTGTTAAAATCCATCAATAAATATGTTGTGCAGCCTTAACCCTAAAGAATCTTAAATTGGCCACCATGTACATAGATGGTAGAATGTAATGTGTCAATCTCAAACATACCACATGTCAACATAAGCAATACTTTTACGCTCTTAAAAAAGTCTCTTACTTTTCATATTTCTAAGGTTCTCCAGAAGCATCATACTCCATTTTTGGTAACTATGCTCTCCTCTAGTCTTCTGACAAGCCCTAACATGCATGTCACCGCCGCATCCTCCTCTGAAGGTTGTGTCGAGAAGAACTCACACAGCACATCATTGTTATTTCATTGGCGCTGAAGTTCTAAACACAAGTTCACCGTTATGTAACAAGTACCACACTGAGATCTACCATTGCTTATATAGCCGCTCAAAACAAGCTACGATATCCTTGGGCTAACAATTGAGCACAAGGCTGTTGAAGAACAACTTCTTGGTATATATAGACTAGTGCAAGAAACATTTTAGACATACCCAATAGCAAAAAGAGTGGAAATCTCGGATGAATTAAAGTTGAATTAACAAAACATATTAGGACTAAGAAAACACTCTAAAAGGAATCATGGGACCAATATTTCAATGTGTTATTCTAATTTTCCCATTGTGAAACAGAGGAATGATTGTATTTTCCCATTGCCAAAACAAATCATTTCGTGTTTGCATAAGGGAATTTATTTTTTCCTTGATGGTCACACTAGGAATCCTAAAAGAGTTTCTCTGTGACTTATTTACCACATGCAGTAACAGAGTTGCCCGCCTAGATTCTTGTAATGTCATGTTCCTTGATGAAACTATACTAAGAAAATAAAATAAAAATGCCAATCAATATTTATGTAGAGTAATGCTTCATATTCCTGTACATGCAGAACGTTACAATTAGCAGTTGCAGTTACGGAAATGATTAATCTATTTCCTTGAGTAAATATCAAATTCTGTAATTTGTTTGTAGCATGAGTCTCATGCATGTTGTCTGGTGCCTACCAGAAACAAATCTTTCTGTTCTTGGAGATTTATAAAATAGAAATCTTACTGTAAAGTCTCAAGTTGGTGCAAAGTTTCCTAATTAAGTTGCATGCATAACCCAATAGTATATATGTTGTGGGCCTTGAAAACTTTGTTCATGAATAAATTCCCCAAGTCCATTCACACTACTATTTTGCAGAAGATGGGTATCAGAATTGTTATCATGCCCTGCTGTTATAACAAGTCACAATGTCCTGATGTTAACGTGAACAATGGCTACTTGAAAATTGAACCCAAGCTAATTTCATGAACTCCCAATTTGTTTTTTTAAATTGAAGGGTGATGGCCTTGGAGGCACTTGTTGTTGCACCTTGCAGATCATGGGTCTTTTAAAGCTTGAACAAGCTTCAATCTAGCTAGTACTCAAAAAATGCTAAGGATTAAATGTTGCTAGATGCGAATTTGTGATATCAATATCCTTGTCATAAGATCTATGATCAATTTGCAATTTTATTGATTAATACCTGGTCGAATACAGCAAGTGTCATCTTCATAGGGTATACATCATGAATCCATCATAGGAGTGGGTCAATTATTTGTTAAGAAATGAATCATTTGTGACAAGAAAAAAACTCATAAATTGTGACCAACAAAAAGCACATCAAGCCACATCAAATGTACTCATTCTTTATTCCCAAGTTCCAATCACTTGATAATCCTGGTTCTTGAGGAATATCAGGACAAAATTGAGGTATTAGTTTCAAATCCTATATTTGCCACCAACTACCTTAACTCATCATCAGATAATGTTAAATTTTTGTGTAGGCTAAAGCCCTTAGGTGTGGACATATGTAATTTTCCAAAATAAGGGGGTGTAACTTAAAAACAATGTTATTTGTTTTTCTGTGGATGAAGATTACAAATCTTAACTTAGACTGGTGGTTGAATTGTTGGTGGCATGGTGCTTCAATGGCACAAAAAAATTTGCTTTTAATGTGTTTCTATTTTTGGTGTGTTTTGTTGCTTTGTAGGTTATGATGAAGGGAGTTTGGTGAGTTAGTTTCTGAGATGGAGTGTAATTTCAACAGCTCAATGAAAACTTTTCATGAGTTTTGTGGATTAAGTTTTTATAAGGAGATTGGCAAGGGGATTTTGGGGAAGAAAGGAAATGAGGTGATGAAAAGTATATTTGATGCAGGTTGAAGAAATGAAGGCAAGTTTTTTGGTGATGAAAGAAAAACTATGTTGCTAGACTTTTTGGAGGACTGGGAAGTGTGGTTGGATTTTGATTTTGGGTGTTGTAAATAAATAGAAGTAAAACTTGATTAGAACTACTGGATCGAAAGAATCTTTACGAATAAACTTCTGTTATGCTAAGAATGTCATGAAAAGGTCTAGAGTTGTTGCATGTGTTTCTGTAGGGACCAACACAAAGGAAAGGATGAACATGTTTAGGATTTCTGAAGTGGTTGTGTGGCAGTTCATGTGTGATGTTTAAGGGGATTTTGAACTGGGTATGGAATGTGTTTTGTCTTGAGAATAACACTTGTTGCATTATGGGAACTCTAAAGGTTTTCGAGACTCAAGGGATGCTGGGAAGTAAATATGATTGTACTAGTTGATCCTACCCTGAATCTCTAAAATTGAATCATGTTAAAGTAGTAGAGTTAATTTTTATGGGGATTCTATTGTTGGGTATGAGTTGCCACCTCACAAAAACAACATGTTGACTTTTAGAAAGGAAATCAAAATGAACAATTGATCCCTTGTGGTCCATAAAATTAAAGCCATAAAACTTAAATGTTTGTAAAGATCTTGAAGAAAAATGATATTTGAAGCAAAATCATTATACTTCAATAAAAGTTCTAAAAACATACTTTAGTTTATGTATGTTTAGCAAGGGGGATGTGCACATTATAGAAAAATTCACCTTGTTTTTGGTGACAAGGGTTGGAATGGAGTCACGCATTACATTTAATCCCCCACCTATATTAAACACAAGGCTAAAATTATATGGACTTAAACATTACATATAGTAAAGGAAGGATGGTACCGACAATGAAGCCTCCCCTGAAGCCGGACGGACAGTCTATTTCGTGGATGACGGACAAACATTTCATCCATCGCGTCATCCACACAAACCTGTGAAAGTGGGAAAGAAGAGGGAGTTGAAGTGGTGGTCACAAAGTTTTGTCAAATTCTATGCGAGAGTGATGGTGGTGGTTTGATTTGTTGCATGTGTGACAAGTGAAACTAATGCAATTGATGATCATGTGAACTTCAATCAACAATACATATAACTGCAACAAACAACGACAACAACAACAACCACTTCTCATTGACACTACCATCTCTCTCTGTGTTCTGCAGTTGCAACTCCAGAGCTTCAAGCCCATCAACAGGATCCACTGCCATCTATGTGCTTTCCATTTTTACGTGTATGACATGAGCATGCAAGTGGAGGCGCACCACTACTGCATGCACTACAACCAGGACATGCGATAGTGCGTCATCTTCGATAGTCCTGAGGCGGATGCTCGCTTCATCAGTGTCGAGTACATCATCTCCGAGAAGCTTTTCGATACTCTGTCTGATGAGGAGAAGAAACTATGGCATTCCCATGAGTACGAAGTCAAAGGTGGGATTATCTTCATGCCGGGAGTTCCCAAAGCAATCGAGAGAAAAGAACTCGAAGAGGTACAAATGTCTAGCATTTGAACCACCTGAATTTCTTCACGAGTCGTGGAAAAAATCTTCTTCTGCAGTTGTTGAAAGTTCTCAGACTTCGTTGCAATCCATGATCACCGAGCTTGAACTCAAACTCACTTTCTCTATTTCTCTTTCTCTCTGTGGGAGTCTAAATTTGGGATATGGTCGATTTCTATTTTGCTGCTGCAGATAGCGAAAACGTATGGGAAAGTGTTCCATTTTTGGCAGTTTGACAAGGGCGACACTCTTCCAATCGGCCCACCACAACTGATGATGGCCATCACTGCTAATGGTCGGCTCAGGCTTGCAGCAGGTGAATGCGTACCTCCTGCTCCTCATCCTCTTATTGATCTCCTACTTTTGCTCAACTCCTACATTCCATTTCAGACAACATGGGTGGTGCTGTAATTGGGTGCAAACTCAGTAGAAACATGAATTCCCAATTGTGGGATTTTGGGATTTTGGGATTTTGTTTCTTTGTTTCTTACTTCTGCTCTTAAAAAATCTTGCTTTGGCACTGTCTTTTTCTAAAGAAATCTAGAAGCCATTGACATGATGGGGGCAGAAGCTCTAAAATTTTGATGTCTCTGGTGATAGTAATTTACCTTAAGGCCATGATAATAAAACACTCGCTATTTTGAAGTCTAAATTGCTGTTGTGGTGTGCCACAAGCTGCCAGCAAAGGACTGTGAAGGCTTGCTGTTCTCAAAACTGTTCAAAGTGATGGTAAGATCGGAGGTTAGAGCAATGCAATATAATTCTATGATCTATCATGTGATTGAAGATGCAAAATAGGCACATTAAGCTCTGGGGTGGCAGAAAATTTTCATTTTCTTGACCACATTAGTATGTGACATAATCTTTCCAATTTTGATCGTATGTGCGTAATAGTGACCAAATGTGTCTGTTGAACATAATGTATTTGCTCAGATCAGAGGTTAGAAATCAATGCAATAATAATTCTGTGATCTATCATGTAATTCAAGCTGCAAAATATACACATTGAAGAAGAGAAAGTACAAGGTTGCAAACAAGGATACATAACCTTTAGCTGAGCTTTTAACTCTGCTATGAACTGCAAATGTTGTGCATGAACCAGCTGCAGATAATCAACTTCGAGTGCTTTTGTGTGAAGAACAAAACAAACACCTCATTTCGAATTTTTTAAGTCACTACAAAGTTCATTCTAATTTTTTTAATCACCAAAAATTTGAGAAAAGTATTCAAATAAAAATAGCCAGATTATATACTATACATGGTTCAAGTAGGTATTACACAATAGGATACACACACCTGTGCATTATGCATCTGTGAATTCGGGGTTGCTGGATTGTACAGGCCAATGGCAGTAAGTTTAGTATTAGCAACTGATCAGTTGAGTAAATCCACCAGGTTCCCAGGCCATATCCTACTTAAAGTGAAGGCACATGAAGACCATGTAAGCTGGAGGAGCAGACCTTGCTAACCGTAATTTAGTAGCTGATTCAATTTTGTCCTGGGAACTTGTTGGATTTACTCAACTGATCAATTGCTGATGCTAAACTTATTGCCACCCATAATTAAGCACTTCTCCTTCATTTCCCGAACTGTTGTTTCTGCAATCTTTGGATTGGGAAATTTGACCAAGGCCTCCACTGTCCACCCAAATGCCTTGCCAACATGAGAGTCACTGAAAGCATACAATACCTATACAACATAGCACAAAGTCCATTTTTTCTTATGAATATTTTTGATTGAGAAGGTGGGGAAAGGTGGTAGTGGCAACTTACAAGAATGGAAGTGCCTATAAGAGGGTGTACACTTATGCATTATGCACAGGGCTCACACAGTTAAACATGAAACAATGAAGCCTCCCCTGACTCCGGACGAACAGTGGCTACGGACAATAGTTAAATATAGCACTGCTCTCAACCGCCCTAAGGTTACCCTCCCAAAGTGCCTGTATATGGGGTTACATGAATTCGTACTCCATGCGAGGTAAGTGCAAAAAACGAACAGTGTTCAAAAAGCGCATATATAAATAGGGGTTGCATGTTAGTGTCTTGAACCGGAGTGGAAAATGCGAAGAAGGGGGGGGGGGGGATCGACGGGGTAAAGAACCGGAGTTGGAAATGTGAAGGACCGGAAGGACTAGGCGGGGGGCTCGACAGGTTAAAGAACCGGAGTGGGAAATGTGAAGGATCGAGGGGGGGGGGGGTCGATGGGTTAAAGAATCGGAGTGGGAAATGGGAAGGACAGATGGGGGGGGGACCAACGGTTGTTTGAAAAGATAAAAGTTTTTTTAAAAAACCAAAAACATGAACCAAACATTGTTGAAATAACACACCTATGCATTATGCATGGGGCACACACTTTAGTAAAGGAAGAAAGTTCCTTCCCCTGACTCTGGACGGACAGTGGCTATGGACAGTAGCTAAATATAGCGAGGAAGTCGTGAAGCTTCCCTTGAATCCGGATGGACAGAAGCTACAGATGACGGGATGGATGAAACTATTAAAGGACGTCGGGATGAAATGAAACTTCCCCTGAATGCGTCCGGTCGTCCATGCGGATGGAGACCCTGGAAGCTCCGAGGTTGCCGGATGCACACCATCCCTCTGCTAAGTCTGACACTGCAGCTTTCTGCCCACCAAGAATGGGGAGGAAATAAACCAGGAATGAAATTATAATAATTTAAGATGATGATGTTGTTGTTGTAGAAATGTTGCAAGTTAGCTAATAGCACCATATGCTTTGCCCAAAGTTCAAACTCCCCTATAAATAAACTATAATCCAAGGGTGCACATTTGTTTCTATTTTGCAACTGGGGGTCCAAAGAGGTACTTCTATTGGGGGCATGCCCCAAAGTTCCAAAACAATTGCAAGTGGGCCAATCAATATGGCTCCATTAAAATAAATAAAAAAGTTATGAGGGCACCCATGATGTAATTAATATGAATCACACTATGACATTCCTAAGAACACCCTAGCTATTCACCTCTTTTATTAATTAGATGAGGTGCCTCCCAATTTTGTTGTTTTTTTTTTCACAATGAACCAATTTGATTGGCCCATCACACCAAAAAATGAAACTATGGAGGCTCCCCAAGATAGAAGGTTCTTCAACTATTTTGAAGTATTGAGTTCCTCCCCTTTGGCCTACCCATATGGGTGAAAGGAGGACAACAATTTGCCAAAGCATATGGGATTAAAATGAGTTGCTATGGAGAATATGTTGGGGAATACATTGGGAACTTGGGCAACATATTGGGAACCCATTGAGAACTTAAAGGGAACACATTGGGAACGAGAGAAAAATGAAAAAAAAATCCTTCTAACTCCCAGCAAAACCTTGGGTGAGCACCTAATAGTAATTTAATTCAGTTTCCATGGCGACAAGGCATTTCACTCCTTCAAAATGGTCCATTCTGTGAAGCAGAAGGCACCATGCCAGATTCTGCTGGACTCCACAGAGGGGTGTAACCCCAAGGTAAGTGGGTAACTGAAGCACCTAGGTGGCATCCTAGGTGGCACACACATGTGCTCTAGGCACGGGGCACACACTAGTACATATTAAACATGAGGCTTGGGAAAGGAGGGCTTTTACATCTACTCCCTAAAAATGAAATGGGTTTTACACCTGTAGTCTCATAGGTGCTTTGACTTAGGTTGACCTAGGTGTAAGATCCATCCCACTTTTAAAGAATACACGTGTAATATCCTTTTTCTTTTCTAAGAAATATTTTCACGGATATAAGGTTCCCTCCAAATACATTTAAGTAAGGTGTTCCAAATGCTTTCCAAATCCATAGCCCATTCTTGGTGTGCTTGATGGCACATTTTGAGCCTTTGAGATGCTATGATTTGTAGGAGTAAATTTTTGTTCCAAAAAATTGAAGACAAGGAAGAATGATGTCAATTTTTTCCCTTAAATGGACTTCATTTCAAAACCTATTGAAAGAAAAAAAAAGGCTACTAATTGAGTTGAAATCCAATTCCAAGGTTCATTATTCATATTGTTTTGCCATGGATATCGAAAATGAAGGAAATAGGGAGGTCCAATTTAGAGGCCATATCCTTCTCCCATCATTGAATGTTTGAATATGACAATATTGCAAATCTTCCAAATTATCCATTATATTGTGCACTTTTGGAAAATCTAAATTATTATTTTAACAAGTTACAAATAGTCTATGAATACATTACATAAAAGTATCAAGCTAAAAAGGTGTTTGTAAATATAAACAAAATCCTTACATTATATTTTTATTTTGTGATCTAGGGGTCGATTGTGGCATTAACAAGCTAATAGTAGATAGAACATATTTTTAAGGAAATTTTTTTACCCAAAAGAATTTTTCTAGCCATGGCTTAAAGAATGTAATCATGTAGATTGTTCTTTATTAGTTATAGTTCAAACATTTGATATCTAAATTCAAACCCTTGTGTTTTTCACTATAGTGGAAGGCTTGCTCCCAAACACATCCCCTAATTTGGAGTTCATAGCATCAAGAACATCAACTTAAGGGCATAGGCCCAAAAATTAAACGAGACCTATAAAAGCTTATCTTCCAAGCATAAATTTTTAAATATATATATATGAATGATGAAAGGTTTGTATGCAAAGGGAAAAAGGTCCAAAGCAAACCCATTTTTGGTTGGTACCTCTAATAACCATCACCAAAATTTAAAGGAAAAAAAATTCATTTAAATTAATTTTGAAAATTATTAATGTTAAATTATAATTTTTACTATTGACTCGCACCACATGAGGTTTGTGTTCTTGCATACATATGCACTGCATTAAAAAAACTGTAATTATTCACATAGGTTACACAAACAAAAGATTTTCTCTCCTAAAATATTTCTAACATGTGTACTTAAAATATTTAAATCTTTATCATTAAATGTCAAATTACACCATTGTAAAAATATTTTCTTTTTGTTTATCAACTACAATCATCACAATACAACCCAAATTTATGACTGAAACAAAAAATAAAAATTATTATAAATTTATAAACATGATTGCAATGACCTTCCGATCCTAACCTTCAAATTCGCTAAAAAATTTGTGATTGCCTCAATGCACTATAAACATGTTCATTTAATCCTGAAAAAAAAACTCAAGTATTACTTTGCTCGAACATTTACCATCACCACTCATTTGAAATATTAAAATTAAAACTATACATGATTGTGATACTCTTTTAATATAAAATTTGAAATGAAGAGCTTTTCTCAAGTAAGTCTTATATTATCCAAATGTTGAATGGGTCTACAAAATTTTCTAATGCTTCCACCCAAGGATGACTTTACCCTCTCTTAAACTGACAAAAGTTGCTTCCACATTGGGAGGTGCTTTCAAATATGAAGAAAAAAACCATTGAGTACTTTTCAATTTGAGAAGAATCCCTTCACCTCTCAAATGGAGCTTGTTTCCAGATTCTCCAAAGTGAACACAGCCAGCATGCTTCAGGCATTTGTAAATAACTATGTGTCTTTCAGGATCTTTCAAGATCTCTGCGTGTATGTAAAAAACTAGACCATATGCAACCCAACTGCTTGACCAGCAATTCCAGCTCCTACACCCAAGGAGTGGCTTTATTCCTCATGCAAGTCTGACATACTTGAAAATGGAATGCAAAATTTAAGATCAGCCCAACTGGACCCAACTCCACTTACAAAAGAAGAGGAAGTGGTTTCCCAAGAGTCAACACCACCCAATGAAATGACAGCAACCATTGCACTGCCACAGCTGGAGCCAAGTATCAAAAGATCACATTTAGAAATGCCCATCCATCCTGAACACAAATACATACAGCCAAAGCTTAGTGCCTTTGACTACTGGACAGTGGCCACTAGGCTATTACTCTGATGTAAAGGGCAGACATGAGTACTCATGAGGGCCACCCAGACATAGTATAGTCAATGGAGAATATTTCCCCTTCTGCATACATCAAGACTTTACAAATCCTTTGCAAAATGAATGGGCAACTTTAGTAGAAACCCTAATATGATGATTAGGTCACCTCCAGCTTTGGAAAGGAGATAAACTCTACACGAGAGATGAAGGATGAAACAGGGCTACCCTTGGCCACAAAAAGAGTGTACACCACTGATACATTGATCTGCCAGCTCTACTACCAAAATGCTGTAAAAAAGAATCATTTTTCACATATTCAATTGGTCCAATCATGAGCCTTACAATAATTGAGGTTTGTGAAAAAGTATATTAGTTTTGTCTGAAGGGTCTCCATAAATACCTGTACAATTCTATACACAAGCACTTCCAGGGGGTCTCACCAACAGCAACACTTCTGGCTTTGGACTCTCAGGTGAGAATTGGGTTTGTAGCATGGGTTTGATTCCCGTATTACCATGGTCAAAGCAAGAATAGTTGATAGATGATGTAGGTCTTGATGTTCATATCAAAATTCTCCATTGCTGATGCCTGATGTATGGAGAATGTGTGTGTCGAAGTCAAACCCTGCAGTCAACCATAACCGCCTCACCTGTGCACCACAAAGCATTCAGGGACTAGTTGCTACAGCTCGCAAGATTAGATCACAAATTGAAGACACCAAACCTAGTCATCACCAATACAAGTCCAGATACAGCAGCCAATCAAAAGGACTCAGAGGTGTAGCACATGATTCCATTCAAGGGGAAAGCTTCTAGTGGTGACTATCTTTCAGATTTGGATTAGAGTTATAAGAATTCCCAGTGGAAGGAAAAAACTCTTGTTAAATGAGCATCAATAAATCTTACTGCAGCATTTTTGTTTCTTCAAACTAAATGTTTTTCATCAATGGCCATATGGAAAGACAACCACACTATGATCTTTAACATTAATATAAACATCCCAGCTAAAATACCTACATAGGAACTTTCAGGTGGCAATGAAATCATGGATCAAAACTAAAGTTTTTTTCATCCATGTTGTGTGACATAGTAACCATTACTTTCTGAAATTGCCCTTTTGAGGTCACATTGTGGAATTGAATCAACCAAGTGATCGAGATAAAAAGCCCTATAGGCACAAAAAAATTAAGAAAAATCCTTAAGTGTATGTACAATGAAGATTACCAAAGTGAAATTTGATTGTTGAAAACTGGGTCATTCTTTTCAACACTTCTTTTAATCTGCATACACTAGGTATTGCAGATTTTTGTTGTAATGCTCACACTGGTTTCAACAAACTGTTATATAACTTTTAAGAACCAATCTACGAGAACATAAGATTTTAACTTTGACCCAAATTGGTTGTAAATTCTAGAATATGTGATATAATCATTGAGTCACAAGTAGCTCTGTCCTATAAGGGGCAAGTCAATATGTTGTTTCTGGAGGGCAAAAACACCAAATCAAAAGGATGTTGCAATATTGTTGCATGTAACTATTGATTTGCAATTGTTTTTACCTCACTGGACACACACATTGGAATGAAATGATTACTCCAAATTTAACCATGTGAACATGTGTGTTGGCTTGCCATATTTCTACTTTCAAACTCTATGACCTTCCCAACCTCACAAATTACATAAATATTTTTTGTTGTTCAGATTAACAACTCTGCAAGTACAGATGCAAGGAAGATCTATTGCATCTTTGGATTTGTTTCAATATGCCAAATCTGTTTGTATACCAACTTTGATTATCAGATGCTTGGGTTGCTATGCATACTAGTCACCAAATGTTTGAAGCTACTAGATGTACTAGTTATTAATTAGCATGCTTAGCTTGCTTTAATTATCTTCTTCAGTCAGTATACTATTCAATGAACATAGTACCGATAGTTTAATTATGGTATGTCTCAAATTGCTAATAACATCATGTCATACTTCACAGAATGATACTTCAGCCCAAACGCATTTTATGATAGGATTCAATTTTATATGTTGTGCCATTATAACCAAAGCAATACATTTGGCATTGACTTCATTCTTTCTTTTCAGCTTCATTGTGTCCATTGACAGAGAAGTTTAACAAAAACTGGGATTAGCTAGACAAGGGCACAGACAACACTCCTAACAGAAACATACCAGTTTCTTCTAACCCCTGTCACTCATGCAACCTGCAACAGTAACGAAAGATAGACAGCAGACTGTACCTCGTTCAGGCGAAGTTCACTCTTGTACAGCTTTTGGTTCCGGCGCAGTTCATTGTCTTCCTGCAATGCAAATCCATTTCATTATGAAATTTTAAAGTATTAATAACTATATTATATTTGTATTTGTGGACCAAATCACAATATTAAATTAATAGAGGTTCTGATATTGGCATCCAAAGACATTTAAAAGATAACTTAATTTATTAAAATCAGATGTAATTTAAAAGGTATGTATAACTTTGTTACCTAAATCAGAATTTAAATTATTAAATTTGAATTTTTTGAAATACAATATTTTGAATTAATGTAATGTCTTAAAAGTTTTAAAATTTTAAAAAGTCAGTAACTATTCTAATCTTCTCAATATCAAATACACAAACATGGAGAAATACTGTAGACTATTGGGCACATAAAAAAGAGCCAGTACAACATCCAGCAACATGGATTCCATATGGAAAATCCTGCACTGGTTTTTTAGTGTACCTGGAGACTACCTTATCTGTCTAAAGAGCCAGCGGGTTTTACAAAATCGTAATTGCCTGGCATTGTAGGCAGTACAATTTCGAAAAGTCTCGCATCATTTTTTCCCATAATACCCAGCAGGTATCTGGAAACCTACCTGCCGGATATCAAGGGAAATTGTTTTCTAAAAAGCCAAGTAAAGCCCTTTTGGAGGGGGGGAGGGGCATGCTGGGCTTTATGGGAATTGAGCCCACACTCATCTCTGGCTTGTGGGGCCCTTATTCCCATAAAGCCCTTATCCAAAATCCATGGAATTAATTCAACACATGCACACACAGAATCAGTTGCAGGTTGAGTAAATGCACATTGGACATGCCAAAACTAATTGTCTATAATTTTTCTGCAGATGTAAGAGCTCCAGTATGCAACTTGATATGAGCAACTGGTTCATACCACTATAGAAATAATCCTAAGGCAGTAAAGAGTTGGTGAAGAAACTGACCTCGCCATGTTGATCCAAGTAGATGGAGGGGAGGGTGCAGAACCGGTCGCCTCGCATAAGCAGGACTTGTGTTGTCCTCATAAGTAAGAAGATGCCAATGCCAGCATACTCTGCAGCAGAGGAAAAGAGCCAACCCACAAATAGCTCAAATCAACACCTCAAATGGCCTGAATTCTACTGCAGAACAATTCCATTGTGAAGACAATGGTCACTTAAGTCAACAGGGCATTTACCAAAACAAAATCAGGGCCATTTCGAGCACAAAAACTGGGACCAACAACTATTCAGCACACTGCAGCACAGATGTGAAATGGTGAGAAACTGGCCAATATGCACTGTAAACCATCAGAAAAACAGATGATGCAGACTGTGCCAAATCAGCATCCGTAGTTCACATAGAAAGTTTAACTGGTGGTTATTCAACAGAGACCACAATCAATCTAGAAACACCACCTCGTTCTGCATGTGTTGAGCACACTCCGTGTTCATCTGCATGCCCTGAGCACTTTGATTTAAAGCAAAGAAGATCTCCACATATCAAGCAAAATGCTGCATCTCTGCACACATACACAATGCGTTTCCATGTCACATGTAACCAAAGCTTTCTCCATGCACAAAAAATGAATGAAATTACTAGCAGTAAATCATGGGATAAGGGGCATAGTTTGTCTTGAGTTATAACAGTGGATGAAACAAAAGAATTGTAATCAATCCAGAACAGAATTCAGCAACTGTAAACCACCCATTCTTTTTGCACAATAGCTTCCAGTAGAAGAGGACTTACATGGGCACATTGCCACACACTTTACACATTTCCCGAATGCTCCTCCACTGCAGTTCCTGACCAATGACCACAGCACAAACAACGAGCTCAATGCTTTGCAGACCTGATGACAGTAGGTAATTCAGTGAGCTGAAGGACCCATCAATACACGATTCTAGGGACATCAAAAAGTTTCTGTTGTGATTTCATCATTGATCACAGTCTGGACTGCAGCCTGTTTTGCTAGTCACTTCCATGTCAGCCAATTCTACTAGTCTGAATCAATTGCATGTATTCATGAAGACACAGATGCAGTACAGTGAAGACCAACCTGGTAAACTGAAGGCAGTGGTGTGAGACACAACTGCTTTGAAACTTTCCAAAGGAATGGTAGAGCACGTAAACCCTGAATAAATCAACAGCAGGACACTCAATATGTGTTAAGAAATCAACATAAATAGACTTGACAGCTGACCTGAAAATAAGGTTATAAAGAATTTAGATAGAACAACATATGACAGAACAAGGACAAAGAAAGGACAACAACCCTATAAAACAGACTGGGGAGCAGTTTAAATAACAGATACACTCACATGCATGTATAGTGACCTTCACAATAACATGCATCATAGTGAACATCTACCATAACATCGCCACTGACTTCGTTAGCTCCATTCATTAACATCAGGTGGAGGTCAATGTCATACAACAACCAATGTACTGAGTTTCAGTCACAGTACTCCCAGTATCTGGGAGACTCAGCCATTGATTTTGGCTAGCTAAACAGAAAGAAATAGAGGAGGACTAACCAAAGAAAGAGGAACTACCAATCAAATAGGGGGAAAAAATGAAACAAGGAAAGAGGACAAGAAGAGAGAACATACAAATATGATCTTAAGAGAACAATGAGGGAACAGTAGAAGATAAACCTAGAGTCAAGAAAGTTCTAATGGCTTCACCTGCTTGCTTCTATCAAGCTGTACACAGTCTGCAGCTAAACAGTCAAAGTCTGAACATTCACACAGTGAAGGAATCCCCCAAGTAGGGCTATTCAACAATTCACTTGTAGAGAATCTGTGTTGAAGGTATTCCAATAGTGTTATTTGCTTGTTCTCACCTGCTGCACAATGTCATCAACCAACAAATTGTTATTGAGATTCAAAGACATGGCACTGGAAGAATGAGGGTGGTCATAATCTTGTGAGTTTTTACTCACAAAATATCAGACTAACACCTTTTCATGAATAACAGTGATTAGCTGCCATTACACCCGACTGATTTCACCAGCTCTGGCAGCTGGTGTTGATAAGTATAAAATAGTCTGCTGAAGACTTAGAGCAAACAATTGTACAAAATTCACATCCTGAGTTTGTGTGGCATTACTACAAGTGATGGGAAGACCCAGATATGATATCAGCTAGCACTCAAGAGAGACAACTAATCAAAAAAGTCAATAGTATCCTCATTCAAGCAGGGCAATACAGTGAGTTGTCACCCTATTTTTGCCCTACAACAATTGAGTATTCATCCCACATGAAACAGAAACTATTTGACAAAAATGTAGCACATTTTTGTTTGCTATGAACCATATTCACACCTTGGTCAATTGCAATACTTCCCCAAACCTCTTGTTGCTCCAGATATTGCTCCAAGTATGCAGCATCCATCAACTTGCTTCCTGCAGACACGTTTTGCAAGGTTGACACCATGAGCTGGAACTATGGCTGTAGATCTATCTTCCAAACCAACTCTTGCTTTACTTTCAATCAACTGGAGCTTTGTAACAAGAGGTAAACCTGAGCCATAATGCTTCGTATCCAACTCCTCACATGGTACAAGTTGCATCTGCAACAAAACAACCATTATAGAACTTGCAACCCAGGCCAATCAACAGAAATGTTCTCAAGTGGCACCAAGTAATCTGAAACTTTTGGTCCTGGAAAGCTACTTCCTGCTTCAGCATGAAATAAGCAGATAGCAGACTACATGCAAGACCTCAACAATAAGCAAAAGGAGAAAGAGACCAGCAAAGCTGCTCGACGCAGGAAGGGGAGACACGCATTTTGTATCACCAATTTGATGTTCACAGCTTCCAAATGAGCTTCCAGCCTTGTCAGGGCTCTTGATGTTTGATTGATGGCAACAATATAAGTGAACTCTACCATCCAGATAATCTGGCGCAATTTGAGGCACCCTTCAAAACACTGGGAAACAAGCAAATTATGAGAAAGATATTGCTGCTGAGCAAACATACAGTTTAGCTCAGATAATTAATGAACAGTGTATTGCAAGCTGATTTCTTCCAGAGCAAATTGCTGGTGTCAATTATTGGGAAGAAAATACTCACACTTAGAAGCAAACAGGTCAGAATCGCAAATGGGTCCACTTCAAGCAAATCACCCTCCATAAAGTCGGGATGCATATATTTATATTCATGTATTTCTGGTATTGTTGGTGGTTGGGTCTCCCCAGAACTAGGCGGAGGTGGCACATATTTGCTCAGACCCTTGTGTGAAGACTCCACAGGCAATCCCTGCTGCTCAAGGTGTTTCATACCCGGCCCACCTTGAAAATGTGGTGTGGAAGACTTGGGCAAAAGGATTTCCTCTTGCTTCTCTTCCAAAGGAGGTGAAGTTATGAAATCTTTTCTTAAACAATCCCCAACTGAAGCTTGAAGACTTATTTCATCTTCAGACATCTCTCCGTTCTTCATATCCACTTCTCTCTTTGAATGACTGCCGTCTGTCGGAAACAATTTTTCAAGAATCTCCGTAAGATGCTGCCATACAGGTGCAGAATTGAGGTCAAAGGACCCAGGTGCATCCATTTTCTTTTCATTCCGACACAACAAGGCCAGATTGTGCCACAGACTTTTCAGCTGTTCCTTTTTTTTCTCTAATACTATATCTGCAAGTATTAGACAACCACCAGATTCAGAAAAGCAGTTATTGAAACCTCACATCTGACTCTAGCAGACATTCTTGATTCAGGCACACAGATCCCAGCTCTATAATCACACTTTTCTGCTAGTTAGGCAATAAACCTAACAATCCAAGCATGCACTTCACCTGCATTAATTGTGTTGGACAGCATAGCCAACTTCCCCAACTCCCGTAGAGCTGTCAAATGGCCAGCTTCCCCTCCCCATGCATCCCTGAGCCGGATAGGGGCTGATGATGAGGATCCAGAATCATTTATCTTCTCCCTTGTCTCCACTTCAAAATGCACTATGTTCCCAGCAAAAACTTCCCAGAGTAGCTGAAAGTTTCAACAGTTTCACACAGGATGTTCATGTTTGTATTCCCTTATGTAATGTCCTAAAAAGCACAACTGGAACTATTCAACATAAAAGACTTGAACGAAATAGCTCCAGCAAGATCAAGTGCAAACCACAACAATCCAGTAACACTTACCTGGCAACTGGGCACATCCTTTGCTTCTAGCATAACACAGAATTTCTCTCTCACCCGTACAGTCTGCTTGAAAAGGCCATGAAACAGAGGTTTGTTCAATGAATAGAAGTAGATCACAACACGTGGAAACTTTTTCTTTTGTAAGCAAGAAACTCTGCACTACCATATTCAGTGACTCAATTTATAACAAGGAGCAGAGTATACCTGGGAAGCAAAACTATCAATGGCTTTCTCAATTTTTTTCCATGGATCCAAGAATCTTCTCTGACTGAGGTTCTCATCTGCACTCCCTTCTGCTTGATCATCCAGAATTCTTTGAAGACATGACTCCTCCACAACAGGAAGCAGCACATTGGCCAGGCGACGGCAGATAGGGCACCAGATTTCACCACGATTCACCACATCTATAATGTAATCTCCTATAACAACACCTCCCTCACAAGCCAGGTAAGGAATCCAAACTGGATGCATTACTTTTGATACTAGAACTAAACATCAAACCTCAGCCAAGGCCATCCCCTGACATCAACACAATGTTGCAAGCACATCAAATGACTGAGAAGGCATCTGTTGCACCAGGCTTGGGAAACACCTTCATAACGGTTGCCCTGATGGTGCCGATGCCCAAGATTTGATACATAACTCTCAAAGCAGGCCTGATGCATCTGCAATCATGTCCAATACTATGCCTAGCCTGTGAGTCTCATGTCACCAGAAAACTCAGGATTGCATTTCACAAGAAACCCCATCTTCCACGACAGATATGGATGGAAACATTTACCTGATGTCCACAGCAGGCAACATGCTCTGTTCGATAATAATCCAGGGACCCACCCTTACAAACCCCTGAGTCATCAATCTGTGGTTCAATGAGAGTGACCAATTGTTTAGAGTCATCACCCTTTGCAATAGATTCAGCCTCCAAAATTTTCACTCTCTCTGCTCTCTCTTTCTTTAACACCTGCCTTGGCATGTTATAACATTGCATAAAGGCAATCCATCCTGCTGGAGAGTCGCTACTGTCACACTGTCCACAAACCACCATTTCAGACTCAGATGCTGACCGGACATCATAGAAGCTTAACATTAACCCCACTCCAGGAATCAAACACTGGTTAATGTTGAGGCTGAAAATTTTTGGAATGTTAATATGTGAGCAGCATAAAACCCAGGTCAGTGATGATAATGCCAACAGCATGACACTAAGAATGGGACACTTCTCTCTCAGGAGATGAAACTCTTCAGCACCCAGGTGAAGGTTCAAGTAACTGAGCTTTATGAACTGAGTGGAACAATCTCAGAAAAAGCTACAAATCTGTACATATGCCAAACAAAATTGTTTAGTACCTTTCTCCTACAAAATGCACATTCTTGAATTCCAAATGTTGTCTCCGTGAGTGTCACAACTGCTGGTGCCTTTCCTGATATCCTCTCAAAATTGCCCCCTGCCTCACTACCCACATGAGATCCTTCTGTTGGACCAGCATCATCATATCCATGTTCGTCATCCTCCTCCTCGTGATCACCATGCTGTTCGAGAAAAGCCTTTTGCCTAAAGCAAACCACACACAAAACTCAGTGGAGCAGCATATGGCACAGAAATATTTGAGAACCCACATATCATGAATACAGGAAGGAGTTAAGCAGCCTGGATAACAGGTGGTAGTTAGCACAATATTTGTTAGACCAGGTTTCCAAGAGACAACTTACTGTGCTGAAAATTTTGCCAAAAGAGCAGCTTGTCGTTCTTTCTTCAGCCTCTGCCGCTCATCCTCCACAATAGAAGCCTTGATCAAGGAAACAAGGATAGATACAAAGGTCAGACTGAAACAGTAATACTCTAATTAAGTTGCAACACTCCTCCTCCAGGGCCTGTAAGCTGTGAATTCTCAGCCTGAATGTTACTGGCATCTAGTGGCTAGATTAATACCACATTACAAGGATCATGACTGAATAAATTTGTGCCAATCTGACTACTTAGCTGTCCAGCATGTGATATTAGTGACAAACTAAGGACCATGGAAGCACTGCCATATCTGTACAACAATATATAAGGTCCAAACTTTCAATATCACTGTAATTCAATGATGACCCGAATATGAGAATGATCTCTAACTTCAGAATTCCCCATAAGAGGGAAAGCAAGTCCATCATCAAGAAAATGAACTTGGTGGACTACAGGAAAGTGCACAAATCATATGGCCAAAGGGGAAGCTCCAAGTTCATGCCCAAAAGTGGTGAATACAACCACTTTTCCAAATATTTGAATCAGCCTCCTTGAACAGATACAGCACCTACCCCTAGAAAAAATCATACCACATTTGGAAGCTTGTGCAGATTGACTTCTCTATTTTCACAGTATGACTATCTCATCAGGCATACCTGATATTCTGGTGACTTCTTCAACTTTGAACCTCTGAATTCAGCCCCAAAATACATTGGGAATGATGAATGCAAGAGGTGGAGTGTGTATTGAGCATAATCTGCCAAACCTGCACCCCGTCATTGAAAGGTGGTTAAGGGTTTTCATAACCACCCAAAACAAAGCAACTATAAGGTGAATAGTTGGCAATCCTTACGGTGGGCATTGGTCAAGCTTTGGAACTCCTGAAGCAAGTCATACATGCTTGACGATCCTAGTTTCGAAGTACTTGACCCACCCACAACCATTCCTGGATATGTGGGGAGGGTTAATTTGATGTTCACAAGAATATCATTCGGATGAAGCTCAGATGATTGTGGAGCTCCAGATGATGGTTGATACTGTAGTCGATCTCTCCTGCAACACTTTATCTGGTCCTTTAGAAAGTGCAATCTTCTATTACTGTTACCAGCAAGAACTCAGCATCAATCCTTTTGTCTGTAACTCATAAACATGCTTCCTGTCATCAATAACTGAGAACAACCATTGCACTGCACTAACTGTTCAGGAAAGTTATCTCCAAGCACCCTAACTCTGAGCATATGGATTGACTATCGGGAAGAATTTCTCAATCAGCACCAGAATCACTAGTTCAATTCCAAGGTAAAGCAATGACCTAACAAGAGAGCATGTGTCATACTAAGAGAGCAATACATACAGAGCTATCTCCATCATCTGTAAAGCAGTGACGCCGAGTGCTTCGCCAGCTGTTGATGTTTCATTAGTCTTGACAAGAATTTTCACGTGATTCAACACATTCCAAAGCAGCTGATGGCATTCCTGCCAGGCCACACCATATTCACTCAATTATATCAAGTCTTGAGACTGGAAGAGTTCAGAAAGAATCCTGTGCCAAAAAATAACAACAGTAGCCACAGTAGCACAAATTCCATATCAGAGAGGACTGGACAGCAACCTGAGTATGGAGGAGATTAGTAAGCCGATTGTAGGGTGGAGGTGCCTCATGAGGCAAACCTGTGCGCCAGTAAAATTGCTGCTTTCCAACATGGCCAGCTCTTTCCTGTTATGGCCAAAATATTTGCAAGGATTTAAATATCAGCTGTTCTGGCACTGATTGTGATAGACACCCTCAATCTCAAGTATTCTCTATTTTCAACAACTCAGGATGTATTATCAATTCTTGCATCCAGTATCTTGTCATGAAATCTACAAGATGTGGGAACTATTATGTATCTGCACACCTGAGCATCCTCCAGCTCATTAGGATGGAAGTGGGCAAACAAGGGATCAAATTTTGTCCACCACTCAGGCTTTAACTGAAAGTAGCCCTGCTCCTGAACCTGCCACAAATTACATGTCTAGCAGTTCTGAATGCAAATGCTTCTGCACATTTACCAGTTGCTAAAACAAAAAACAAGTCTGGAATCTTATGTCTTGTCAGAATAATAAGCACATGTTAGTACTGTATCCAAAACACATTACAGTCTGTCCACAGATGTCACTAATTAATGTAATCAGGCCCCATACATTATCCTGAGGCTTAACAATGTGAACTGGAACAGAAACTATAATAGATACATATCCTGTCAACAACTGAAAGAACCAACAGATATAAGACACCACAAAAACCAAACAAAAGGCTCTTTGAACCACATGACCATCATGACATTTGATGGAAAGGCTAATAATAAGGTCTTCCCACCCACACAACTCGAGTCACAAAGAACTGAAAACATCCAGCCTCAAGAGAGGAAGTACCTTTGGTTGATGGAAGTCAGCCACCTGATCCAGTATATCACTTAATTTCTTATGATCCACTGGAATCGCACTCAATGCCCGGCAGAGCTGATACATATGCATCAGTACAAATTGTCACTAAGAAGACTCAAACTATGCAACACCAAACTCATTGCTATCTGCAGCAGTAAAACATGATACCTCCATGGCAAAAGTAGGTTGAGCCAATATGGAATTGAAATGACAGGCAACTACAACCAGAGCAGAAATCAAGTGCTTCGAGAAGGCATAAAGTATAAGAGCACATAATTTTCATTCCTACCTGGGAATGGGTTTGATCCCGCACACACAACCATTGGATGACATCATATTGTAAAGATTCCTCCTGTACATGCTCAAACATCATTGTGTCAAAAAAATTGCCACGAGCAGCCTTTAATGTACAGAGTGGTAGAAAACCAGAAGATGACCAAAGATGACATCTTCACCTCTTTCATCCCAGTGTTGCGGCGGTCACGAACAACCTACAAAGAAAATGGAGTGCAGATGGTTAATGATGAGGCATAGACAAGTAAAGATTTGAACATCATCTACAGAAGCATAAGACAAATAGACAAAGCAAATTAGAGGCAGTGATCAGTCCAGTATAAGTTTCATAAGTAATGTCAAAGTTTCTTTATCCAAGCAATATCAGGGACCTTGAACCCTCATTTAGGAAGGAAGCCTACCAGCAATATTATGCGCAGAAAGTCCTGAATATATGAAGGTGAGATCATTAACATTTCTTGGGGAGTTGAAGGAGAGGTTACTAGATCATCCAGCTGTCCCAAGAAGAGAAAAGTGAAAAGTATTAACTATTTGTTCACATGCGCCATCACATGAAGATGTTAAACCTCTACTTCAACTCCACCGTAGCTCTCTCAGCCATATTGAAAACTCAGCGGAAACTCATATGACCCTATCCTACCCTAAGGGATGCAAATGAGGGCTCTCATATATTGAGCAGAACATATCGCTGTATAATATACCCATTTGGTTACACATCATGGTGTTTGGAAAATAATAATAAAGATGTTTGAAATAGTTTTTACCAAAACTGATTGAGGTTGGTGCTGAGTGGAAGGATTTCTAATTTTCAGTCATACGCACAATAGCAAGAAACAGGGTATACTGCACTTACAGAACCACTAGGTGAGCAGAGCTGTTCTATACCTTCATTAAACTAAATGACGATAACTGTAAGGAGGCAGAATGTCTGGGAGTCAATGTGATAAGAAGACTTGAGGATTGAACTGAGAAGGGAAAATAGGTGTTAGTGTATACTGCTTTACTGTTCAGGTCTTTAGTATTAGAGTTCAATAACAGGATGGGTCTCTTAGGAGCCAAGAACACTTCTAGTAAAAAGCATTATACATTTCTTTAAGGACCATACAACCCCTCACTACGGGTCCTCCTTCATAATTCCTCACTTATTGCAGAGAGATTATTCAGCCACAGTTCCTCTTCAACAATTCAAATAAAGAAAGGTTCTCCCTAGGTTGCACAACCGTACTTCAAAGCATTTTGCCATTCGCAAGATGATGGCATGTTCCATCTTTTCTTTAGCAACAGCACAAAATTGCAGGAGCAGAAGATCCATATCCCATGACCTGCAAACAAGAGATGTCCCTTATCAATATACAGATGGACTTATTTCCTCAGATCTTAATCTAAAGACTACTGTGATTCCACTGATGTATGTTAAACATCTTCACACACATGCAAGGAGCACTTGAGATTCATCACTCCAACAGTTTCAAGCAATGTAATATAGGTAGCAATACCCTAAATGAAAAGAAGTGAGAACCCAAGCCTGCAATATAGCCAGACTAGGTGTGACAACCAAAGGTAAAGGTTGTGTATAGTGCTAAACTCACTGGTCATGCCAGAAACTGCCCCGATAGATTAACTCCAGCCTATAGAACTCCTCAGACACATGCTGCCATTGGTTCGCTCGAATCTATTTTGAGAGTGAACACAATGGTTAGGATGAAGAAGCCCCAAAAAGTATGTCCTCCCTAGAAAACTCAATATGTAAAACTCTCGACAGGGGACAAAGTGCAATGAATAGAACCATCATTCTGACTTTACAATTTCCCAAAAAAAGTCCTGTCTGTAGTCTCACTATCACAACAACCAACTCATACACACTCAGCTTCCAAGGAGGAGGACATAGAACATCTACCTGAACCATCCATGCTGCAATACGTAATGGAAGCTCGAGCAAAGACAGCACCTGTCCAGTGATCAGATCATACATGACAATGTGAGACACAGCTGAGAAACTAGCAAGAGCAAGGTACACTATTGACATTGTAATCCACCACTCCCCAACATTTTGCCAGTCATATGCCAGACTGAACAATACAAAGCTGCAGTTGTCGCAGATGTATACAATTTCTGCCAATGCCTGAGCTGCATGACTACCATGTAAATTTTGAAGAAACAAACAAGATAGATAGTCAAGCATTATTGTCTTTGTTGTAGGACCTTTAAGCAAAGATTTATTCATCAGAAGGTGAGAATTCACATGAAGTTCATACCTCTTCTTCAGTGTAATCAATTTTCAAACTTGAGAGAAGGCCCTCTTTGTTGTCACACCAAGATAACAGGATGAGCTTTGAGAGTATGGCACTGAGGACCCTATGAAGCGGAATATGGAGTGACATCGATTTGACAGTCAATTTCTGTGTCTCCTGTCAAAGGACCCAAATATCAACAGCTTCATTCTTTAAGAAGCCAATCTACATAACAACCTGGGTGTTCAGCAGCTAGGAAAACAAGCTGCAGAAGTAAGAGAAAATAAACATGATTCATCCACCACACATTTAATAGAGGAAACTGATTCTTATGTGAAACTGCAGACATGATTAATTGGATCAGAATGCCTTGCCTCTGATAGATAGGAATGCAAACTCTTCAAAGTACGATTGCCAGCTTCTACCAATGCTTGTTTGACAGTCTCACGACACTCAGCACTAGAATAGCAGCGTGCAATCAGCTGGAAGACAATGGCCATGGTGTTCATCTGCACATATCACAGGAAGTAAGAAATAGTGAAATGCTGATCCTCCCATCTCTTGAAACAGTACTAATTTGGAGAAACCTAACAATTGTAGAGTGAGCAGACCTCCAATTGGATCGCCAGTTTCCATGCATTGTCATTCTCAAAATCAACAGGTCCATTCCGAGTGTAGGGATTCATCCACTGCATCATCAAAACCCAGATGAACTTTAGTAACTAGTCATTTGCAATGAAATGTGGCACCTCTTGGTACAGGACATTGGTACCCATATCTCAATTAGATAGCAAAGAAAACACTACAAAAGTACTTTGAAGATAACTGTTGTGTCAGTTCAGTATTGGTAAAGGTGCTCATCAAAGGAAAGTCTCCTTGGTCACTGATACGACAGGAAGGAGCACCTTGCTGACTCAGAAACCTCTACACTGGCAAACATCACCAATCTCCATAGACTTGTACACATATCAGGTGGATCACAAGCTGAGCCTTCTGGTACATTCTGAACTCCGATGAGAAACTCTAGCAACCATGGCATACAACAACTGTGGACACAGTTGCATCACTTGCAACTACATCTTGGCAAACTCCCATGGAGGTATACAAACCTGCAAATATGTGACCACCTTAAGAATCTCCTCAAACACATCTAACCGCTCATTCAGAACATAAACTGCCACAGGTGAATGAGAGACAATGAAACGCAAATCTCCTTGGGGTCTCAAGTACACCTACAAAACCAGTTTCAAGGCACCAAGTAAGCACTCTCAAAGACAGGAACCATCAGATAATGGTTTCAACAAGAACAATTGCATTTTCCTCACTGGTCAGTTATTGAATATGATCTCTGATTGTGGTGAACAAACCTTATGTCTAATAGCTTCATGCTCCACACTGACAGTGCCCCTGGCAGAGAAAATCTTGTGAACATCAGTAGAATGGAAGTTCTAAAACAAGTTATTGTGCACTAAGAAGAGAAAAGATGGCATAAGACTCTACAAATCTATGAAGCAGATCATACAATAAGTCTTATAAATGTGCAGGTGACAACCCAAATTTTATGACCAGACAGTGCAAATTGTGAACAACAAATCAATGCAATTCCTTTATTCCAAAGTGTCTAGCTGCTGCTGATAGTGTCAAACCACTGGTGTATGTCTCTTTTTTCCAGCGTTGAGTCCAGAGAATGAACTTTTCAGTTAACAGCTAGTCAGAATTGATGCCTTTATACTGGGTAACAGAAGGCTGTGCAAAGGTAATGGGACCTTGGCAAGAATATCCAACATAGTAACATCTTCCCAACAATTTCAAAAACACATGTATTTTACCTCTGGTTGAGAGACATTTTCAGGACTCTGTCAAAAACAGAGGTGAATTTCCAAAGCAAATCATTGTTTTTCATAAGATCCATCACTGTTGGAGCAACATTGAATAACTGCGCCATCACTGGTGGCCCAACACAGAGTCCCTTGGTGAATAAAATGGAAGGAGCACAGATGGAACAGAGATATCCATGTAAGAATTCAAAACCCTCCATAGTTCCAATTAGAGTTACACAAAAGAGAATAAGTGAGAAGACCTCCACATGAAGTTAATTAGATTTCCAGGCGAGCCCAAAACAGAAGTCAACAGGAGAAATGAAGTAAAAATTTAATTCACACTGGAATAACGAACAAATTAACACTCTGAACAAGAAACAGGACACTGGTCATCAACAGGAACATCTATGATTGTGACCAACTACCCTAGTCCATTGGGTCCAGAAATATTTGAATTTTTGTTGAAGTGCAGAAGTAACAAGAGGACCTAGAGATGATGCTGGCTTGCATGCCAAGCAAGGGGAGGGGGAGGCCACAAAAGAAAAGAATGGAGAAAAAGGAAACCAGAACAAGGGAAAGCAGAGAAGGGAGAGGAAGTTGAGCAGAAGCTGAAAACTTGCAGGAGCAGAGCTAAGACAAAGCTGTGACATTTAACATTTTCGCAACTCTCAGCTTGCTCCTGACAAAACACAACACATATTACTGCTGTCATGAATACAGGGAGGCCACCAAGTCACCCAAAGTGAAAGGGGAAAAAAAAATCAACACTTGCCAAAGCTTGTGCAACGAGACCCTCTCTTTGAACCTCAGGTACTGCCTTGCTTTAGGAGGTGGGCCTTCTCCAGTTGGAAGCACTGGGTTTTCTTGTCAGTCAACCCATCACAGTACTTTTTCCAGCCAAAGGTCATTTACTTTCAGAGTTCTTATGGGATCTGATGTGTCAACCTCAGTGGAGCCACAGAAAATTTCAGAGTCAGGGAGCTTGCCAAGGCTGAAAGCCCTGATTGTGCTTTGACCCAGCAACTCAAAAGACAATAAACCAGACAACATCAACAGTAAAAACGGAAACAAATTCAAACCAGGTAGCATTTCAAGAGCAGTGGCTAAAAAGTTGCTACAAACCTCGGTCTAAGGTAGAATAAAGGGCCTTGCACTCTCTTATGACACCTTCATGTTGAGAATGCTTGATAACTTTGCCAACGACATCATCCACCATGAGAGGATAGTGCTTCATCAATTCTTCTGTGAACCGTCTTTTAAACCATCCATTATATAGCATCTGCAAGAAAATGGTTGTTGCCTGCACATCCAGACAAAGAACTTCAAAATGCAGCATGTACAAACAGAGACTGTCATGCATTCAGGTCAGCATACTGACAACCATGCTCCCAGAAAAATAATCATGTATTTGGCGACACTGCTTCTAAAGGCTCCCAGTATATCTCATGCAGGTTCCACACAGCCTAAAGTGACCTGCAAAAAATACTTGCAATTAACATTCATACCCAAAAGTGCATGCAGCAACAATCCTAAACTACTAAGCCACAGCAAGCAGCATACTCCCATTTGGACTGTGAGTGAAGTGACATGTGCAAAGGAGTTCTGATCATGATAAAACAGCCCTGACACATCTCAAGACATGTTAAATAGAGACATTACCCCTTCTGTAAGTTCCTCTGGCATGCTGCCAAGTGTCTTGAGTAAAATCTCCAGTGGGGCCTTTGGTCCCCTCTGCACAGGATCAAAGAAGAAAAGTTCCCACCACATATAAGGGCACTGGTTGGAAACTAAAGATACTGGACTATATCCTTATTATATCAGTATATCGAAGTTATATGTATGCCACCACTCTCATTTACTGTGTCTCCTAGCCAATAAAACACAGTCTTATGCACATGAAAAACAAAAACCTCATGGATTCTGCCACACATAATGATCCTGTTAGGAAGAATGGGCTCACCATATTTTTTTCAAACGGACTTCCATCCAGGAATTTTCTTGTCACCAAAACAGATAGAAGGCTGCGAAGAACATCCACAGAGCAAACCTGGCACAAGTCATATAAGATTCAGGGGTAAAGAGAGATTCAACACCCTCTAAAATTTCTGTGAACAACCTTATGGCCTAACAGAATGCAGGAGAAGCAATAATCTCATAAGCTCAATATCATGATTTAATTGCATGGAAAGCCATTAGAAGTACAACGAAGTTCACATAATGGTTTAGGGCATATAGTGTGTACCACGACCAACAGTCTTTGTCTAGATACATGAAATCGGAAAAATCCGGTTTGTATGGAACTCACAGATTGTCTATAAACCTCAAGGATAACTTTAGAATCAAAAATTGAACAAGCAGAAGAGTTAATACAATGACATCGGAGGAGAGAGGATATCAGTTGTTTCACCCTGCTTATCCAAATATGCAACATACATACAGAATGAGATGATAATAAGCTCACCTGTTCACTGAACAAAAAAAGGAGAAACTCCTAGTTTCCTAACTAAACATGTCTGAGTGGCTCTTCACCCTACAGACCTACTGCCTCCATTTTGGTGGTCACTTTTTCACCCCCATAACAGGGCACTCAGCACCCCAAAGTATGCACATGCTTCTTGGTGGCCGCTACTCTGGCTGGGTTCCCTATAATAGGTAACATCTAGCGTTGCAGACTGATAATATGAACCCAAAACCACTTACCAAGGCAGCCATGAGTTCCAACCACTTGGCCACATCCCACTTTTTGTAATCAATCAATGATCAGCCTCCTGCATTTCATCTACTCTCCTAACCAAAATAGACAAACAGAAAGGTCATGATGTTATTAGGCTTACCTTTTTCACCCACTCCATGTATAAGCTGGCCACACGCGTTTCATTCTCTACAGCGGCTTTTTGGTCTTTCAACCTTCTCTCCCAAATAATGTGCACCGAAATTGAGAGCTTCTCTAGAGCCCAGCAAACTGAAAGTCACCAAAGACATATGCTTCAGTAAAAGCCCAGCATCAACAACACTAAACTGTACCGTACTAGTCTTTCCATCTCAATTCCTAGTCACTGGACTCCTATTAGCTGTTGCCAGTGATACAAGCACACTTGCAGTGCATTATAGAGCACACTTACTCTAGGAAGAAGCTAGCAGGTTGCAGATCACAAATAACATGTACAAAGCATCTCTGCAGGTTTAAATAATCAGTTTCAATCTGTGCTGGAAAGCAGGCCACATTCCTGAATGAGGGATTATTTGTCACCTGTCTTTTTAGTCTGCTCATAGAGTTTGGCAGGCAGATGTCCTGGTTTCTGGTTGGAGACTTGATGAATTTTGCAGAAGCTGCAAGAATTCTCAACCAAGGGAGACATTATCTACATTTTGTAGTCCAAACCTCAAACAGCTATGCATGTAATGCATGAGAAATCCACTATTGAATGGAGAAGTATATCATCATCTCTAATTGAATAAATGAATTAACAGTGAAGTGGATGTATTTGTGACCAATCTGGCACTTCAACTTGGATGTGACTTGAAGTACCAGATTGGACAGTTCCAACCTATCTTAAAGCACCAAATTTAGCAACTTGAGATATAAAAGCATACTATGTTCAGTCTGTATAACAAGATAGAACTCTATAATAACTGAACTAAAACAATCATGCAAAAACCATTTCAGCTTTTGAAAATGGACAAAGTATGAATTGTCACATTATGGTAGCCATGGCATTCAACATACCCATCTTCTTTCCAAGCATCTCTATCGCCACAGTCACAACATCCTCCAGACTCACTTTGGTACATAACTACAAGCAAAAATGCAATCTTAAAAGTGGAAGACAACAAGAACACATACTAGGAGAACAACTAAACTGAGACATTGAAAAACTAATCACAATTAGATCTACCAGAGTCAATACCATCTTCCCCGCTATACACTCCAAATCTCAATACATTGCACTGGAAAAAAATTCTCTAAAATCCAGGAATCGCCTATTATTTTTGTCTTCCTGTTTTTGAAATGCATTATGGCCAGTTCTTTAAATCATTCCACATTCAACTGAAGTGTCTATCTAACCCAAGCCCAAATCCTCTGGAGCACTTACCAAAGTCATGGAATTGATGGTCACCTTGACGAAAACATATTTCACATATTGTACTATCCACCCCACACACAATCACTTATGCTGTTAGATTCACACAAAGAGAAAAAAAATTTAGGAATCAACTTTGGAAAGAACTAATTCCCTTAACAAAATCATCAAAACGAAACATTGTGAATTTGACCTCATCCTTCATGGCCAACAATAGCCACGTTGACAAACGATGAACAAACACCCCCATGATACCTCTGTTATGAAACATTTCCGTCTTATGCTAGAATTGCCATAACAACGTATTGATTACTGAGGAGAATTGGCTTCAACTCATCACATGGTTCAATAAGATGGCCAAAACTATTCGTTCTAATTAAGAAAATTCTATGCAGCGTTTCGAAAACAATATGAAATTAACGAACCCTCGTCTCCAATACAATCAGCTGAAGATCCATTTTCGACATGGATATCACCTTGGAAATCATGAACAACCGAAAACTGCAGAAAGAAAGCAAAGAAAGAAGCATCAAGAAACCACATCCAGATTGCGAGGACGCGACAGGGTGGGGAGGAGGGGGGGGGGGGCGGGAGATGGAGGTCGTGTGAAAAAACACAAAAGCTAATGCAGTTGCTGACCTCCAGTCGTAAATCTGGCAAGTGCGACAGCGATAAGTAACAGTATCCTTGGTCCAAACCGTGATACACTGCGAATGACCCGACGACTTCAAAGCTTCGAGGAGGTATTGAAAACTCTGATAGCCATGCGACATAAATCGCTCCTTTTCCCGGAGTTCCTCCCTCAACGCTTCCAATCGTGGCCCTGGACTCCTGTGCGTCCGCGACATAATTCTGGAGACAGCGGCACTTTGCAACAAGCATAAGAGCACGGATAAAACAAGAAGAAGAACAGGAAGGCAAGCCACACGGATTCCGAATTACGACGCCAGTTTTGCGATAAACCCCTATTCCAAGTTCATCATTCTCGAAGGATAAAGCGTTGCAGAGTTGAGAGCCAGTTCCAAAACTCCAAGCAATCTCACAACGTTCCACTTAGATGCACTTAGTCCGCGCATTCATTGCGCAACCCTCGCCAGCCCCCGTGCGCACAATGAAGCACAAGGAAGCAGTTTTCGTCGGTACCATTTTATGAGCTAGAAAACGTACAATGCGGGTGAACGGCCACACAGAATTCTGGAGACACCTCTGGTCCTCCCCTTCCGTTACCTTAAACATTTCACCCCCACTTCATTGCTTGAGTAAAACTTTTATTCTTAACTTTGTTCATCACCAATTTTTTACCTAAGCTTTTACAAGAGCTTAGATACTTATTATGATTCATATTAATTATTTAATTACTTGTGGTGCATCTCAAAACAAAAATGTTATGATAGATTTTATTTTATTTTAATTTTTAATTTTTTTGCAATGAACCATTTGGTTGGCATTAGGAAATCCCCTTCTCACCGCCAATTAAAAATAGCATCTTTTATATTGTTTCACAATCATATGAAATCACATAAATATAATTATTTCACACTTAGATTATTTTACACAGTTACATAAAATAATATAAATGTATTGGTTTTACATGTACACTGTTTTAGAGCATCTCCCACAATGCTCAATATGTTACTCTGAAAAAATATTTTTCACATCAAAATTTAGTTATTTACTTTTCTAGAATCACACCCATACAAGTGAAGCTGGGATAACAAATAGGTGGGGGACTACTAATAGCAAACCACCATGACCAATCATTATCGTGGGCCAATCACAAACACTCATTAATAGTCAGATCATATTTAGTACACTCTTTTCTGCAAGTGCACAACAATGCTACGGCATTTAACAGCTACTGCAATCTGTGCAATTATGCAGATCCAAAACCATTTTCCTGAATGTAACCAACATAATTTATCTTTTCGTCATCCAAGTTTAATGTGCACATCACATACCAAGCACAGCTCTGGAGACACTCTTACACAACATAAAATCGATTTAAATGATTTTACACTTACACCAACATAGATGAATATTACATAAAGAACTGGCAGTTTTCACAAAATAACCAAAAAAATGAACCTAGCAAATTTTTAAAATTTTAAAAGGTCATTGGACCCATTCTCTAATATATTGAGAACCAAGGTTTTTTGGAACAGGTTACTTGATTTTCGGAGAACCGTAGTTCTATGTATTTGAGAACCACCCTGAGAATTGACGGTTATCAGTGTCCATTTTTGGAAACTGTTCAAAAAATTGTTTTTACTCCAAAAATTCCAAAACTTGCAAGGTACTGAGCCGCTACAGGGGGAAAGTGTGTGAGCGTGTGGTACGTTTGTGCGGTGGAGCGACCGTGGGCGGCGAAGCGTGATAACCGCGAAGCTCCAATGTCGAAGAAACTCCTTCGCAGAAGCAGAGCCACGTAGCGTGTCTGCTGCAACAGATGAAACACGGCGCACTTGGCGGCTGCAACTGACGAGAAACTTTTCGAAGTGGGGCGGGATTTGCAGTCACTGATTCTGGTATTTCTTCTAACTTTTGTGTGGGACCTGCAAGCTCTATTCATTTTTGGAGCTCCAGCCAACAAAAGCAGTGCCATTACCAGAAACCGTAATGCAGAAGTATGCTTTTGCAGTTCCTCTCAGTACTGCAATTTCCTCACCTCCTGTATTAAAGGTTTCAGATTTGAAGAACTCCGCGATGGCATTCAATGTTGCATCGTTGCTATGTCCTTTCATTGTAGCATTGGACATTTTCATGTTGAAAAAGGATACTGCCAAGATGCATTGCAACAATGTCGAGCTCAATGTCCTAGATAATGCACCTTTGATAGTCTACCAGGCAGCCGTAGCCGGACACTGGCTAATCATGGCCTCAAAACCAATAGTTCACCTATTAACACGCACCTGTCCAAAATGGAGGCAGCCATTAAGAACATTGGGTCTTTCACGGTTGCTAACAACCTTGCAGTCAATGGAATGCGAAATGACCGCGGTTGCCATACCCAAGGCTATGTCTACGAAGGAGCCCAAGTGGACCAAAGTGATGCTAACAACCTTGTGGTCAATGGAATGCGAAATGACCGCGGTTGCCACACCCAAGGCTACGTTTACGAAGGAGCCCAAGTGGACCACGGTGATGGCTAGGAACATGCGCTAGGTGGTTAGCCGAGCTATGGAGACCTTGGCTGACGCGCCCAAACAAGAGGAGTGCAAGCTCAACTTTTGCTTCGTGGCTTTGAGGCCAAAGAAGATGAAACCAAAAAGGACTAGTGCAGCGACTCACAACAGAGCTATTGTAAGGCCAAAAAAGGTTGCACACCAAGGTCATCGTCACCACATGACAACGGCCTACAACTGCATGAGCCTCTAACCCAGTGATGAACGTGCACCCTAATGTGGTGATGTTGAAATTCACAATGAGCGAAGATCGCTAGGCTCTGCTATGAGGGCGCAAGGGCCTGGTGGGGACCAAGTTGGGCTTAGATGAGGTCCTCACGCCTGTGCATCAGGCGCGCAAAGTCGGAGCTATGGCCATTGTTCAAGGAGGCCAAGGGGGTAGGCGAGCATGCCTTTTGGCGCGTAGCTAAACTTTTTGTCGACAACATTCAGATTTGCCTGCCCTCTTCTATCTAAAAGGCGCAAGGACCAAAGAGACCTATGCATGGTATTATGGAACATGCTCGGGGGTGGTGTAAATAAATCGAAAATGAGGGTGCAAATATTAGAGCTATTTCAAGGTGTTGATTTCATCTTATTAACTGAAACTTGGCACTTCCCAGGCCAACATTTGCGACACATTGAAAGGTTTAATTCACTTGCAATAGCACGCCCTGTGTAGTTGGGAAAAACAAAAGCGATAAAACTTAACAGGCGGGTTGCCGCTTACTTTTGCAACCACCTCAATCCAAACTTGTCACAATGGAATGAAGGAAGCCATGATTTTTATTTATGGTTGAGAGTCAACATGGGTGTTGCCCCTGACTTATTAATTTACGTGGTGTACGTTGCCCCTGTTGGTTCCAAACACGAAAGCGAATCCTTGTTCCAAAACTTGGCAACAGATATTGTTGAAGTTCAAATTCTAAGGGGCATAATACTATTGGGAAGGGATTTTAATGCACGTACTACAATTTTACCAAACACCATTGACAATAATGACCTTTGTGAACTATTATAAGCACTTAAACTCGTTATGATTGAGCAATTAAACACTATGGCTAAGCAACAAAACTGTGATGCTATTGTTGGCGACTAAGGGCACGAGTTCCGAGACCTATGTTGTGACGCTGGGTTGTTCATCTTTAATGGCCGGACACCTAGTGACGAATTAGGGCAGTTCACTTACTTGGCAAATGGGGGGTGGAGCACTATCGATTATATTGTTGGCTCACTTGTCATTTGGTAGGCTGCTAAACACCTTAAAATGATAATAGATGACACCCGCTATTCCATGACGAGGGAGATTTTGACCATAGGCCGTTGCACCTACGGTTGAACATCGATTACAGCTTTGTTGAGCCACAACATATGGTTGTAGCAAAAAAAAAATTTGCCTAGGTTCAAATATGGTAAATCAAAAGCTAAAAAAATCAACTTGCCCTAACAACAAATCTTGGAAACCTGTGGGTTGTTGATTCAATTGGACATCTAGGGGAGACGGGTGAGCTGACCTACGACAATAGTGCATGGGTGTTACAGGAGAATTTACTTTTGGCAACAAACCTTTGAAAGGGAGTTACAGAAAAAAACACTGGCATAAACCTTGGTTTGATGCTAACTACCGTACAACAAAATATGAGTTGAAGCTTTGATTGAAAGCTAACCCCAATTCGCACGTTGCTAAACATCAAGCAAGTAAACTGAAAAAGTTATTAAAAACGAAAAGAATTTTTCGGAAAACTGCATGAGCTCAACATATGTGTGTGTTTGCCAAGGTGGATGCGCTCTTGCTTTGGAAAAAGTATCAACCAAAGGCACCCATTATGGACAAGATCAGTGCAACTACACTTTTGGAAGGCTTCCACGGGCTAGTTGGCCAGTCTCCACTAGCCATATAGTTGCGAAACTCGACCTAGGTGACGGTACCTCCAGCTAGCCACACCTTGAACACAAATATCACACTTGTTAAACTACTTCAGGCATTGAAAATCCTATAAAGGAACAAGGTTGCTTGTTTAGATGGTATGAAAGCTGAGTTCATTTTAGATGTGGGAGCATTGCTATACATGCCAGTATTGATAATGTTCAATTGCTTTCTGGCAAAAGGTTTTACAAAAGCCTTTTCCATTCGAGTGGTCCACGAGCTCTTTAAAGGGGGTGATGCCTTTGAATTTGACAATTACAGGGGGATAACAATTAGGCCTATCTTAACAAAATTGTTTACTATGATCCTTGACAAAAGGCTAAGCGAATGGGCTGAACAACATGGGCTGCATGCTAAGGGTCAAGCTGGGTTTCGCAAAAATTACCACACTACTGACCAACTCTTCATATTGGGAACTTTGATAAAATAGAGCAAGGCAAAAAAGAAGCCACTTTATTGTTATTTTGTGGATTTTAAAAAGGCATTCAATACTATGCCACGTGAAGTGTTATGGTAGGTGTTGGTTAGCCTCGGGGTAGAGGGACGCTTTTTGCAATGCCTGTAGGTGATGTATGCCAAGGATACCTTATGCATCAACCACCCAAACGAAGGTGTCACCTCTAAGTTCAAGTGCCAACAAGGTGTGAAACAAGGTTGTCCTCTTAGCCCCCTATCATTTGGGTTATATTTGGATGCCTTAGAGGGGCGCTTGGACGACAAAGAATGCTGTGCATTGACCTTAGCAAACATGCACATATGGCTGTTGCTTTTTGCAGATGACCTCACTTTGATGTCGAAATTAGAGGTGGGATTGTAGCAACAATTGGACGCGCTCTAGCAGTTCTGTGTTAAACATGGACTTACAATGAACGTGAAAAAACAAAAGTCATGGTGTTCAACTCTATTGACCCATGCCAAGAGTTTGTGTTTGAAGGTGATGTTATTAAGCATGTGTAGGCCTTTAAATACCTAGGGATTTTGTTTGAGACCACCGCAAACCTAAACAGGGCAATGGAACATTGGGTTTAGAGCTACGTATTATGGACATTAAGCTATGCTATGACCTTTTCAACATGTTGATGTGTTCCATAACAAGCTATGCATGTGAAGTTTGGGTGGACTCCAAGAAAATAGAGGCTATTGAAGTAGTGTATCGAGGGTTTTTCAAGTCCTTGCTTGGGGTGCAAAAAATAACCAGCGCATCCATCATGTTGGCAAAATTTGGTAAATTCCCCTTTGAACACTTTGCATGGGGATAAGCACTACTATACTATAACTATGTGAGCATGGTCACTAAAAACCGCATCTTGGGAAAGGCATGGGAAACCCAACTTGTTATGCTTGTTGGGGGAAAGAAATGTTGGGCTAGATGTGTGAAAAAATGGCTACTCAAGAATCAACCCCAAGAGATGACAAGTTTTTTGCCTTTAGTTTAACTATCGTTGGGAATGACGCCTCAGCTTACAACGACCCATGCGCTTTAGGTGAGGACTATTCAACCAATCAACCAAAAGGCTGGGGCCCCACCCTCTCCAAGTTTTCCCCACACAATATTGAATGTAAAAGTGGTGAAAGATAATATGGGATTGGCTTTCATTGAAAAGCTCTTTAGCAACCGTGAGATTAGGACTAGTGTGCAGACAAGATACTTGCGTTTGAAAGGTATGTCGTACGAAAGCAAAAGCTACTTATGTGACATCAACTATGTTTAGTTGTGAAAAACTTTGGCCTGGTTTCGATGTGGGAATACGAAGCTTGAAATAGTGCTAGGTTCGTGGAAAGGCATGCCATACGCAAAGAGGCTTTGTCGAGGTTGCGATTTGGGGAAGGTTGAGGATGAAAAGCATTTGCTCCTTGTCTATCTAAATACACAAAAAGTTAAGGAACAATTTTGTTCAACCCTACCCCTCACCCACACTAACACTCTTGTTGAGCTCATGTAGAGTACGAACATAGTTGCCCTAGCCAAGTTTTTGGCATGTTGTTAGTACAAAAGGACAATTTGTCCTCCATGATCTACCTTTCATCTAATGGACTCTCCGATCCCAAACGGATGTAAAATTGTAAATAGTAAATAGTTCAACATTGATACCCATGCTCTTCAGATGCAGTGGAGGCCATTAAATCAGCAACTCTTCTTTTTTCCCTAATTGCCAAATTTGCAACCACATCTGTTGATGACCAGACGCATCTTGTGTTGCCCAGATTTAAAAAAATGTGTCATATTATACATGCTTTGGAATGGAATGGATACTACAACATATATAATACCTCTTAGTGTCTATTACACAGCCAAACTGTGCATAACAGCACCCAAAAACAATTTGTGTTTGGGCACAATTCATCTTTTTTTCAAAAAGATGGATCACGGGGCTGAAAGGGCAGAAGAAGTACCCAGGCAGCACCAATATGACTCTGGTCATAATCAGACACGTCTTGATCGGGCAATTGGGCAGTCAGGGGAAAAAATAGGACCCATAGCTAATTTAACATCCTCCTCCAGAAGCTCCAATAAAAAAACCTCCAAACAAAAGCCACCTGACTCCTACCCACATCTGAAAACATCCAAAAATATCACTAAGAAGACTCCAAAATGGATGATCATCCAAACATAAGTAAACAGAATTTTATACTTGTTTTTTCATCAAACTTGGATGAAATATTTAATAAATCTGCATTTAGGGTTTTGGGTGAAATGCTCACTCCCGCGGATTCAACCAATGAAAGTGCTGTTGCCACGCGAGGAGTGCACTGTAAACTGTAATGAGTTCTTTATGCTTTTTAAACTCTTAGTAATTTCCGGGTAGTTCTAGAGTAGGTATATCAGCACCGACCACAGTGTAAAATGCAATTGCTCAGAAGCGGCTCTGGCCAATGAATTAATTTCAATTAGTAAAAAATAAATGCATGCTGTCCCATTGGTCCACAACGATTATTTTACTGGCGAATTTTTTGCCAAAATTCGACCTGAAAAATATGATTTCGACCTATGCAAAGGATTTTTCATGGGAAAATTTACCCAAATTCGCCAGATTTCAAAAAGAAAAAATTCCAAATCGCCAGATTTTTATGATAAGTTCCAGTATATAGCCAAGAATATGGTGGGATTCTGGGTTTTTTTTCCTACATCCATATCTAGTATGTACCTAAATTTGGCTAAATTATTTTCTGGACGATCACCACTTTGGCTGCACCACAAAATCCTTAAAACAAACCCTGTAGGTGCATATGTATCATGGATCAGCAACCTGTCTTTTATCGGCGAATTTCGTCAAAAAAAAGAGAAATTAAATACTGAAAATTCAAAATTGAAGTGATTTTGGAGGTTTTCAATAGTCAAATGTGAGGGGGAAAAAATAGCCAAAATTGGTAGATTTCTACCCAAAAGTATAGAAGGATGACTAAAAGTATAGACTTGTATTTTGTATTTTGTGCGTAGCCAGAATTGGCAAAATATTCCTAAGGATGATTTGCTACAAAAAGACATTTTCCTTTTAACATAATAATAATAATAATAATAAATTGGAGAGAGTCAGACAAGAAAAACAGGGTTGATAATTGTGGATCTCAGAATAATCAAGCAGCTGGTTATGATATCTAACCACGGTTCGCAAAATATCAGAAAATCGAATAATCACCCAAAAACTTGCTAGGTTAGTTCTTTACCACTGCATTGAGATTTTCGAAATAATCAAAACTAACATTTCTCTAATTATGAAATATTTTTAAAAAACCAAATTTACAATTAGACCCACTTTCACGATGCAAAAGTTGAAATCAGCCCCAAGGGGGAGCTTTACAAGGCAGAAATAAATAAATAAAATCTTTTCAATCTGGCCCAAGTTAATACTAAATGCTGAACTTTATGGCCTTGTATTATTGGCCCCAAGGCTGAAAAAGGATACCATCGAATTTGGGAAGCCAATTTACAACCCTGGAGGCCAATGTTCCAGCATTTATTAATACTAGTGGGTGCCCGTGGCCGAAGGCCACTGGGAAGTCCCCCGTGGGTGCCTGTAACCTTCGGTCACTGTTTTTTATTTTTTCTTATTTTTTACTCTTTATTTTTACTATCTTGCACGCCTTGCCCTGCCCCTATCTTGCTCTGCTCTTACCTTGCTCCTGCCCTGCCCTTGCCCTTGCCCTGTTTCGAATTTTCTTTTTGTTGCCAGGGACAAGAGGAGGAAGTTACACAGGGAACAGCAGTGTTTGTTTTTCCTTTTGCTACCAGGGACAGGAGGAGGAAGTTACACAATGTTTTTTGGGATATGGGTTTCAAGACCTGAACGGACAGACAGACATGTTGCCTTTATATATAAGATCCTGACATCAATGTTCTAGGGTTTGTTAGTAACTTGGTGCCAAGCAACAAGCGAAAAATGCTCAAGTTCGGCCCCAAGCTTTTTCAGCCCTGACTCCTAGTGAAATCTAAATATATGCAACCGACAATAATGATTGAATTAACACTCTTGGAATGATATTAAAGAAGTTCGGATCATTCTATATGCAATTGTCTAAAAGGTCTAGACAGGAATGCAAGTATATGCAAAAGCAATGGAAGTCCAGTCTAGACCAGTTAAATATGCATATACTTGCATAGCCCAGTCTAGACCAGTCCAGAGTGTGTCCTGTCAAGTATATGCATGTCCTGTCTAGACCTTTTAACTGGGCTATGCCTACAACTCGAAATGTGCATGTTATCATGGACAATTCAAAATCTATCTTTTAATTTTGATGTGGAATGCAAGTATATGCAAAAGCAATGGAAAATTTAGTTTTGCATGTGAATTCAGCATATGATTTTGAATTTTCAATAATACAAAAAAAATGTGTATTTTGATGTTCCTAATCATTACATTTAGAAAACATTTTGGGAATGTCATGCTAGTTGTTTTCCTTTAACTTTTTGGTTAGGAACACAAATTTGAAACATGATTTAACAGTTTTCTTTGAACTTTTTTCCTAAGTTAATTTGAAAGTCATTCTATTTTTACATTTTTATTAGGCAATAAATTGAATAAGTATAATTTAGTTATAAATTTCCAAAATTAAAGTTATCAATTTCTAAAAGGGTCATTTTAATTAAAAATACAAAATTTTAATTTCCAATTATTTTAATTCCAAAATAAACTTCAACCATATATTAATAAAATGAACTTGACCTTACATTTTAAACAAGTTATTGCACTTGATTGTACTTAGATAATAAAATATAATTTTTATTTTGGGGTGTGTGCACCAAGTTGAACAAAATTAAACATTTTTAATTTTTTCAATTTAGTTGTATGTAATGGAAATGGAACCAAACCTTCTTAAACTAGACCAGTGACTTTTTTTAAAAATTGTGAAAACGTCTGAAACCGAAGTTTTTAGAAAATCAAAGAATCAGTCTCAAGATTGGAACCTGCAGGTTTAAAAAAGAAAGAAAGAATTGAGACCAAAGGTTCCTTTTGAAATAAGAACATGCTAAGGGCTTTGAAACTGCAGGTTCCAAAACAAAATTTGCCCTGGGCTAACGGACTACCTATTTCTTGGTGCTATGCATATTCGGATAGACTTAAAAAATTTGTGAAAATATCTGAAACCAAAACTTTTTAAAATCCAAAGAATCAGACTCAAGATTGGACCGAGGTTCTAAAAAAAAACAATTTACAATAGGGACGGAAGGTTCCGTTTGAGATCAAGAACATGCTTGGGGCTTTGAAATTGCAGGTTCGAAGAAAAATCTGTCCCGGGCTAATGAAATATTTCTCAACGCTATGTGTATGCTAAATGTATTGCCCTGTCGGTATTCCATAGCTATGACCAGGAAAACCCTTTCTTTCCGCCAGGCCGAGGCAACTTAGCTGCGTGTGGACCCGGCAAACGAGTAGGCGATACCACACACGACATTAAAAATAGATTTAAGGCAAGCTTTCTTGTCTTGGTACTTTCGTAGATCAGATGGGCTCTTCTCTCTCCACCCCCGCCCCAAAAAAAACCCAACATGCAAATGAGTTTTGCAATGTGCATGCTTACTTGCCTCCGTATTTTTGGAGATCGGATGGGTTCTTGTGTTGTCTTTTAGACGTCTCCCAGATTCTGCAGTATTAGCTTACAACGTATAGAACGAAAATTTAGTTTTGACCGACGCCTCAAGGTCGATCTCTGTGTCAACCTGTGGCCAGAGATGGCTAAGTTCCACTCTTCTCAGATGCAGTAGCAGGGATTGCAGTTCGGTACGTTTACCAGTAGCTCGAAATTCGCTTGTATGGTGTGATCCACTCCTTTTGTTGGATCTGGGCGTCGGCTGACTGTATGTGCTCGTGAAGAAGATAGCTATAGATGCTTGATTGTGAACTGGTGTTGTACTTGGAGCTTGGGCGTTTGACTGCACAACTTTAAGTCTTCCGTTTGCCTGGTTTTGAGTACCAGACGGTGCGTCTCTTCTGCTTCTCCTTTGAAGATTGGAATTTCAACTTGGATACAAAACTCACGATACGAGTAGGGGACGAAAGTAGAAGCAGCTTGCGTACCGCTGTCAATATTCAACAGTCTATGAACAGAAAGATCCATAGGTTGTAGGGTGTGGCAAAACATGGCTGCAAGTACTACCTAAACTGCAGTAGCTTATCCGAGCAGGTTTCTATGATATAGCATTCATGAAGGATATAAAACAATCTGTGCGGATGGAAGCTGTGTTGTTTTTTATTGATTCTTGCCGGGGTGTGGTTTGGCAGATTTGTAATCCTGCCAACCTGAAGCTTCTCTGGAGGCATAATGGCTGATATGTTACACTCTAGGCAGGTATGAGTTCTCTCAGTGAGATGTAAAACATCTCTTTTTTCAAGACAACACTGTTTGGCCATTTCAAAATATAGAGTTTGCATTTGCTGGATGGAACGTGATTGCTGTTTTGAATATGTACCAAAACCTTGTTTAAACATTTGTTTCTAAATTGGTTTTGCTAGAGTGGACAATTGTTTGTCTTCAGGAGGTCAGAGAATTTTCCCTTTGGGATATCATTGTGAAGAGTGTCTTCACGCTCAGTAGAAGTTTCAAGTGTTTACGTGGTCTTAAAGTATGACATTTTGAACTACCTAGTAAAGCTTTAAGCTCAATACTGTGTTTTAGAGGAACTGCCACCAAGCTGCAATCTGTTCAAATATGGGGTAGGGTGAGGCCAAGCATAGTTTGGCTGCTACTTTCTGTTAAAATATTGGTAGGGCAACCAATTGATTGAGTTGGTCGCAATTGCAAAAGTTGGATGGAAGAAAGCCAGGCCTGCCACCTGTTTCAGAGCTAGGTTAATTGAGAAATATAGATTTTACAAATCATATGATGTCCAGATTGTTAGCCAAGAGTCCAAGCATGTTGCGGGAAGGTTCTCCCATTGCTACAAGCAGTAAACTGCCTCCTTGGGGACATTTTCATCCCGTCCATGAAATCCCTGAACGGGATTTATTGGATGGTGCACTGGTGGGTGCTGGGTGACTCAAGCCGGATCCACTCAACACCGTTTTGTCGGTAAGAGTGGGATGGTTTGGGCAAACCCTCCTGCGCCAACAGAACTGATAATGCGCCACGGTCCTGGGGTCGCGGCCCACGGTCTGTGCCAAAAAACTGGCCAGGAAAACCCGCCGTTCAGCCTGGGTTGCAGCGGCGATGCGGCAATAACTTAGCTTCGTATGGAGCATGGACACTAAACCTTGGCAAACAAGTGGACTATACCACGACATTTATGATACATTTAAGATATAAAACTATTACAATTGTAGAGCCCGACAGTCGAACAAAATCAGTAAGACTTTTATGCAGGAAAAGTGTGGTCTTTCGAAAGTTCTACATGAAGAGACTTGCTCACCCCGCCAGAAGAAACTACCCGGCCGAACGTTCCAACCAAGAAGCAAATTTCTCTTGCTATGTGCACGCTTTCTTGGTCTTCGTATATTTGCAGATTAGATGGGTTCCTCAGTTGTATTTTGTAGCCTTCCAAGATTTTTACAGTCCTAGCTTGCAACGGATTTCCTGTACTAGAGAGTTTTGACTTTTGACCGTCGGCTCAAGTCCGACCAGTGTGTTAAGAGTGTGGCCAGAGATGACCAAATTCTACTCTTCAGAGTTGCAGTAGAGGGGGATTGCAGTTCGTTGCTTTGACCAGTACAGCCCAGAATTGGTTTGCATGCTGTGACGGTGCTTTTGTTGGACCTGTGCGTCGGCTGACAGGAATTTGTTGCCTAAAGAAGACAGCTATGGGATTGTGAACTGGTGTTGTGATTGGAGATTGAGCGTTTGACTTCACAACTTTACTTCCGTCAGACTTGTTTTCAGTGCACTAGACGATCTTCTCCTTTTCATGAAATACGTTGCCGTTGCTTCGACACACCTGGTATTCCCCCTCCAGATGCTCGTCGTAACTTAGATTTGCGTAGTGTTGGGGGCTTTGAAGGAAGATTGGAATTTCAACTTGGATAAATAAGTCACGATACAAATTGGGGACAAAAGTAGCAGCAGCTTGTACTCTGGCTGCTATGGACATTCAACAGTTACAGATAGGGTGTGGGCGAACGTGGAAGCACATAATACCTAAACTTTAGTTGCGGATCACACTCCAGAGCAAGTTTTTATGACATTGCATTCATGAAGAATGTAACACGATCTGTGCTGATAGAAGCTCTATTGTTTTGTGTTCATTCCTGCAGGGCTCTTGTTTGGCAGATTGCAATACGGTCAACGTGAAGCTTCTCTAACGACATAATGCCTGAATACCCTCAGGTAGTTGTGCTTATCAATTCTCTCAGACCTAGAACATCTATCAGTCCTATCAACTAATTTAGGGTAAAAACCTTCATCCCTTTGGAGTGCTCATGCTGCAATGTTGACATTGATTCTGTCTCTCCATTGTCTCACAAATGAGACATCAGGAACAAGATGTACTCAAGGTTTCCAACTCAACAATAACTGGGATACTAAGGCACTACTTGTTGAGGCAGCCAGTGCACAAAGCCCCTGATTACCAAAGGATCATACAGACGTTTTGTGCTGTTTTCTAATACTTTCTTGAGTACTGACTGTCCCAAGCCATGGATTTCAGTTTAGCAACCTGCAAGAGGCTGACATGATTTGTATGATGTTTCATGATCATTTTGATGCAGGGGCCGTTCCCCGAAACTGCACCCAACATGGGTGGTGGACACCGTGGTGGGGGTGGTGGATGGGGTCGTGGACAAGAAAGTTCTCCATATAAAGCCACAACCAAATGGGCTAGTGGTGATCAGTATGAGCCTGAGTCAAGTGACACCATGACAAGAGGCACTACTGCTGATCAGAATGAGATCAAGTGTTCTCCACTTCAATCAAGGGTGGCAGTATTAAATCTGAGCACTTCTATTCAAGATGTGGTCAGTGAGGTAGTACTATTCTCCCAGGGATGAAGAGAATACCATGCATCAATGGTCATGTTAGTTCTGCTGTTCATTGTTTCACAGACGACACATTGATGAATGAGATGTGTTCTCAAGGTTTCCAAATCAGAAACTATGTAGACCAAGATTTGTGAGGTCAGTAAGGCACTATTTGTTGATTCACGCTGTTTTCACTAACTCTGGAGTCTGCAAGTGTATGAGGTCCATAATTATGGATCAATCTCACATTTTGTACAGTAGTGATTGTTCCAAGTCCTGGATGCTTAGTTTAGCATATTTCTGGAAGAGACTGACATGTGTTTTATAATGTTTCATGATTTTTTTCAAGAAGTTACCCATACAGGTCAGAGATCCATTTCATGAACATCTAGAGGCTCATCGAAAGGTTAGTTCTGTGAGTGAAGGCACCACAAGATGGGCCAGTTGCCGTGGGAAAGAGCTTGAGTCAAGTGAAGGCACCACAAGATGCGCCAGTAGCCGTGGGAAAGAGCTTGAGTCAAGTGAAGGCACCACAAGATGCGCCAGTGGCTGTGGGAAAGAGCTTGAGTCAAGTGAAGGCACCACAAGATGCGCCAGTGGCCATGGGAAAGAGCTTGAGTCAAGTGAAGGCACCACAAGATGCGCCAGTGGCCATGGGAAAGAGCTTGAGTCAAGTGAAGGCACCACAAGATGGGGCAGTGGCCGTGGAAAAGAGCTTGAGTCAAGTAAAGCCACCACAAGATGGGTCAGTGGCAAAGAAAGGGTAGACATCACATCATTTGATACACAATGGAGCACAGACCTTACCCTTCCTGACCAACAGTTGGAGATGCATTTGGAAGACAAGTACAATGGAACAGAGACATTTCCTGTGCTAAACTTATTGGATTTCAAACCTTTGGTTACACAAGGAGGGGCAACATGCCAAGACTTGATGTCTTTGGAAGACAACGAGTTGTACCATGGAACACATGGAGACACAAAACGGTATTTTTGAACTTTCGGTGTCTAACTATAGTATGATATTACTTCCACATACCAGCACTTTAAAATACAGATCATGATGCTTGAAGTCTTTTGGATAATCTTATATCTCAAGCCAATCTTGGAATTTTCTATTAATTTCACAGTCATAGTTGATTGCACCTACGTCTGTGTGACCATTGAAGAGCAAGAGGGCTGAACTGACATACACTGTTTGTGGTCTTATCATCCATAGTCCCTGCTTGGTAGACAGTATAGAGCTGGAATTGAAGATTTGCTGCAGAGATCCTTGCATGCATCTAGTTTCTGATGTAGGAGCCACTTCATCAAATGTTCAGGGCAGCACATGAAATGAATGAACCCTTTAAGCTGGAGCCAAACTGTGGAGCTTCATCATCCAGGAGCCTTCCATCAATTTTGCAACAGAGCCTCAAAGAGGTCAGCCCTCCCCACCTTCATCACCATGCCTGGGAGTGGGTCTTGTTAGTCAGCAAAATACATGGACAGGTCTCTAACTGATTAAGTGACTATCTTTGCAAATCCTGGATATTGAAATTGGCTGATTGTAACAAGATATGGAGGCTTGATTCTGAGGCATGACCTCAGAAGATATTAGATGCAACATGCTGTGATAAGTATATTGTGATACTTCACATGAGAGAGTCAACTTCATGAACAAAAGTATATCGTAAATGCAGCTCTTGGTGGTGAACATGGCACACAAGATCTGCACCCATTCAAATGTGCATATGTAGATCTATACATGAGCCTCTCTCCCAAAAGAGAACCAAACCTTCCTAGTCTAAGCCTAGTTGTGTAACTGGTACAGTTGGTAGCCAATTCCTTACTGCTTACCGATCAATGAATGTGGATAATTTGCTGTACTTTGGTTGACATGGGTAGCCCTTTTTTTCTGGCAATCAATCAATGTTCAACTGCTGACACTGAATCCTTGTCTCTACAGACAGCTGCGAGGACTACAGATCTGGGCAAGGCAGACACAGAATCTAAGCAGAGTGAAATTGAATTGGAAGCACATGTTCAGCAAGATGGTAATGGTAAACGATGTAAGGATGAAGCTGCCGGAAGACAGGCACAGAACTTGCTTTCATCTATTCGTCAGAGGCTACAAGGTCTGAAAAGGGCAATTGGTGTAATTCCAACTCCTCCAGTCTACATAGTAGAAGATCATTGTGTTCAACATGATTCTGAATCAGTTATCACTTTTGGCTGGAGACTAGCATCTAAAGCAAATGCATTGGAATTGCTTTTCCAAAGCACGAAAGGCATGTCAAGTATTTTGGGGGTTGGACTTGAGTTTGCAAAAGTTCTTGTGGTCCCTGCAAGTTTGGAGGTGAAGATCATTGGAATCAGCCACGCAAGCTGGGATGAATTATGGCAAGATTCGTCTAACAATAAGGATGATGTCATTGACATAGTAAGCATTGCTGGGGTCAGAAGAGCAGGAGCAAAACTTGAAAACCCCAACAACATTGAGTATTTGACTGCGAAACAAAGAGCAACAAAATATGGTGTGGGTTTAGAGAATCAATCCAAAAGAGCTCATGTAAATTCCACAGATGTTGAACCACAGAGTGATTGCTCCTGCATCCTTGACAAGGTTGTGGAATATTTAGTGCTGAAGAAGGTCATAGATGCTGTCATGGACAAGCAATGTGATGGGGATGGAGGAGAAGGATCCAGCAGTGGAGCGAATAGCACAAAACAAGGTATTGGGGGTATGTCCTCCAGTCAATCAATCATATCATTGCTCAGGAGCTATTTGTCTTTACGTGGACGGCAAAAACCCACTGGTGGCAGTGATGATGAGGATGATGATGATGAGACTTTGCCTTCTAGGAAGCGACCACACCAAGTGAACCATAAAAGACCCACAGGGAACTTCCGTCGGGTAACTGTTATCCCTGGTCCTGGAGGTTCATTTGATCATGCAGGCATACCACAAGAATTGGGCACTGCATCAATAGATCCCACCCTTGTGTTTGAATTCAACTACAAGCTTGACATGAATGAAACCATTTGTGATAAACAGATACAAATTACCACAACAACATCATTTGATCTCGGGGAAGCTGCACCAAAAGTGCTAATGAGTGATTCATTTGGATGGTACCAAAATCCCCTGACAGTTTCCTTGAGAAATTATGGAGATGCTAAACTTCATACACCAAACTGTCAATTGAAGGAGGCCCTCAAAGAGACAAAGATAAGTGCCAAAACCACATATACACATTCAAAGAACTCCACCTTACAATGTGCAGCACAATTTCAAGGAGGTTACAAAACTTTCATTCAAGTCACAGGGAGTGCAAACAAAACTACAAGCAATGGAGAGACAATTGCAAAAGAAGCAGCATCTGAAAACTTGGGTTCTGATGTGTTCAAAGGTTTTCAAATTCGTGATTTGCGTGTGGTCCAAAACTCTTTACTGAAGTATGAGTTTTACACGCTGCCTCCTAAAATCGGAGTTTTAGAAGACGACGAGGAACGACACAAATGTCTTGGCATGGGGATGTGTGAAGCAATTGCTCCAACCTTCATTGGGACATGGCTCATCACACCTGAAGACGTCAATGAAGTCTCATCCTACATGTTTGATGCAGAACGAAATTTGAATCGCCTTGTCAAGGTGGATCAAATTAGTGAACAAAGGGAAGCTTTTGTCCAATGCTATCGTGTGCCAATGTATGTCAATCATGCTATGTCCCACCTTTGCACCCTGAAAGATCATCCTACCCTTAAGGAGCGAGAAATCTTGTTAAATGTACTAGAAGTGGGAATTGTAGGATAATGTTCAATGATATTGATGAATGTAAAAAGTGAAGCTAAACTTTCTAGCAGATGAATGGAATTGGTGCAATGGGTCCTATTGTATGTATTTTTAAGATCTTTAGCCCCAATGACTAAGCTCTTGGTCACCTTGAGATCTCCCAAACCCTGCCAACTCTTGCTGCATTCCTGGTACTGTTCGAAAGCCCTTGATGAGTTAGCGCAACAAGTGGGTTTCATACTGTTTCAACCAATGTTGGCCACATATTGCTTTTTATTAATAATTGCTGGATAGATGTAATTTTTTAATTTTTTTGGGGGATCACAAAGGTTATCAATATCAAAACTGCCACAAAAAAGTTGGGTGTCCAGTAGATTATCAAAATTGAGTAATAATTGTTGGTTTATTGGTTTAGGGTGGGTCATCAAATAATTGCTGGTTGACTTGTTGGTTATGAACCAATTATACAATTTTAAAAATGAAAATAAAAATGTTTTGTTTTTTTTTTTTGGTATTAGTATTTAAAGATCACTAATCAAGTCATCCAGGTAGGTCTTTAAATTTTGAAAATCCAATATTAGGTGGTTGTCAATTTAATTGGTTATCAATTGGTAAGTTATTAATAATCAGTTTGATAATCAGGTCAAAACTAAATAACCAACAAACCAACACTAGTTTTGACCTATTGTGAAGAAGCTATTGAAAATTGCACAATTGTTTATTGAAAATTCATTTAAATCAAAACAAAAAAAGTAGAGGGGAATTTTGGCATGCTTTTGGCATTATTGGAAAGCCCTCAATGAGAAGATTTAATGAAGGTGATTTGGGAAAAAATTATACTTAAGGTGTGACAGATATTAAAATTTGAGTAAATTTTTCAATGAAAATTCAATTAAATTATGAAAAATGGTTTTGGAAGGGAAAAGTAGTTACCAAACTAGATCATGTATTTAGTTAATTTTGGAATTTGAAAAAGTTCAAAATTAACAAATGACCAGTTGGAAGTTGGGATTTTTTTTTTAAAACTTTCATTTGGAATCACCAAATGATGCAACAATAAATATTATTAAGGTTTTTCATCATTAGATGATCTAACAAATAGATGTTAACAATGTTTTGTCTCAAACTTGATCCCAACCACCAAGTTAGAAAAAGTTCAAAATTCATAGTTTAGTCCAAAATTAACTAAATACATGTTACAAGCTACACTAATATGTAGTTAATGTTTGTATCTAGATTGTATCCTAAACTTTTTTGACAAGGAGAAAAGGATTGGTCAAACCCCCTACTTTTCCAAGTAAAGGTTGCCAATGATGGGATAATTTGGAAGATGATTGGAATCAAAGCATTGAACATGTTTGCAAGAACCATTGATGGGTTCATGACCAAGAGGTTTGTTTTTTCAATTTCTCCACACAATGTGAATGGCTATAATATGTATGTGGTGGTGAACCAATGTGCCTTGGGGGGGGGGGCACAACTGGACCCAATTTGCTCATTGGACGAAGATCATAGAATATGTTCTCATAACTTCCTTGCAAGAATTATTGTTGCATGTTCATGTGGCTACATTTTTTTTCAAGCTTTGAACTTAGGAGGCTAATTGATTTTGAAAATTTTAGAATTGTGGTGGCAAATGTTTCAACATGGAAGGTTTAGTGGCTACTAAATCTTGTGCATTGTAGAAATGTGCTAACAAATGCTTCAATATGGGAGGTTGTTTGGCTACTAAAAAGTGTGCAAAATCTATAGCTTTTTATGGATTTATGCTTCATGTGAAAGGAAATCATAACTTCTAGTACAAAACAATTTGAAACAAACATATTAGGTTTGGAGTCATGGGGTAATAGCAAAAACCATACATGTTGATTAAATATTATAACAATATAAACTTGAGACCAAAAATAAGGCCAATGACTTTATCTAAAAAATCATGGGATCATGGGCTAGAAAGAGGTTAGAACAAAACAAAATCAAACCTTTAATTCATGCAAAAAGAGCTCTTGTTTTAGAACCTTGAGTTTTCAATGATCTCTTTTCTTGGCTTTCTCCAACCAATGAAAATATTTTTGAAGAAAACACCAATAGAAGGTCATGCCCTAGCCCTTACATATTTAGACCTTAAATCAAATTGGCATGATTGCATGGTAAAAGTTCAACATATGGGATCACCAAGCCAACATTTTCTATAATTTTTTATTTGAAATGCTTGAGAAAAAGTACCTAAATTTTGGGGATTGTTATTCAAAATGTTCAGCCCAAGTGTTAACACCTAGGTGTCAAAAACTAAGGTGCAGTAGGTTGTGCCATGTTGGCAAATGAGATGTGACACATTCCCAACCAAATGGCTAGTGGCTAATAGTCAATTTTGTCATGGGGTAATCCATGCAAAGATTTCTTCAAATTCCATGATTCCAACACATATTGTTACTATTCTTCCAATAGCATTGCAAGCTTATGTTCCAATCTTCATTCATGTCTAATATGATATGTAACTAACCAAAAATATGCATGGACATACACATTACAACTATAGGTCATTGTTAAACCATTCCATTACTTTGAAGTGGTGTTCCAAGTTTAGTTCAAATTCAAGCTTTAGCTTCAAAGTCCCCCCAATGTACCTAACAAATAAACATAACAAGTTATCTTAGTTGTTTATGTTTGGATTAACTTTGGAAAATAAATAGGTGAAGCAAAACTTATGATTTACTTTACCAACACACATTGCAAGTCTTCCTAGTTGAGCATCCACTTTGATTGACTTTGGAATGTTCTTGCACTTACTTCAATAAAAGATATATAAGTTCAAAATCTTGCCACTACTAACTATGTATGAATAGACTTTGTAAGTTTTGTTAATTGCTTCCATTTGTATTGACTTTGAATTATATTTCTTTCAAGTTGAGGATTTTATTCAAACTAGTATAAGCACATACACATTCAAGAAGGTTCACAACTCTTAAGTTGAATTGTGTTGAAACAAAACATTATCATGGCCTTGGGTCACTTTTTAACATGTCCATTATTTGATTCCAACTAAAGGTCTATTGATGAATCTCATAACATGAACTATTCAAGATGATATTGTAAACATATAGATGTGCTTTCAAAGGACCCACCATTTCATCCAAACAAAGTTTCTAATTTCATTGTCTTACACCTCATCATTGTTCTACAGCTTATGTCAAAGGAATTTTATCCTTTGGGTGAAATCCACCCCTTGTAAAAGTATCCACCTCTTCCTAAATGAACTTCACATTAACCTTCATAGGCCAAACTTTAGGAATGTTTGGTTTTGTTGACATTTTCTCCAACAAAATTCCCCCCAGACAACATGTTTTGTCTAAGGACCAAAAAAACCATTGCTTGAAAACAAGTTTTGTTAAAAGGTATGGATGGTATGAGCCCCAATAAGATAGGTATGGTGTCCCATTACTTGCCTTGCAATGCAAACAAATGCATTGCAAGGCATGTTGCTTGTGTTTTGAAGAACAAAACAAAATGCTGGAAATGTTGGAATACTCCTATCTATATGGAACTGTGGAGTTGTTTTCCCCATTCTTGATTCCATTTATTGTGTGGTGTGACAACATGAATGGGAGTAGGTGCCACATGTAAAGGTTTTACATAAGTTGGAATAGGGTTAAGATCATAGTTGAAACATGATGCATTTAGATATGTGCCTAAACTCCTTGCATGTGTAAAGGAAGAACTTGCTTGAATACGGTTGGGGCCAAAGGTGAAACTTATAACACTTGGAATTGTGCTTGAACATTTTCCATCCACAAAAGAAATGCTTGCAAAATTGTTTGTTTATGTTGGTGCTAAACAATGAAACATTGGACAATACACATGAAAAGGCATTTGAAAAGGCTTTTGCAAAGGCAAACATCTCTACATGGTGTCTCCCAATTTCACCAAGTCTTTGTAAGGGCACCATGAATTTTCCATTAATAACCTATGTTTCACTATGGTCTCCTTTTAACCCCATTCCCTTATTGTGCAATTTAATTCCAACCACTACCCCTTGAACAACTAAAGCCAATTTTGTTGGGCTTTTGGAACATTGGGCAAACCTTGATAATTAAAAGTTCCATTGTGCTAGACCATGATCTTCTATGCAACCCTTTTGTGAACATGTCAACCAAATTAGATAGGGAACTTAGAAATCATAACATATAATGCATGGTGGCAAAGTAAAAATTTTGTCTTGAGATTCTTCCCATTGCCAATAGACAACCACCAAGCCACATGCATGACCTCGTTAAGGTTTGTTATAGGCATGGCTACTTTTTTTGTTGGATTCAATTCATGCATCCATTGTTCTAAACCCTATATTTGAAGTGCCACCATCCCAACCAACGATCCATTGATGGGATGTCAACTAGTGGAACATCTCTAAAGTTTTACCACTATTCCCTTATACCAAGATACTTGTTTGCATTGTGGCAAATTCTTTCCACTATGCACATAAATCATTTAATGCATCTCCTAAAACCCTAGAATGACATGTTTCTCAATGTCTCTACACAAAATGTTTTTTCAATGGAATTCACAAATTCACTTTCGATTTTCCATGGGGATATTTGCATTTGTCTTAAGTCTAGAAAGTTTTTCTAGTCCAATTTTGTGTACTTGTTTTGGAACCAAAAATCATGTTGTTATTGATTTTACAACAAAGTTCAAAGTTGTACATAACCAATTTTGGGTATTGAACCAATTTTGGGTAGATGTTTATTTATAAAATTGAAAAATTAGTTGTAACTTTTGATTCTAATTCTAAATTCTAAATGTAGGATAAGATTGGGTAACTAGTAGTTTAAGAGAAATTGTAAGGATTTTTTTTTTGTTTAGGACCTCCACCATTTTCTAATGACCTTGAAGCTTTCTTTTGGAGGAGATTGAAAGGTCTTTTTCTTTTTGTTAAAGAGATGTTATTTTTTGCATTCTAAATCTTTTGGAATGAAAGTGAGTTTTGATTTTGCTCAAGGATTGTTGAAAGAAAATTGTGTTGAAGTTGTTTTTTCCACTTGTTTTGTCTATCAACTTTGGAGATGTTGCAAAATTATTCATTGCAAGTTATTTATTTTGCTTAAGAAAAATTAATAAGCTATTTGTCTACCTATTTTTTCCACGTTTTAAAGTGACAATTTATCCATTAACAAGTAATAGATTTGAAGTGTTCAACTCAATGCCAATTTTCAATTAAATATTTAAAAGCACCCAAGAATTCACCAAGTGGGCCTAACAATTTAACTATACATTTACTTGACAACTAACCAATTTGCTTGAATTACATTCACTATGAAAAAAATCGATGTTTTATAATAGGTCTTATAACTCAATTTTTGAATTACAACAAACACTTGCAATTCACTTATAACTCATTATATTTATACGTTGTGACTACTTATGGACAAATTACATTAATTATAAAGTTAAAATTCAGTATATATATGTTGCAATTCGTTGTAATTCAATTGCCACTCTATCAAAACAACTCATTTTCAACTACTATGCAATTTCATTAAAACTACACTCATGATATTATGCTAACATCATTAATTATCATCCATCCATTAAAATCTCACATTTGGCATTATGAAAAAAAATTGGACATAAAAATGATATTTTTAAATATATTGAACTTAATTGTCCATTATGATTGTTAAAGAGATTATGACATGTGACATAAATTGTTAAAATGCCAAATGGCATATTAATTGTGAAAGAAAATAAATAATTAATAAATAAATATTTTCGTAGTTAGGTAGGTAGTGGTATTCCATAGGGAAAACCCTTTCTTTCCGCCAGGCCGCGGCAACTTAGCTGCGTGTGGACCCCGGCAAACGAGTAGGCGATACCACACACGACATTAAAAATAGATTTAAGGCAAGCTTTCTTGTCTTGGTACTTTCGTAGATCAGATGGGCAATATCTCTCCACCCCCGCCCCAAAAAAAACCCAACACGCAAATGAGTTTAGCAATATGCATGCTTACCAGAGTCCTGCAATGGGTACCCATACCCATGGGTACCCAATACCCACCCATACCCATGGGTAAATGGGTGGGTAATGGGTATGGGCTTAGACGCATGGGTGGGTACAAGGGACCCGGGCTTTACAATTTTATTTTGGTGATGGACTGATGGGTATGAGTTGGGTGGGTAATGGGTATGGACAAGATGCCATGGGTGGGTACAGGTGCCATGGGTGGGTAATGGGTTGGGTATGGGTACAGTTGTCAAGCCCAATGCAGGACTCTGATGCTTACTTGCCTCCGTATTTTTTGAGATCGGATGGGTTCTTGTGTTGTCTTTTAGACGTCTCCCAGATTCTGCAGTATTAGCTTACAACGTATAGAACGAAAATTTAGTTTTGACCGACGCCTCAAGGCCGATCACTGTGTCAACCTGTGGCCAGAGATGGCTAAGTTCCACTCTTCTCAGATGCAGTAGCAGGGATTGCAGTTCGGTACGTTTACCAGTAGCTCGAAATTCCCTTGTATGGTGTGATCCACTCCTTTTGTCGGATCTGGGCGTCGGCTGACTGTATGTGCTCGTGAAGAAGATAGCTATAGATGCTTGATTGTGAACTGGTGTTGTACTTGGAGCTTGGGCGTTTGGCTGCACAACTTTAAGTCTTCCGTTTGCCTGGTTTTGAGTACCAGACGGTGCGTCTCTTCTGCTTCTCCTTTGAAGATTGGAATTTCAACTTGGATACAAAACTCACGATACGAGTAGGGGACGAAAGTAGAAGCAGCTTGCGTACCGCTGTCAATATTCAACAGTCTATGAGCAGTCAAGATCCATAGGTTGTAGGGTGTGGCAAAACATGGCTGCACGTAGTACCTAAACTGCAGTAGCTTATCCGAGCAAGTTTCTATGATATAGCATTCATGAAGGATATAAAACAAGCTGTGCGGATGGAAGCTGTGTTGTTTTTTATTGATTCTTGCCGGGGTGTGGTTTGGCAGATTTGTAATCCTGCCAACCTGAAGCTTCTCTGGAGGCATAATGGCTGATATGTTACACTCTAGGCAGGTATCAGTTCTCTCAGTGAGATGTAAAACATCTCTTTTCTCACGACAACACTGTTTGGCCATTTTAAAATATGGAGTTTGCATTCGCTGGATGGAACGTGATTGCTCTTTTGAATATGTACCAAAACCTTGTTTAAACATTTGTTTCTAAATTGGTTTTGCTAGAGTGGACAATTGTTTGTCTTCAGGAGGTCAGAGAATTTTCCTTTTGGGATATCATTGTGAAGAGTGTCTTCACGCTCAGTAGAAGTTTCAAGTGTTTACGTGGTCTTAAAGTATGACATTTTGAACTACCTAGTAAAGCTTTAAGCTCAATACTGTGTTTTAGAGGAACTGCCACCAAGCTGCAATCTGTTCAAATATGAGGAAGGGTGAGGCAGAATAATATAGCCAAAATATTTTTATTAATTAAATAACTAACTAGTACTAGCACAAAATATTAAATTATTGGATAATAATAATTTTCATTAATTAATAAATTTACTAAGTAGTTTAATCTAATTATTAATTACTACTTATTATTAATATGAACTAATTAATTAACTTGTAATTAGTAATGACTATTTTTTATATTCAATATAGTAAATAGTTTTACCTATCTAATTATTTAACTATTTACTTATCAACTTGCCTAGCCTATATAGTCACAATATATGCAAAATGTATATTGAATATGCCTTAAAATAATATAATTAAATTCATGAATGTATAAATATACATTTAATCTATTCTAAAACACTTATATATATATATATATATGTGTGTGTGTGTGTCAAAGATATATGTACATCACATAAAAGTAACCAAGTCGTGACTATATTTGTAACTAATTGGATATAAAGGCCCCTTCTTGGGTGAAAAGCCTAAAAATTTAATCATCATAAAAAAATGTAAAACTTAATAATCACAAATTAGTTACACATAGTACAAGAAAAATAATAGATTGAAATGGATAATGATTAGTTGTAAAATGACAAAATGTAATTACAAATGACATTTAATTGCATATAATTACAAATTGAATGGTTGCATAATACAAGATTTCTTCTAGTGTCGCTTGTTTGCGATGTTGGAGTTTTGGGGTCAATTGTTGCACCATTGGTCTATAATTTTGAAGAAAAACCTATTCAATGGTTGACAATATACCAAAGGTTTAAAAGTGGGGATTAGTAAGCAATTTTGTATGCATTGTTTTAACATGGTGTCAAAAAAAAAGTTTTTGCAATGATGGTAAGATTCAACTTTATGATGAACTATAATGTTTAATGTTAAGAGAAGTTTTTCCTTCATGTCAACAATGTTAAGTGGTGAAGTTGTAGTGAACTTTATGGGTCTTGGTCATTGGAAAAGATTTGAATATAATTTCTTGTTCTAAATGGCATTTAAATTGTAAATCATACTAATGAAACTTTTCATTGTATAGGACTTGATGTGATTGGACATGTAGATGGCTAAACTAAAACAAAATTATTTTGCAAACATTCTTCCATGATTGTTGATATGGGAATTGTATGATCTACATTTTGATTTTCTTCTAATTGTTCTTTTATGCCTCAAATCATTGTGAACTATGATATAATAATGTTGGCCTCAGATGCAACAAGTTGAACTCAGTTATGAATGTTCTTGTGATTCCTATATTAACCCATCCTTTCATGATCATACTCTTCATCTCCTTCACCTTTAACCATGTAACATGCAACCAATTACATATTTTTGGTTTGAAATAATTCAACTTGAAATTAATAGATGTTTCTTGTCCATTCTCAATCTACTCTTTGATGATTGTTTACTAGTCCATGTATTAAATTTCACTTTGAAAATGTGTTTTAATGGTTTTGCAAAATTACATAGTTCATTTGTGCAATTTCCTAGTATAAAGATGACCAAAATGTTGGGGTGGTCTTTTTCATTCAATTTCAAAACTTTTTTTTGTTGTAAAGTTAATTAACAATTTGGCAACTAAATAACTTTGTGATGTTGTGGTGAACCCAATTTTTCAATTTTTGAATAGAAGTATGACAACAAAATTTTGTGAACAAATCCTATTGTGGTGTGCAAGGTTGACCAATGATTTTCACTAAAGGTGAAATCCCATCCATTATTAACACAATTAGGTTTCCCTTAATTATTTAGGGGCATTGATTTATGTGTGGTACTTGTAAATGCAACTTAAAAGGATAACAACAACTCATCTGTAAATGATGAAACGATGAATGTCACTTTTTTTTATCTTCTCTCCTAATGTTTTGATGTGTTGTGTACGTTTATTTCCCATGTGTGTTTTCCTATTGTTGGCACAAGGTGCACTTCAATTTGATCACTATTGACCACTAAGGTTGATGAATGTTCTAAGTTTTTACAATGTAAGTAACCCTATAACCTAGGTCTTTCCCATACTAATCCCAATCACTTGAAAATTTATTTGTTATCATTCCCACTCTATAAGTTCAATTCATGTGTTGCTTTAAGAACTAATGTATGCATTCCCTTGTGACTTTGAAACCAAATCTCCAAATGCATCACATATGATTTCAAAAGCAAAAGATTCTATCATGCCCATCACATGGCTTATATTATAGAGGTAGCAAGTGGTTGACATGTTTCTTTCATTTTTTGGAGCATGGTAACCAAAATATTTCTAAATTCTAGGTATTATTCAAGAATTGACATGTTGTGTTTAATCTTTTTTGTCACAATCCCAAGGTGTTTTACATGAAAGTAGTTTGGTTTAGACTAGTCTTGTAGACTTGCCCTCCTTAGTTTTTCATATGGACTTGGGACTCTAAGCTTTTTGTGAATTGTTTTGAGGAAATTTAGGGCTTATGAATTGTTATTTTATTTCTTAACAACAACCATGATGAATGGCCAAAAATGTGTTTCCCCCCATTCTTTTCTATTTGGATTTAATTTTTTCATGTTGTCCTCCCACTCCTTCACTTGCCTCTTATTTGATTTCTTGGTTTGATATTAACTTTGTAACATATTTTTAAGCCTACCTATTAGTTGCTTCTCTTGAGGCTTCAAATTGGTTTTGTTTAAAACAATATGTGCATTGAGGAGGTCTATCTCATGTTGTAATGCGAGATCTCTTTTCTCATTTGTGACTTTCAAATAATTGTGTTGTTCTGCAACTTTTGATAATGCGAGATCTCTTTTCTCATTTGTGACTTTCAAATAATTGTGTTGTTCTGCAACTTTTGATAATGCGAGATCTCTTTTCTCATTTGTGACTTTCAAATAATTGTGTTGTTCTGCAACTTTTGATTTTGTACATCTGTCATCGAGGATTGAACAAAATCCTTGCAAAATCACTACTTACTTCTAAACTATCATCATATTTTTGTAAAAATTGATCGTAACACTCTACCTAAACCTTCATCATCATCTTACTTTTGCGAAACACAATTTAACGCAATTTCGTAGAAAAAGGCATGGGTTTGAAAATTCCAAAAAAGTCAAAAAAAAATGATGAGTACTTATTTTCAAAAAACAATGACGAAATATGCACCTATTTCTTTTCAAGGAACAATGACTTAATAATAAACTGGATGAATGTTATCTTCCATTCATGCATTACAAAATGATACAAATTTCAATATATTGAGAATTTTGAAAAGAATTTTTTGTGTTAATTAATTTTTTATGCTGAAATGAAAATTTCAAAATAAACTAAATGCTCGACACTAAACTGCTGAAATAGCCAAGGTACTATGAAGCCATGTCAGATAATGTTCTGATCGAACGGTGAAGTACTAGTGTAAATAATGGGCCTATTTTCTGATCGAACGGTGGAGTACTCGTGTAAATACTGGGCCTTTTCCTTTGCATGCAATAAGTAGGTGGACAGGTCTGGACAACTTCTCGTTCAGTTAGCTGACGAACAACGTTATCATGGACGCCAGTGGACGGAAAATTTACGACGATGAAGCTTCGTTCCTAACTTGAGCTTTGTCGTCCCAGGCGACAGAGCTTGCGTTTCCTGTTTATGGGCTAGTAGCGCGCGAAGACAGCTCATGCTCTCGAGCGGAGAAAACACATCGCAAGCATTTCCGAGCTACTGGACAAGCTTTGTTTTCTGGCTCCTTCTTTCGTCTAAGAGATGGTTAATATCGGAGGGATTCATTTTCTAAAATGGTCGTTAATATTTGTTTGACAAATCGGTTCCAATTCCATTCGCATTTTGGGGTTTTTGTCGCCAAGACTGGGGATTTTGGGCCGGACGGATTTTGTCGTCTCTCTCGTCTCCCATAGCTATGGATCTGTGACCATGACGGTATGATTTTTTTCTCTCATGCGCCTTTCGATTGACGTTTCTTTTCTTTCCTGAGCTTTCTTGATTCACAGATGTGTAGTAACTGGTTAGACGTGCTTTGTCAGACAATGTGCTTTTAGCCAATTCTCTTCAGGAGTTCTATTGGCTCTGCCCTTCAGGGAAGAACCATTGTGATGCATCCAGAAACGGGCCAAAGTTTGGTATCCCTACATTTTAGGGTCATGAGGAGTCCACTATAGAAAAAATTCCAGCATAACTGAAGGATCCACTTCTTGTTCACCATACTAACCATCATGCATTTCCAATTTAGTATGTTGAATATTTATCATCCTTTTGGACGTCATTTAAAGGGCAGAGCCATTATGTGACGAGCCACTTATTCTCTTTTTGCCTTGGTGTCTCAGGAGAGCAGAGCAGGTATGTCATTATTGAAGCTTGACAAGCTCTTTGGTATCTAGTTCTCAAGGAACTTTTTCTTCTGAGCTCTGTAGAAAGAAAGGATCCAATACATCATCCACATATTAATGGGAACTAATCTCGTTGATCATTGTTTGACATTCTCCATTTGGGATCTCTACACACATGAACATGCAAAGGTTTCTCATCTAATCTCAAACTATTTCTTGTCCAAAGGTTTTCTTGACTAATTATCTCATCAAGCAGTTTTGATACTGCAGCTAGGATATAAAATCTGGCAACTAGCGTAAACTTATCGATCCTTTACGATGGTTGCAGACTTTCTGATCAAGAGAAACCTAAAAAATTTCATGAGTTCACTGAATCTTCAATTGCTGAAAAAGATGACATTACACTAGAGCAAGCCTGAGAGAAAAGTTTATGTGAAGTTAGCTGTGTAGATATTTTACTCTTTGGCATTTTTATTCCTATAATTTGAACCCTGTTCAAGGTCATTGCAATGGTGCACCTTTCTGTTGATTCTCTAGAATAAATGCATAATATATTGTACTGTCTATTCTGGATTGTCAGATACCTTCTTTCAACATTCTTCAAATTTTATTGATCTTGGAATTTTTGATAAAAGAAGCATGTATGTGTGTGAAGATAGATCACTGCAAGAAAGTCAAAGGTTGCATACACATCTCATGTAAATCAGTGTGAGGTGTATTTCCAGAGCCTGTCATGATCATTGCTTTGAGTATCTGGGAATCATAACAGAACTCAAGGGTTGTCTTAGGAGATCCAATAAGTTGTCTAGTTGATGTTTTTCTGTGAACAGTCTCTCACTGTTTTCATTCGACACAAAAAAATTTGCACCTGGAAATCTAAAGTGCACTTTTGTTTTGTCAACGACAGGTTGAAGTAATGCCTTCCATCACAGGATGATGAGTCAATAAACAGTACAGGGACCAGTAGCACTTCTGGTGCCAACAGGATCCTAGGCTCTATGGAAGCCACAACTTGTGCTCTGCCTCTCTACACGAGCCCACTACCCCAGCATCTTCTCTCTCCTGTGAGTCCAGAATTTTTTAGAAGGTGCATCATTATTAGCATGGTTTGGCCTTGATATTCACAGAACTCTCTGTAAGGTTGTGTTCTTTGAGCCTCTCAGGGGAGATGCCTCAAGAACAGCAGAATGTAAGCTCTCTCGAATGGTGTCTATCAAAGATTAGTCACATAGACCCAGGAGTATGTCATTATTGGGTGATTGCCATGGAGGCTCAAGAGCGAAGACTTTGATAACATGTTCCAGTACTTAGTTCCAGAGTTCCACAACCTGCCATCTCTGAATCTATTTCCAACAGCAAGAACAGGATTTGGAGAGATGTTCAAAACTGTGTTCCACAAGCTCAGATTTTCCAAGTTGTGGATTCAGAAGGGTTTCCCCTATGCTAAATGAATATACTTGTGTGCCTTCAAACAGTTTCAAAGAAGGTGGGCTTTTAGGTGAGGAATCTAAGGAAGAGGGCTCTCAAAGATAGGCATGAAAAATCTAGATTTCAAGTCATGAATCAGGAGGTCAACTTCTTGGATGTGGAACACTCTGTTTCAAATGTTTTGGTATTCTTTGTTCACCAAGCCTTGCTGAAACTTAAATATCCTACAAAAAGTCTTGAGAGAAGACACTTATTGAGAATACTCTCATGGTGGTCACAGGTACCCTAATTTTTGTTGTTGTGTTCTGTGCACTGCCTGTATCCAAGATGGATTGTTACGCCTGGGTTCAAGTACAAATGCTGTTGAACATCATGGACAATGGACTTTCCACCAACCACATTGTTGCAGTGGTATATATTACAAACAAGGAAAGTGGAGAATTCTTATCACTTATGAAGGAGCATTCACTAGTCACAAAAGGTAGAGTGCTTGGAGCCACTGGATACATTCAAGCACACTTGGAATTCAATGCTTCTGATTCCTAATTTACACTGAGGTCTTGTGGGAAACCAGTATACATAAAATTTCTTCTTGTTACCCTGTTTTTAGCCAAGAGTTTGTTTGTGTATTTCAGGTTCCACTGAATAAGAGGCATGAAATTTGCAGTGGTGGAGGTCAAAGGTCATGGACAGATTTCTCCAAATTGCTGGCCTCCAGCTGCGAGCTGCTGATGAGCTCTGAACATTCTTTGACCAGATGATTGCCATAGTAATTTGGTCCACACTCATCAACTTTTATGAGACTGACACCTTGGAACTTTGTGAGATGCTGATGTCTTTGGAATCAACCCATTGGTCTGATCACAACATGTTCTGGTGTTGGGCTGGTGAAGTTTAGGGGGGCAGATTTTCTGGCACAGCATGCTCACCATGAGAGCTTTGAGTACCCTTCAGGGAGTTGCAAAGGGGACCTGATATAAAGGGCAGCACATCCAGCATAAGCTTTCAGGGAATGATAGCCCATTGAGTTCTCCAACAGCCAAAGATGCCTCTCTTTAGATGCAAGTGTTAACAGAGAATCAAAAAGGTGGATCAGTGGCTATGGCTTTGAGAGGGAAAACACTTGCAAGTTCAAGGAATGAATGGCAAAAGAAGTGAAGCTTTGTACCCATATCTTGTTGTAAGTTCTTCAAATACTCTTAGCTTACACTGCAGTTGTCTTTATCGTGAACTAGTATACTATTATATATTTAAACCAATAGAGTGCTTATATTGTACTACTGCAACCAGTGAGTCTGTATAACCTCAATACTATGCTACTAATCCATACTATATACCCCTCCACCACCAACACTGAGTAAGGAGGACGTGAATGAAACATGATTCTAATTGATAATGCCATTCTGAAATTGGCTACACTTGAGGCTATCATAATGTTCACATTTTGGTTCTTACAGCTATTATTTTGCTCTGTGGTATTCCATGTGATAATACCAAGTGAATATAGGATCTGGTATGAGTATGTCATAGTTGAATTTGCTGATAGCTTTAAGCACATCAGTGGAATGAGTCTTGGTGACAGGTCTGTGATTTACAGGACCATGTTTTTCATCTACAGTGAAAATCTGGCAAAATTGGGGTGCAAATGTGCAAACATTATGAGCTTGTCTACAAGTAGCTATCATGGGGGCTGCAGGTGGACTGTGCAATACCTTTTCTAACATAGGTCCATAACATTATTTGAATTTGGGGAATTGTGGTAGTATCTAAACTCTCTTTTTCATGTCTCTTTTATCTTTATGAACCGGTGCTAACTTTCAGAGTACTCTATGTCCAAATATTTGCAAAAAGATTAGTGAATGTAACTTGAATTCCAGGTTCAAAATTCAGTCACAGAAAAAAGATTGTCTGGGATGCTTGAACTTCCAATGACTCAGACTTTCATGGTCAGAACTCCCACTATAGCTTAAGGTGTTAGTGCACAATATGAAGACTAAATCTATAAAACTCTCAAACCTTCTGAGATGCAAATGTGACCAATGAGTTTCTGGCAGCACTTTTCTGGGCTGGCATGTGTCCCAAGTGAGTACTTTTGCAATTCTTTTGCTTGTTGGTGACTTAGCTGTTTAAATGTTCTGGCAGACTTCATGTTTGTTGAACCCCAAGAAGAGGTTGCGAATTTTCTGGGTTTAGTTCTTCCACCTGGAATTTCTGTCATATGCTTCAGCGCATCATGGTCTATATGTTTAGGTTGGTACTTAAATTGTCTTTCTTGATTCTGCTGCTTTGAGACAGCCATCAATTTCCAAAAGGAAGGCAACTCTACTAAAATTGAAATGCTTGTTGTTGACATCTACCGTATCACTTATACAAGGGGATAAGAGTGGCCTAGTTTCTGTCAACCAAGGCAGGGTTATCTGAACTACAGAGAAAGCAAGTATTTAGCAAAAGATTAATCATGACTCAGAATAATGCAGAAATGGGCTTAGCAGTCGTTGGTTGACTGTTGTGAGCTCATTTGGTAAAGTTGCACTTGCCCTTATGACAGAGATATTTGTTCAAAGGGAGCAACCCTGGATTTCTGCTAGACTCTCTGAAGCTCTCTCACACGGCATATAGTCTCTAATGTGATATTGGTGACATCCCAATGTTCCAGGATCATATTTTCTAAAGCCTGTGAAGCCTAGATTCATTAATGCAGCTAGTTCTACTTCTGTCACAGAAGTATCCGAGTGACTAAGCTCCTATAAAGCTATCCTGCCAGTGGTGGAGACTTGTTGGTGGCCAAGTTACAAGCTAATGTCCTTACTGAGAATAGTTCAGTGTTTAAAGACTTGTTGAGAGTAGGCTAAGTCATCAAGCTCTTAGTCTTTCAAGAATTGAAAAAATTCCTCTCCTGTTGTGGATTCTGAACTCTTTACACCAAGATCAATCTTTCAGATTTTTAAATTAGAATGAACAGTCTATTGAATAAAGTTTTTGATAGAATGTGCAAGTCCTATTGTTTCTGTTCTTTGTTGGTTCAGAGGTCAGTCCTTAAATTTAGTTTGGTTGAACGATGAGGACAAAATTAATGAGCAACTACTTCAGTTTTATCTTCTTAGCTAGATTTCATGTTAGATAATTTGTTCCTAACAATTTGTGCCCTTTTCCCTTTTCTATAATTGTCATTTTTTCTTTGGCTTTTTAGTTTTCTTTTTCTTGAGCTAGCAAGCATTAGCAAGCATCGTGGCTAAGTTTTCCTGGTACTGCTGGTCTTGTGAGAGAAACTCAGTACATTAGTTAGTGTTCAACATTAACTCACACCAATTGCCAGCAACTGATGAAGTCAATGGGGACATTGGGTTTACAGGTTCATCTCTCAGTTCTTCAGGTTGTCTGAAATCATAAGAATTGAGAAATTCTCGGTACTTATGAAGGCATACTCCTTGTTGGGGTTGGTTTTTCTAATGGTTCAATTGAGGGCCCAAATATTGACAATTGGTGGACCCAGGGTGGAGGGATGCAGCAATGCAGGCCCCACAGCATCTGGGCAAAGCGGTGCTCCTAATGGTGAGCAACAATGTTGGGTCCATCACCATGCTGCATGCCCTGGCTGGTGGGGTTCTGCACATCATGTTCACACTCAGCTTTCTTCTTGACAATAAGGTCAGATTTGAATCCTTCATTAGATGAGTCCTTCATCCTGGTTACAAGAATTATATAGGCTTCTATAGAACCCCCAGTGTTCATGACAGATATAGTATCTTATGGAGCAGTTCCCATCTTGGATCGTGTCCATTGTTAGTTTTTCACCTTGGGATCTGAAAAAAGGTTAATCCCTTGCTGTGAAGCAGGGATTATGGTTTTGGGCTGAACAGTACAACAGATCACATGGTTATTTTCCTTCAACTGGAGATTTTCAAGCTTAGTCAATCTCATCCTCTTATAAGGATGTTTCCCTGCTGTCTGTTCCATTGGTAAGCATGTAAGTCATTGTCCCTACAGTCACTGTCAAACTGGCTAGTGTTATTATTTGTAGTTGGCAAGGGATTTTCAGTCGAAGGGAAAAATCAAGGGGAGTTTGTTCCAAAATTGCTGCCATTTTTTTTGACAGAGGCCATTCTGATTCTTTTAACAGTATCTTGTTGCTGTCTGTTAACTTGCAAAATTTGTAATTGAGCACAAGTTGTCAGCACATGTGACAAAACCATCATTTGCTGAATCATGTGTAGACAACCTGAATGAGGCTGCTCCTAAAATCCTGTTTTCTTTGTGGTTTACATTTGCAGGCTTTGTTTCTATGGTGTGAAGGACCAGCGGGTGCTGTATGGGCCTCGCTGAGTACTCCAGAGAAGTTCTAACCTGATAGGTCCTCTCCTATTGAACACAAAAAAATTGAAAACTTTCTTTTTATTATCTTCTTTCATTTTTCTCATTAGCAAATAAAAGGACATGACACTATCCCACAATTATAGCAGTCAGTAAGGCAGAAGCCATAAACATTTAGTTTTGGAGGGAGAACTTCCAAAACTTAGTTGTCACTGCCTTGGGTTATGTTCGTTCTATGTACCACTGAGATGCACCTACCTTGCCAAAAACTTATCATGGTGGGGCATCTTATGAGGACTAAAAAACTTGGAGAGTGAACCTTTTCTCCTTTTCTGGCATTAAACTTGAGATGATATGAAGATACACTTCTGTGATGCACTGTCATTGGTTGTTTCTACCTCAGATGTGCCATCAGAAAGTACCTTGCATGTGAATCCTGTGTTGGGACAGTACATGTGAATGTGATCTGCATGCTTGCTAGCATTGTACACAGTGTGTGTTCCTTTTACTGGGTAGATATGGATCAAATCTTTATGTGTAATAGCACAGATGTACCTAAACATGTCCACTCCCTTATCGGTATGGACAAAATCCGTAGCTGGCAAGCATGGATTACATGCAAGTTGTGAGCAATAGGATATGTTTGAAACATGTGCAGTGCATGTGAAAGGACTGATTTTACCCATGTGTAACATGTGATTAACCCAATGGTAAGCTTAGTATTGCCGTATCAGGAAACATGGAAAACACTGGGTCTTCTGCAGAACAACCTTTAAAGATTATCCCAAGATTTATGACTTAGTCTAATGTCTTTGCAGAACAATTTGTTAAGATATGTGCCAAGATAATTGCGACTTGGTCTGTTCGGTCTTTTGAAGAACAACTTGTTAAGATTGTGTCAAGATAATTGTGACGTGGTCAATTGGGTTTTTCATAGATGTGGACTAATTTGCTGTGCCCCAACCACAGGATGTTCATCACTTTGTTAAGATGAAGGCAAGATAATGGCGACTTGGTCTAATGGGCTTTTCCTGTTGCATCCAATGAAAAGTATTCTAGCTGGTGAGCTGGATTCTCGGACGAATGAAACAGTTTGCTTGATGTTTTCAGAAAAAGCATATATAGGGTTCTGCCATGCAAATCATGGATGTGCACTAATTCCCTTAATGCTGTCTCATCAGAGGAAAAAGCATAGGATCTGGAACAAGGTAAATTCTCTTGATTAACCATGAACTTGCAATGGGTGATATGTATTTTATTCATCAACATCTATGTGCTCAGTGTTCATAAGAAACAATGACACTGTCTTGTGTGTAAGATTAGAAGATTATCAGCATCTTTTGTGCCACTAATCTGGACTCTGTAGATTCTTAGAGGATATGGACAAAAGAAGCCTAGTTGATCCAGAATTGCCCAACATTCTATGCATTTCTCAACATGCACATTAGTCCTATTGAAAAAATGCATATTTCATCAGAAGAAATCCACAGATGCTGGATGGGTGGAATTCACCCAAGGATACAAATTGGGTGATGGAAATCATCAACTAAAATGTGCAATTAATTTAGTTGTGCATAGTAAGATTATCTTGACTCACCACTACCATTAAATAATCTCAAAGCTCTTTAAGTTATAACCCTTAGGTGTTTTGAAATTTGCACTCAGAACATTTGAGAATAGTTGAATGAATCAGAGCTTCTTACATTGTTAAGATCAACCTGGATTTGTAAAAATTCGCCCAATTGAAGAAGTTAGGCCAAACTTTCTTGGGCAGATTCATGGTTTTGGCCATCTAAACATTCTTTGTTGCAGAAATGTAACCAATACACAAACACCAAAAATTGCAGATATTTGTAGACATGCCTTCAGTTAAGTCGAATAATATCCCCAGAAAAATATTTTTCACTTCAAACAAGAAATTGCCAAAGTTTGCCAACGGAGGATTCCAAGAAAATAAGGGTAATAGACCAGCAAATCTATTGATGAGTTACAGCCCATGGGTCTGAGCCAATGTGAGTTGAGACAATGGAAAAGGATGCCACCAGAGAGAAGTCATCCAAGCAAGTAGCTTAAGAATGGAGTGGAGGTTCCAAGTCAAAATGGAAACCTAGACACCTCTTTCATCCTCACAACCCTAAACCTTATGCAAAAAGGGAGCAAAAATCTTGATACATCTCATGTCATCTAGGCAATAGCTCAAAAATAATAACATTTGTCACAATACATAAGTGGAATTTGGAGGCATGCAAATCAAAAAGTTTCGGCCTTTAAAGGTGAATTAAAGGCCCATTTTGGGCACATTGCATTTGCATGGCTTTTTAAATTTTGCAAACTATGCCCTAGATGACAATCCAATTCCATTGAACCCCAACTAGGGCTGTCTATAAATGTGAAGGAACTTTTTTAATTTCATCTTTGTACATGAACACAGATCCAAGGGAGAACTTCCACATTTCAAATTTCAGGAATCTTTACAAAAGCATTGTTTATTTGGGCAAAAAGAAGGTACCTTACACTTTTGTAAAACCTTTGTAAGGTTCTTGAAATTTAAAAAAATCATTTACATTGGGCAAGGAACCCATTTGAGGCTCTTCCTGGATATTTGGGCCCTGTGCCCTCAACGCGGTTCCTTACCCTATGCTGAAATTCTCTTTAGAATGGACAAAGATATGATGGGCCCAAATAAAAAGGGTCACATGAAAATTGTCAAATTAAACAATTTGGTTCGACTTGCCAATTTTCCATCCTTACATCTTTATCATACCACAGCAGCTGAGAATAGTTCTTTTCTATGGAAGGAAAGACTTTTTTTTTAAATCCAATTTTAATTTCTAAGTTTGAATTTTCATGGAATTTGCAATTTCAGGGTTTGTCTTTCGGCCTTCTCACTTTACATGACAGGATGAGTTTCTTACTTTCATATTTCTCAGTGTAAACTTATTCCTTTTCTGTTCCATAATCTTCAAAATACAATGCTGAGTGGAGATGTATTTGAAAAGAGAAAAGCTGTGTTATTTTCTGCTCAGTGTGGATTCAAGGTCATACATTTGTTTGCAAATTGCATAATCCCAATCTTCAATTGCAGTAAACAGTTTATCAAATTTGGCAAAATAGGACTGAGCTTTTTACACTTGGGACCAAATGCCATGCTGTAAACCTCCATGGGCGAGAACAATAACTTGCAAGACTCTGCTATTTTACTGACCAGACCATCTGGAACCCATTTGGGATCTATCCATTTCAGAGGTAAAATCTGTGATCTGAAATCTTTTCAAAAACCAGCCCTAAAGACTTCCAGCCACCCCCAAGGTTCCAAACTTGATTGATTTCAAATGAGTTCACACAATTGTTGCTACTGAAAGGGTCTGCAATTGGACTTTTGTGGCACAATGTTCATGTATATCAAGGTCAAGTTAAGTCCACTGTGCAATTGGGTCCACATGACCTGGTGGGCTATTCTAACATATGTCTAGATGGCCACCTTCAAAGGAGTTCAAGTAGTAAACTGGCATAATCGGTTGTAATATCGTCAGCCGTTTTCCTAGGTGCGATAGGCAGCCACATACTGCTTCCACCTATAGTAGAATAAGTTTGACTTTGAGAAAACATTGAGGATGAAGAACATATGTGTGCCTGGTGAATGGATGGTGGCAACAACCAGTTATGCTTTGGAGTAGGCCCTTGTCAAACCAATTGTCACCCAACGGAATGGTGGTTCACCTTATCCAGCTCACCATATTGGTTGGTGGAATGGGCCCACTCCATTAGTACTTAAACGGTACCTATGCCCAACAAAATTTGTTGTAAGAAAGGTGTTGGAAATTCTCCGGTTGCTGCAAATTTATTGAGCTCCATATTTGGCACCCAAGTGTGCTTGTTCTATTCATCCTTCTTCCATGAGGCCCGACACTTTTATGACCAGTAATTGTCAGACTAAGAGCCCTACAAGTTGCCTATGACCCCTATTTTGCCTCTTGGGACCACACCGAACCTTACACCATTAGGGTAAGTTAGGCACCTACCCACTATTCCAACCTCTTTATTTGAATCAGAGAGTGAGATGTTTCCATGTCACATGTCACAATTTTAGACAGCAATCCACTGTCCTCTGATAATTAAAGCACCAGGCATGAGCATGGCCGAGAATGAGCCATGTTCCTTCCACAACCACCTGCAACTAACTATACAGGAGTTGAATAGGCACTTGTTGAGGAGAAGACCTTGACCACTGAACAAAAATCCTGGATACTTGTGACTCTGTGAGGCCATGTCGCCTCAGTTGTTCCCGCACCTACTATAAGGTGCTCTGTGCTTTGAGATTCCTACACGTTCTTTACTTTGGTAGAAGGTGCTTTGAGGTTCCCTACACGTTCTTTACTTTGGTGGGTGGCATACTAACCTAGTGGGTACAGGCACCAGAATAGTTGGAAAGCATGTAAGAATAACTTGGCTTATATTCACACGTGAACCCCCAACATTGGGATGGCTTCTACTAAAATAGTAAGGGTGTGACTTCTCACTACCATGCACCTAAGTACAACCGCCTCTAGATAATTACTAGCAAGGTCCATTTATCACTATGCATTGACCACAGGGATTGGCACCCAAATCTCGTGTTCAGGCTATTCCTTGGACAAATTTGTTGATGCAAATGGTTGTAAAGCTAACAACACTCAGAAAGTTTAGTTGGATAGAACAACATTAACCCCAATTTTCCAAGAATATGAACTTCCTCTTGTCCCTTATTTTGCAAGTGAGCTACCGAATTTTTCTGAAGGCTGGCTTTTGAGGTCCCAAAGTTCTGAAATCCCTCAATGTGGGTCTCCCAAAGGTAAGAGACTAATCAAATTATTCAGGTGTCAAGTCAATTATTGAGTAGGTACTTGTTAGAAGCTTGAATCATACAAACGTGGGGCTGACACCACTATTGCATTTTGAATAAATTTTCCGGGAAGTTAGCCTGTAATTCCTCGGTGAACTACTTTTTCAACCACATGATTTCTTTTACAAGGATTTCAAAATGATCATCATTTTTTCTTACATGTGCTGAAATATCGCACTTATTTGTATGAGAAAATGATGCACCCATGCTGAGGGCCATCACGATTTTCCCCCTCCTACCGCACACCGTACACTAAAACTGACTTCTGTTATTACCTAGTAGAAATATATGTTACTAACTTCATTTCCTCGCACCCAGAGAGTTGCAAATTTCATTTCAGCCCCACCACTGCAAATTAAATTGCATGCCACATTTTTTTAAATGCTTCACAGGCAGTATGGGTTTACAAGTTGAAATTCTTACAGTTTGCGGCACTGCCGTTAGCCTAGGCCAAAACTGGTAAAGAACATAGATATGCATAAAAATTCTTGGCAGCCAATTAGGTGAGCCAGCATGCATCCAATGGGCCCAGTTTTTTTTTCTTTGAAGGAGGATTGGGCGTGTTAGATTTTTTGGACTTTTGTTGTTCCCAATGTGTTCTCATCAAGTTCTCAATTGACCAACATATTTCTCATGTTCCCAATATGTTCCTCAATATGTTTCCAGTAGCACCTCACTTTATCCCATATCCTTTGCCCTAAGTTTTCCTCTTGTAATTGATATAACGAGCAGGATAGCATGAAATTACAATGTAACTATTTTGGGATTGTCCCCAACTTGATTAAATGTTTGTGTGATGGAGTCATCAAAGACACCCATCAAAACCAAAAAAAAAAGAACTTTGGGGTACCCACAACTAATTAATTTGACTATGGCAAGATGGCTGTGGACAGTGTAGGGCAGGTTATTAAGAGAATGGTCAGTGATAACAAGGTTATCAGGTAGGTTATATGTATTGAACCTGTAGAGTCTGGTTAAGACCCAGCAGAGACCCTACCAGTCTGGTATACAAAACCCTTATGAGAACTTGTGAGAATTACAGAGGAAATAACCAGGGAAATTGGTAACAGCTAGGTTTTTTGCAGAATTCGACCAAAAGGTGAAAAATAAAAAAGGAAAACACTGTTGTGAATGAATTTTTAACAACTTATGAAAACTACTAACAAAAGCTTGCATATAAACCCCAACATCCTACTCAACAAGAATCAAATCTTTCCGTCCAATTGGTTGCATGGTAAAGAAAAACTTGTACAAAATTTTACAAACAAAGGACTTGCCTAATAGGCCCTGACATCCTTACCAAGAAAAATAAAAACTTTTCATCCAAGTTGCATGAAATGTTCAATGCTTTTCGTTACCTTATGTCATCACACTTTGTGCCCTTGCCATTAGCTTAGACCAAAAATGATAAAGGACCCTTGGGTGCATGTGGCTGAAAACCATGTGGCCCAATTTTTTTCTTTTGTGGACAGTAAGGGGAAGAGCTGTGGATAATTTGATTTTCTTGTTCCCAATGTGTTCTCATCAAGTTCTCAATGGGTTCTCAATATACTTCTCAAGTACACAATGTGTTCCTCAACATGTTCCCAATAGCACCTCACTTTGTACCATATCCTTTGTCCAAGACACAACATCAGAAATTTGAAAAAAAACATCATTGGCGAGTTATCTGTAAAGTCACCTTGTCATTGGGCCTCCTTTCACCCCCTATTCCCTCTTTCAGTGGTATAGCAAAGTAAAAACATTTTATTAAATCTCAGTACGAAATGCTGAAACTTAGCATTTATTCCACGAGGTTTGCGACTAGTTACAGTAGTTGTACAGTCAGGAGCAGTGAATTATGTAGCAGCAGTGGAGGGGCTCAGGAAAAATGAAAAACAGTACGAAACTCAGTTTACCACCAATTTTTTATGGTTTTCTTAGTTTTATCCCCCATTGAATGCTAACGTACTTTTCTTTGTCCCGCAGGTTTTATTTGGATCTCACCCTGGGTATAACCAAACTCAGGATTCTTGTGCTGTGTTTTCTTGCTTTACGCATAACTCTATTGATTAAACAAACTAATTAAAAATAGACGAGTCTCGAAAGAATTCAAAATCTGGTAATTTGACAACGTATGTGGGACAGAAAAAATAACTTTACTATGCCCCTGGCCCCTTCTGCTTATGAAAAAAAAACTGAAGAGTCAGCCAACAGTGACCATAGTATTCACTAGCTTCATCAAAAGCAAAATATGGAGAGGTACTTACCAACGTTATGGGGGTCCATATTGTACTGTGTGAAACGGACTGCTCCTGTTTTCGTGACTTGAAACTACACCGAATTTAACGGTTGGGCCCTTCAACAAGAGCCAGGAACCAGCCTTCTGCTAGAGCCCAAACTTTGCTGCAACCCGGTTTTTGTTTGGTGGGTTTAGGTTTTTTATCTGTGTTGGTCTCATATATACACCTACAACTGATATCAACACTAGTAGCAAGGACCTTACAGGCAGTGTTCTTGTTTTCTTTAGCCATATTACTTATACAAAGGATTTTCCGTGGAAAAAATGGCCCAAATTTGCCAGATTTCGAAATAAAATAAAATTCTAGATTTTCAGATTTTTATGATAAGTTCCATTTGGCAGCCAAAGAAAATAGGAGGATCTTGTTTTTTTAATACTTTCATAGCTAGTCTGTGGCCAAATCTGGCTAAATCATCTTATGGATGATCGCCACTTGAGCTACATTACACAAAAATCCCTGCCTAGAGGGCTGGTATAACTTGAGGCAATACTAGCATTATATTAGTTTTAAATCAATTTTAATACCATGCATTCACCTGTCTCATACCACCCAAAATTCAATATTGGACCCAATACCAGGGTGAATGGTGAATGTGCCAGAGGAAATGAATGCAGTCAGTACAAAAGTAGTGCTGCGATTTTTTCCTCCAGTCTGCCCATTTGCCCCATCCATATTTTCTCAATTGACAGCCAGGTACTTTTGTCCGCGAGGTGCTAAAACCCCCCTTAACATGATCTGTCCGGCAGTTGTTTCGCGCCTGACAGTGCAGCCCTGCGAAGAACTGCGTTGTTCTGTCGCAGGTTTTTAAATTTTTTCCTTTTTTGACTTTGTGTCTCGACAAAATTGAAAAAATGACCCTTCCCCCTCAATGCCTGATGGTATGCCGGTTGGTAGTCCTACACTTCCTGCAGGAGAGGTCGACGGTTAAATACCTGCGTTCGAGCTGCAAAGAACATGAGCCCCAGAAAATTGACAATAACAGATAGCAGAATGTTTTTGGCTGTTTTCTTTTTTCAAGAACTGAAGAACATTTAAAACTGGGTTGCATGGTTTCTTGCAGAACTGTGCAAGGCCGCAAAAGATGTGCAAGAAGACAAGAGAAACCAGTAGCGCCGGACAGCGCTCGCTAGGGCGTGTTTAGCGCCTCGCCTTTCGTACTGACTGCATTCATTTCCTTCAACGAATTTAACATTTTCCCAATACCAGACCAACAATGGTTTTTTGGGTGGGCAAGTTTTACTATTGAAATGGTGGCGTGTAGTAGGTTGTACCTTTTACCAGTGCAACCAATTTTTCGAAGTAGTTGTCCAACACAAGTATTAATATACACATATTGGGACAGTGTTTTTTCCCTCAGTTTTCCTTGATGGCGCCGCAAATGGTGCCGAGCATCGCTAGGCAAATTTCGACTCACCTGGCTACATTAATACTTCAAGGATCTCTTAAAACTGTAGCCAGTACACATTAATGTGGCAACAACTTACCTCCAACAAAACACTTTTCTGTCGCCTTTGAGGCGGTTTTGTTTTTTTTTTTCGTTTTTAAAAAAAAAGGGTATTGACGACAGAATATTCCGCTTTCAGGAAACTGTGGCGATTTTCCGCCAATAAAAAGACTGGTTTGGATTCGAAACTGGCGGTTCTTGAAAAACCTGAACAAGAACTGAAATCCGAAATTTAGGAACGTGAACTTTGAATGGCTTAGGATCGTACCGGACTTGATCACCTAATTGGAACTCAAAGTGGAGGATCTCCTCAAAATTTCGAAGGGGCAACAGCCACGTTCGAACAGAATTCATAACAAATATGTACGGAGGCATTGTGCAAAACAAAATCCATGTATTAAGTCAAAAGGGGTGAAAAGATTCCACAAACAGCCAAGGATTGTATGATTAATGGAACCGTGGTTTCCAAAGTATGGCACCGCTTTGATGAATTTCACTTATGGTAGGGTAGAGAAGCTCAGCACCGAACACAGGCTTATAACCAAACACGCATATAGTGCTAGGGCTTGTTGGTTATAGAACAGTCACAATTGTATGTGCATTTTGGATTTTGCTTATGACCAAACATTCGCATATGAATAATTGTGTTCATCAATGTTTGTGTATACGATCAAGATGTGATTTCTTTGTTCGATCATAGGCATAAAATTAGTCATGTTTGCACACTTTTTGGCCCATTAAGAGTGTGGAAGGTTTGGTGATGGGTGGTGAAATGATTAGAAAATTGTGAAAAGTTGAATTATCAACAAACACAAAAGAATTTGGTTTTGGGAATGCGATGGGTTGGTTTCCATAATCCCATATTTGGGTTAGGGAAACTCAGTTTAGTGATAGGCTTTATGGTGAAGGGTAATATTAGGAGAAACATAAAATAGGTTGTTTAAAGAGTTTCATTTAGGGGATGAATTAAAATGGTTTTATAAAATTCCAAGTTTGGGATGAAACAATGTTTGTTGATGGGGTTAATGTGGAACATTAAACAACACACAACTGACCATAAATATGCAAAACCTCATTATGTTCTATTGGATCTTGAAATCAATACATTAGAAGAGGCAACATTCCCAACTTCCTCTCAATTTTTCCTTCATTGCATTCATGCCAAAACAATAACAAGTTCACAAGGTTTTAAACATGTATACAAATAATTTCTTGTTGATTCATTTCCATTCTCTTAGCATGTCAAATATATCAAGTTATGTGAGTTCCAAGTCATGCACAGAAATCCACAAAGCATATGGGCCAAGTCAACATTCAAAAGACATCAAAGTAAAGGATCATACATTAGATCTTAAAATAGTCAAGTTAGAGCACCACATATCAAAAGTCACATCAATCAAGGAAGAAACACCAGAGCTTCCAAAGCACAAATCTGACCTTACAATAATCACAAAAAATACTCAACTAAGTAGGTAGAAAAGCAAAAATCAAAAGTACATTTAAGAAGGTTTAGAATAGATCAACTTTAGAACTAAAAGTTTAAAAAGTTTCAATATTATCATTGGGTATAAAGTTCCATAATTCCTAAGTACTATAATGCACGGAATCACAAGAAAGGTCGATTTTTTCAAGCACAGAAGAAATGCAATCTACTCTACACACCCACTACCTGCACAAAAACAACATATCAAAATTTATATTGGGATGATTTCAAAAGTTTTTATGCTCTTATTACTTTTTCACCAAAACTAATGGCATCTATAGTTGAAGCTTATACTAGAAGCATTTGAGCACACACAAACCTTTGGGTTACATATGATAATTTTATCTAGTTAGACTAAACATGCACTACAACCTTTTGATGTTGTTTGCTTCAACCCATTCAAGATAACTTTTCGAAAAGAAAAAGATGTTGCAATGGCAAGTAACAATTACATTGAACCAAACAAAATAACTTTGGCCAACACGGTAAGGAAAGACCTAAACTAGACCATCACCAACAAAAACATTTTTCCAAGGTTTAGAGTAATAGAGATTTGGCCACTAAACCCTACAACAATGCATGAAAAAACAAACCTTAGCAATTTGTACACATCTAACAATAAAACAACAAACAATACGCAAGGGGAAGATGGAAATTTTACATCCAATGAAAAAATTTGAAAAGGATGAAAAGGAGGCTAATAATATTCAATGGGGAAAAACATATATTATAACAAAGTTGATCAACACATCGACAACAATTCTTCTAGCACATGATAACCTAGTTGTTAGTGTGTATGAAATCCATCCTAAAAACTATGTAGCTTTGCTTATAAACTCTATAGCCATGAACTAGGAAATTGTAATAGACACAATTAAGGTGATTATGAACATAGATAAGGTTACACCAAAATTGAAGGTGAACAATAACAACTTCATCATCACAACTTGGCTAGGATTAATAAATGGCAATTTATTCTCTTTACCTTGTTTGTCTGCAAGAACGACATAAAGGAGAAAATCATTAGTTGGTTATTCTCAAATTCATGTAATGACTTTAAAGGAATGCTTGAGTAAATTGTGATAGAAAGCACTAAAAAAGGAGGTAGCAAAAATAATAAGAAAATCTCGAAGGAAATAAAGGATATAAAAACAAGTTAGGATAATGGGTAGTTCATTAACTACAACTAAAAAAGCCGCTTGTTGAAAACTTGAAAAACAACAACAAGCCAAGTTCATTTTAACATGGTTAGTTAATGCAGTTAAATATGTTAGTGGTAGGTTTCATTAGAATTTCCAAGCTAGACTTTGAGCTCACCTTCTTGGTTATAAAGCTGTGAACCTTGGTTGCACAATGAAAGCCCACGAATAAACCAGGCAACAAACTAGGGCTTAAATGTAAGCAAAAAGGCACGTTGTAACACCCTTGCAACCAACTCAACCATAAGTCCATGAAAAATAACAAGGGGGGAGGGAGGGGATCGAGTGATCAACAAAATAAATAGAAAATGAATGGAAGGGGTGAGTTGAATTGGGTGGGAACTTTGCATATAAAATACCAAAAAAAAAAAAAAAAAACATGCAACGTATGAAAAAAAAATGTTACACACACTTAAAGTTCTAAGACTCAAGAGCTCTAAACTTTAAACACAAGACACATAGAAGAAGGGTATTGTTGTGATCCTAGCCTTGGGCTCGCAAGGTTGCAAGCCAAGAGGGAAGCCCAAAAGTCATGCCACATGCTCCCGGGAATGCAAGAGCCCAAGGGAACTCCCACTTTGGGAATTGGAGTCCCGATGGACTCTTGAATGTTCAAAAAGCAATTGCAGGGGTCAAAACCCAATAGATTGAAAAGTTATTCATATCATTGGAAATTTATTGAAATGTAGATGTATGAAATGGGCTCTCATCAACCATTTGAACATCTAAAACACAAGTTATGGCCAAAAGAAAGGCTAGGAGTTAAATTGGCAACTTGACTCCCGAGCACTAAAAGTCAGGTACCAACCCGATTTACTTCCGTGTAGGTGGTGTGCGAAATATCATTGGAAAGCTCTTGACAAGGATTACAATTTCTTTTTAGACCTCATTTCAATCCGAGGTCTGCACGTGAAATTATGGGCCCCCAAAGTCGCGAAAGTCCCAACTTTGGCAATTTTGGGACTCCCACTTGAGAGTCTCGGGACAAAATGACATTTGAATGTGGGCCTTGTGGAGAAGCACAAAGTATACTATTAAGGGGAAGGTGGTGGCTTCCCCCAAGTCCGGGCCGTGTTGAATATTGTGAATCCGAATTGCCCATGGCTCGTCCTAACACCAAAAGTGTTCCAACTATGCATTAACCACCTTGTGTTGGTTTTGTGCAGGCATGTGTGAGTAAGTGAAGCTTATCAATTCTTCCTAGTCCCATCCTAGAGCTCTAGCATGCCCTTCTACCCCCTTCCAAAGTGTTGCAAGCCATGGAGTGTAAAGTTTGTTCATTCATAAGTTCATACATTTCATACATGAATATCATGCATTGAAAACATGTTTGACACACAAATAATTGTCTTGACGGATGAAATACGAACTTATGAATGAATGAATGTCACATGAATTTCACATATTTTTATAAATTCATGTGTCAAACATGTTTTGAATGCACAATTTTAATGCATGAAACATATGAATTATGTATAAATAATTTTTGCATGATCTTCATTACTAAATCATGAAATGTTAAATTTATGATGGGAACTTCAAGATCACAAAGTCCACCACCAACGCCCAACACCTGCACAAATAAGAAACATTCAAATTACAATTTTTTTAGATTCAAGAATTTGAAACCAAAACCCAATTGTACTTCAAGGGTGTCGCAACCCCACTTTGGGCAAGTGTGGGGGTGAAACCCAACACTCCCAAAGTTGGGGAATTGGAGTCTTCCGGGACTCTCGAATGTTTAGAGTTCGACAGCAAGGCCCAAAACACCTCTCATTGAGGTGTTCTTGGTTTCATTGAAAAGGTCTTAAAGCATAGATATCGAAAATGGCCTCGCATTGGTCATTTGGACATTGATAACCCAAGTTATGGGCAAAAGAAGGGCTGGGAGTCAAACTGGCAGTTTGACTCTCGACCACTAAAAGTCAGGAATCGACCCTTTTTCGACGTCCGAATTAAATTTGCAACATGGCGTTGGAAAGATCTTGACGAGGGCTATAACTTTAGTTTAGCCCTTGTTGCGATCAGACTTGGCAGTCGGGAGTTATGAGCTCCCAAAGTCTCGAGACTCCAACCGGGACAATTTCAGGACAATTTCGGGACTCCAACTTGGGAGTCCCAAGAAAAAAAGCCATTTGGATGTAGCCTCCGCGGAGCGTTGTAGAGAATACTATATGGGGGAAGGTGGTGGCTTCCCCCGAGTCTGGGCCGTGGTGTGTCTTGTGGTCCAAAGTGCCCGTGGCTTGTCCCAACACCCAAGGGTGTCCCAGAATGTGAACTAACCACTTTGTGGTTTGTTTTGGATGCAGATTCAAGCTTGACGTACTAGTCCCTCTTCCTAGTCTAATCCCGGGACTTCTAACACGCCCTTCTACCCCTCTATAGTGCTAGAAGTCGGGAGCGCTTTTTCGAGTCTCTCTTTCCGCAACTACACTTTGGTGAACCCTCAAGTGGGTTCACCCCGGGACTTGGGAGTGCGTCAAAGGGGTTCTATTATCTTGTACACAAAGAGTTTGATTGCAATAACACCAAAAGAAGTAGCATGTAGAACTACAAAATCACAAATGTTGAATGAATGCCAAGTTTCCCAATTGATTCATGCCCAAGAAGTAAAAAGGAAACGAGAAAAATAGAGAAAATTTAGGGTTTAGGGAAATTGGCAGTGCATTTAGGGTTTCGTGGGTGCCATGTTTCATATTACCATAGATTTTAGGGCCCATGTACATTTTTGCATCTCGTCCATTGAATGAAAATGAACATTTTTTTTCAAATATACATTTGGGGATTAGTTTATCAATATTGTATTAATATAATGGATATTGGACATGTGTAAGGATTTTTGTGTTTGTTAGTAAGGAAAAAATTGCTTACAAACCAAAAGAAGGGATGATTGGTCATGGTGTTTAGTTTTCAATGATACCCTTGACTTTCGAAGACCATATCTCAACGGTTCTTAACCAAATCAAACATTTTTCTCAAAGGTGATAGATGCACCCATTAAACATTTACTACTCATCTTCAAACCCTAAACCCAACCAACTCCAAATGTGATGCCAAGTGTCCTTTGAACATTTAAGTATTCAATGATCGGCTCCTCTATATTCTAAGAGCTCCATAAACCAATGAAATAATTTATTGGACCAAAATAATGTCTAATCTTTACTCGATGTTATTTCAACAACAAGTTGTAAATGTGTCATTCATTTTGAAGCAACCCAATGTGAATTTTGACATGCGGGTAATGTGAGCCTTGAAGCATAACACACATCAAAACATTCCAAGTTTTAAGGGTGAGTTGGTACAGTTTGAATGCATGGGCAAATTGAGCTTCAGAACATAACACCCATCAAAACATGGCAAGTTTTAGGTGATGGCCCAACAAAGGTTTCGATGCGCAAATAACCCAAACCCCAAAACATGTCAAGTTTCAAGAACTATGTTTCAATCCCATGCTCCCATGGTCCATGTGCCCCCCATCAGAATTTCATCCATGCCCAAACAAACTTATATCCCCATCCATCCTGCTTTACACCTTTTCCCACATTGACATTGCCACCATGTATTTTTCCTCAAATTCAAAACTTTCATTGTCATCTTCATTGTCGCTTCCCCATTGTAATTTTTAACTTAAGGTTTTGATAGCAATTGAAGATCATGGCAACACCAAATAGTTTTTTTTGTTCCACTCCCATTATATATCTCATCAATTTATTATTTGAAATATTATTCTCTTTCATTGTTTCTTTGAAATTGTAGCATTGTGACGTATGAACAATCTTAGAAACCTATAACATGTATTGGTTTACTTGTTCAAGCTTCTTGTTGTTTGTCGGTTCACAATGGTTTTTATATTATTTTCTAGTGATTGACACTTGTTGTGCCAAAGGTTGCAAAAATACACATTGAATATTTATTTGCAAAAATGTTGGGTTGTCTCCTTCTATCATGTTCTTCTCTAGTGTTGTTTGGCTGACCATGTTTAAAGTTTTGAGTAAAGTTCCAACATAATAGTTCACGTGATTATGGTTTGTATTATAAAAAACTAAACAATTTATAAAAATGTGCAGACTAAATAAAATGTTATAAAATATTTGTTATAAGTTTCAATTTTTAGTTTATATGCACATGTGTGTTTCAATATTATATGTTATAGTATTTAAATCTATAGATTATAGTCCAAACATTTTTGCACATGTTTTGATTGAAATTTTAAGTTTCATTTTTTTTTTTTCTTTTGTACACATGTTTTTATAACATTCATGTGTAATCGATTGACCCTTTTAGAAAATTCTATTTTTGTAAGACATATAACATGTTATAATCTTGCAATGTTCCTCCCATAACCCTTGGTTGTTTTTAGATAATGTTGTAGGGTTATTTCAATGTTACCTTTGAACATCCAAGAGCATTATGGTACTATTTTTTTTTTCTTTATGTCATTTTTTATATAAAAAAAGGTTATGTTTCTCTAGGTCATTTCACTTGGAACATGAACAAAAATGACCTTGGGTATCAATGTAAAAAAATCACTAAAAATTCATTTTCAACCAAGTCACAAGACTTCACCCAATGTCGATAGATGTTCGAAAGTAAAATTAAAATAACCTTCAGACATCATCCAAAAACACCCATCAATTGTGGGAGGACCATTGCAATAACATAACATGTCATCCTTCACCAAAAACATATTAGATAAAAGGGTCAACCGACTACACATGTATGTTTGATGGTAATGTAGGGGTCACAACATAACATTTTCTTCAAATATTTACTTGCTTTTGGTTGAATAGTTTAAGGTCATTCTGATGGAATTTGCTTTTGATGGTCTAAATCAGAAACATAATAAATGAAAATATAAAAAACTAATTAAAAACATACGTATGGAAAACATTGACCAAAAGGACTTTAAAAAGATCAATTCCAAATCATCATGTGTCCTGAAAGTATAGTGTATGACATGCTCCCAGTGTCGCAACCCCACTTTGGCCAAGTGTGGGGGTGAAGCCCAACACTTGGAAAAAGTGAGGATTTGGAGTCCTCCGGGACTCCTGAATGTTCAGAGCTCAAAAGCAGGACCCAAAACACCTCGCATTGGAGTGTTCTTGGTGTCATTGGAAAGGCCTTGAAGCGTAAATATCGAAAATGGCCTTGCATTGGCCATTTGAACATCTGTCGCTCAAGTTATGGGCAAAAGAAGGGCTGCGAGTCAAACTGGCAGTTTGACTTTCGACCATTAAAAGTCGAGAATCGACCTCATCCTAACCTCGGAATTGAGAGTGCGATATGTCGTTGGAAAGATCTCAACAAGGCTACAAGTTTGGTTTAGACCTCGTTGCGATCAGAATTTGTAATTGGGAGTTATGAGCTCTCAAAGTCCCGAAACTCCAACCGGGACCATTTTCGGACAATTTCGGGACTCCAACTTGGGAGTCCCAAGAAAAAGAGCCATTTGGATGTAGTCTCGGCGGGGCATCACAGAGAATACTATATGGGGGAAGGTGGTGGCTTCCCCCAAGTCCGGGCCATGGTGTGTCTTGTGGTCCAAAGTGCCTGTGGCTTGTCCCAACACCCAAGGGTGTCCCGGAAATGTGAACTAACCACTTTGTGGTTTGTTTTGATGCAGATTCAAGCTTGATTAACTAATATCTCTTCCTAGTTTAATCCCTGGGCTCCCAACTCAACCCTCTACCCCTTTCTAGAGTTGGAAGCCAAGAGCGCCTTCCAAGTCCTAACTTTCCGCAACTATATTTTGGTGAACCCTCAAGTGGGTTCACCCCGGGACTTGGGAGTGCGTCACTTGGTATCAGAGCTTTTTGATAAACTCAAATGTGAGTCTAAGGCGAAAACAACGAAAAAACAAGAAGTTGGGTACACGCTCCATGGCTTGCAACACTTTAGGGGTAGAGGGGCATGCTGGAGCTCTAAGATGGGACTAGGAAGAATGACAAGCACTTAATCACTCACACGGACCTGCACAAAACCAAACAACAAATTAGTTAGTGCATAGTTGCAACACCTTTGGTGCTAAGACGAACCATGGGCAAACTCGAACTCACAAGACTCACCATGGCCCGGACTTGGGGGAAGCCACCATCTTTCCCCTTATAATATACTCTATGCATGTCCACAAGACTAGCACTCAAATGACATTTTGTCCCAGGACTCCAAAATGGGAGTCCCGAAATTCCCAAAGTTAACTCCCACAACTTTGTGTGCAAACCTCTAATTGAGATGAGGTTTCAAGCAAAGTTGTAACCCTTATCGAAAGCTTTCCCACGGTATGTCACACGCCATTTGCACGCGAGGAAATCACGGTGTAATTTAACTTTTTGTGGTCGGGAGGCAAATTGCCAATTTGATTCTTAGCCTTTCTTTTGGCCATAACTTGTGTTTTAAGTGTTCAAATGGGTCATGCAAGCCCATTTTAGACATCTATGTTTCCATAGATTTTTAATGATATAAAGAACTCTTCAATCCATTGAATCTTTACCCTTGTAATCGCTCTCTAAAAATTTGAGAGTCCACCAGGACTCTAAACTCCCAAAGTGGAAGCTCCCTTGGGAGTGTGAGGGTTCATTTCCTCACATTTTCCTTCACTCCCAAGCTTCCTTTTGGCCCACAACCTTGTGAGCCTTTGCTTTGGTCATGAGCCCAAGGCTACGGTTGCGACAATGTATGTTTTATTCAAAAGATGTGTACATAAAAAAATTAGAAACATGTAAAAACATGTAACTAACCCACAATTACAAACCCAACTGAAACATGCACCTTCAAGAAATGTGCAAATGGGTTTAAACTATTTAGTAACATCATGTTGGAGGTTTGTTGAAATGTATGTGTAAAAATAAATAAAACCAATTTGTGCATGTGTTCTTAAAGGTGCATGTTTTGGGTGGGATGTGTTCATGGTTTTTTTGGGTGCACAAGTTTCAAATAAATACATATCTATTTGAAACTTGTGTTTTTAAACTATACAATACGAGGAACAAAACTAGTTAGAAATGAAACATAATAGAAATAAAAACTGAAACTAGGACATAAAACATAACTAAAAACATGGTATCCCACAAGAAATATACCTTATGAACAATGGAAACATGACTATTATCAGTACAAAACTTGGATATTAAAACATTTTGTTTGAATTGCACTATACAACAAGCTTTGAAACATAACATCAAATAAAAAGAATCTTGGATGTTGTTGATTTCTTAAAAGCTTGGGAACATGTAGCCTTCTCTAAAACCTATTTGAAACCTTGATTTGCCCCCTCTTCACCATCCATGAGTTAATACCCGAAGGTAGTTAAACTTAACCAAGTTTAGCTAAGTTGAATTTAAATGCCTAAATGTAAATAGGCAAGTTTTTCCCAAGCTTAATTTAATAATAATGCATGTGAAATTTCAAATGAATATGAATTTATATTTTTTAGTGAGACATTATTTGTCACCTTGTGAAGTGGTAATTGGATGGTCAATGTTTTGGCATGTCACTGTGGAGGTGAAGGGTTCATGGCTTTAATGCCTACTAGTTGTCTATTTGAACAATATTTGGTCCCCTAAACCTTATCCCACATGTCCCATGAAATCTTATCCCAAATATCCCAAGATTCCACAAAAATTGATTCCAAAAATGGGAATGCATTCTCAAGTCATGTGAATCTAAATCCAAATGTTTTTTTTCAAGTTGGACCAAGCATGAGTTTAATATGTCACATGAGCCCAATGAAATGCAACACATTCCCATACAAGGTCAAAAATGTGTGTTAGTTAGTAGAAAGGCTGCCCAAGAAACATTTTAAGGTAAATCATGAATGTTTGCAAATTTGGAATTGGAACTCCCTATGAATTACAAAACTTCAAAATGCATGATGTGATATTTGGATTGTTGAAAAAGTTTCAATGTGTACCATATTATCAAAACAAATTTAATGTCAAAAAATTATGGTGATTTGAAGAATTGCAATGGGAATGGAAAACATTGATTGATGTTCATTTAAATTATGATAGATGGAAAATTGATGTTTAATTGAAAACCTTGACATGAATTTTTTTAAGAGCTACAACATAAAGATGTGTATTGTCCCAATAAATTTATTATAAAAAATTTATGAGCTTTTAAAACTTTGAAAGTTCAAACTTCAAAATTTTGGGATTCCCACATTTATAAGTTTTGGGAAAATGCCATTTTAATATACATTCCACGAAGGGTTGTAAAATATATTATAAATAAAAAAAATGCCTCCCAAATTTGTTCAGGTTGTGATGAATTCACTAGAAAATATTTTTTATTCAAGGGCTTACAAGGGGGGCGGGCCAAAAAAAAGCTCAAGAGTCACATCTCATGCTCCCGAGAGTGTAAGAGAATGTGAGGGAATAAACCCTCACACTCCCAAATGAGCTCCCACCTTGGGAATTGGAGTCTTGGTGGACTCTTGAATCTTTAGAAAGTAATTGAAAGGGTCAAAACCCAATGGATTGAAGAGATCCTTATACCATTGAAAAGTTCTTGTAACATACATGTTTAAAAAGGGCTCACATGACCCATTTGGACATCTGAAACACAAATTATGGCATGCAACATATTGTTGGAAAGCTTTCCACAAGGGCTACAACTTTGCTTTAGACCTCATCTCAATTGGAGCTCTGCACGCAAAGTTATGGGCCCCCAAAGTCCTAGGAATTCTAATTGTGGGAATTTTGGGACTCCCATTTGGGAGTCTCGGGACAAAATGACATTTGGGTGTTGGTCCCGTGGTTAGGCACATAGTATACTATAAGGGGGAAGGTGGTGGCTTCCCCTAAGTTTGGGCCGTGGTGAGCCTTGTGAGTTCGAGTTTGCCCATGGTTCGTCCTAACACCAAAAATGTTCCAACTATGCATTAACCAACTTGTTTGGTTTTGTGTAGGTCTGTGTGAGTGATTAAGTGCTTGTCATTTTTCCTAGTCCCATTTCGGAATTCCAGCACGGCCCTTTACCCCCAAAATGTTGTGAGCCAAGGAGCATGTCCCCAACTCTTTGCTCTTCCATTGTTTTCGCCTCAGACTCACATTTGAGTCTATTAAGGAGCTTGGGAGTGCGTCATTCCCTACCTACCAACATATTTACTTAACTACCCACCTACATAAATTGAATTTTTACTGTTACATTTTTTTTTAATGTTATGCGATATATTTTTGGTTATGTTAAATGGTATTTTTTATTGCACCAAGTGATAATATGTGAATGGGCTGTATTTTAATTACAAAAATAATGATCAATTACATACAAATGGTCAACATATGAACCTATATATGTTAATCATATATATCATCCATGTGAAATGTGTTAACACCATAATGAATCATCATTTGCAAATAGATTTTGAATACATTTTCATTAATTAACTAATGCATTTCTATTCACAAATGTTAATTACAACATTTAAAGTAAAAACTTATAGTCCTGAATTGACACTTTTCTTCTTCATGATTTAATGTGAATTTTTGCTTGTTCAATATGCCAAATTTTATTTCAATTACATGAATCACTTTATGACCAATTTATGACGAATAGTTGATGTGACCAAGATATGAACATTGCCTTGTTTTAGTCATATTCTAAAACTTTCGTGTGACCTTTTTATCAAAGCACGAAAAATTAACAACTACATTTCATCCAAGGTTTGAAATTCTTTTGCAACACATTATATTTGAATTTCCCTTCAATATCATTTGCTAAGCCTTTGTAATACATATTGTCAAATATTGTTACATTCAACAATATCATTTGTTAAGCCTTTGGAATACATCTTGTCAAATATTGTTGCATTCAAATGTGAGGGCAATAGGAAGCATAATGAACATTTCAAATACCTACAATGCAAACATCTTTTTTTTAAGTCCATTTTTATTAGATGCCCAAAACAATAGGAAAATCAAGAGATTGTAAATATGGTTCAAAATCAAATAATACGAAATTTTTTATGTTTATCGAAGTTTTGCAAATGTTTGATGCAAGTGCAATGAATCGCTATGAATATGCATTCAAACTTTAGATCTACTTAGTGAATTTTATGTGTATTTCAAAGTATGTTCAAACAATTCTGATTTATAATGGCATGCAAAAAAAAATGAATTCATTATATATATACAAAATAAATGCAATAAGTTATTATGCATGTTTGGACACATTGCGGATGCAACAAAGTAGGGTAAGTACTTGGCAATAAAATAGAATGCTTCATTTATACACATCCATTAATGAAAATGATCATAAATGACAACAAAGTTAACTTTTAGGGTTACGCTTTGAACAATAATCAAATACCATACCTATGATTGAAGTTTGACACAACATAATTTCGAAAGGTCTAATTGATAAATTTATCTATTTATTTGTTGAAATTGTTGATACTTGAACTCCCAACATGTGTAAAATTGTTCATTTGGATTACTATTACAAATAAACACTTCAAGGTGTACGTTGCATATTCATTCCTCAATTGTTGAATTTTGTAAGAATGAATCTAAAACTACCAAACCCCATTTTCTAAAATAATCAAATATTTAGATAAAACGTTGATTATCAATTGTGGGTACAATAATGGTGTTGGATCCTTCTTGGAATTTTCTAAAGTATCATAAATGGGCTAGGTAGCCCAAATACACAAGGGGAAAAATGCCCCTAGAATGTGGTTGAATTTAATTGTCTCAGTTTTGTGAGTTTGAATTATTCACGGTCGGCAAACTTAGGTGGGACATAGATATTATTGAAACAACTAGTTGCAAACTAATTTAGATGCTATTCTTTGAAAGCTTTTTTGGCATGAAAACAAAGAGGTCGGTCCACTCACATTTATTTGGCTTTAGCCCACCTAGAGAGGCATTTGGGTTTAGGTTGGGGGAGGAGTGGAATAGGTGGGTGGCAAAAGGGTTAGAGATGCTTGTTTCTTGCTGTGTGTCATGGGATCAATTGGATGGTCCACTCCCATGGATGGGGCTTTTGGGATTTTCTTGGAGGGATGGGGGACATATGGGTGAAAGCCTCAAATGAGGGGTGGCAAGGAAAAGGGTGACTTAGATTTTTGCATAATTGTTGTTTGTGGAGGAAAAAAGAGATTTTTTAAAAAACATGAGGCTATGACTAAAGCTTTCATCCTGTGCACATTGCAGCAAAGCCACACACTCCCCATTTCGTAAAGGGCAAAACAGAGGAAAGGCGACCTTGTATATTCCCATTCCTAAATCGGTAGTGGCTGCATGTGCATCGCATGGGGTTCCAAATTCCAACAACCCTTGACTTTAACCCTTACCGACGGTTTGAAAATTGATATGAACAAAGTGGGTGGGTTGCAAAGAAGTTGTCCAACAGAGCCTGCCAATAGCAAATTCTTGGGAATGGAATCATTGCAACTAGCAATAGTGTTTTCCGCCGGAGCTGTTAGCTCGACCTCTAAGGAAGGGACTTTGTACTTTACCTCGGTATGGGATTTTGGCGGTAAAGGTTTATATCAAATTTCTCTTCCACTCAAATCGCTCAACAACATTACATTGTTTCATAATTTTCCATGAGTTTCTTTGAACCTCCCATCAAGGTCACAGCCACTAAGTGTTTGAATGGACTTTCTGGGACTATGCTCCGTTTTTAAGAAGCTACTTTATTATGGTGTCATGTGTGCCCAGTACCACGACTTGCAAAGTTGAACTTGTCACAAATGTCGGTCTCCATTCAGAAGTAATGATTATTAAGACCGGTGTTTTACCTTCAAGTTTGGACATACAAAAATTTGAGAGAATCCTGGAGGTAGTAACATTTCCAATGCATAACATATGTAAAAAACAGCAAAGTGGAATGAGATCCCCATTTCACAGTAACAAATCACTCCACTTCATATAACCCTAAATACCACCAAGATGTGCCTAAAAATTAGCTCTATAATTCTTGCATTACAAATTGACACCACCCAAGTGGTTAGAGCAGATCTGCCCCTACATACCTATGTCTAGCAGTGTATATACTTCACTAGTTCTACCGTCACACCAACATGTGCCAATCACAAATGGTAGGTACAAACTACAAACACTTGAAGGCTTCTCTTTGAAGTCTTCTGAGATTAATGATTTTGCACCCTTGAGAGTTACTCTAAAACATAGAGCAGTCATCTTTGGACCCACATCCTGAAGATGTGAACCACTTCTGGCCTTCAGAAGTGGTCAGTGGTTGGAACTTGGAACCTGTAAAAGGAGAGAACTGGGGCCAACTTGTTGCACCAGTCCAGAGGTTCCAATGACCATGTAACTTGTTATATATGTGTGTAAAATGGCATGTGGAAAAGAGGAGCTCATTGTTCTACATTTCTCATTGGTGCATTGTGCATTCCTGAGTGTCAGCAGCAGGGTCGACAAGCTTGAGGACCAAATCATACACTTATTTGATCAAAACCTGACCCAAATGCACATGCCAAGACCATCTGAAAGTTCTTAGATAACTCCATGCAACCACAAAGCAAAGTCGTATGTCAGGCTCATAAAAGGTGGTGTTACGGTAATGAGGAGTCTAGTTGAGGCAGAGGTGACAGTGATTTCTGAATTTTGGTTATGCCCCCATATGAGGAGCCTTTAAAGAACTGGCAAGGAACCTTATGAAGTGTAAGAACCCTGCTATAAACATAAGTTGCTTGCCTCACAACCAAGGTAATCTTACCCTTTTAAGGTGTGCTTGAACTACACTAAGAAATTTTCACCAGTTCTTTATGAGTAAATATTTATATTGCCCTTGCTCGCACCCATTAGAAATTATTTTAACCATTTTTGGATCATCGTGCATCTAGGGATTGGTTGGTAATTTTGTTGATGTAATCACCATCAAACTTGGTTGCTAGATATCACAACAAACAGGTGGAAGTGGAATAGATAATATGGTGGACATAGGTCCTGACAGAATTGCCAACTTCTGAACAGTTCATCTCTTAGTGTGACTACCTAATAGAAAAGAAAAAAAGGTGCAACTACACAAGCACTAAATATGAGGAAAGCCTGTCAACCTGTCAAAATTTATTGCAATTAATCCATAAAGGTTCCAGGAGCCAATTTTGGCTGAATCTTGAACTTGACAAAACATCTTGGACTACACCATAGTTACATCTTGGATTGCTACATGTTATGGTTTATGGACATGTAACAGTCCCCAAGTCCATAAATCCTGTAACAACAAAATAACTACTAATAAATTACAAATAATAGTATTAGTGTTGGGGTAATCATACGGATAAAAATAGGGAATAAAATAATGAACTTCATGGGCTCTACAAGAGTATCTTTTGACTAAGGGCACAAGGGTTGATTATGAATAATTTAGATAATTATTTTGAGTTAGTAATAATGGGAGGTCAAGTATGTAGACTTGATCAAATCCTAAATTCTCAATAATGTAGAACCTATCCATAGAAGGATGGAAAATTATAAGTGGCACTTGATGATTGATTTGATACATAGGAATAAATGTAAATGAATGTGGTTAACTATTCATCCACTTCTTTGTTTCAAGTATATAAAGGGTAGAGATTGGAACTTTTTGGGCATAATTTGCATTCAATAACTTCAAGTTATTAGTTGGAACAAGACTTGTAGAAGTATCATATGTGAATAGAAATCTTTGAAGAAATAAAATGTGGAGATTATTGCGAATACCATTGTGTAAACTTTATAGTCTTTGGTGAGTGCCCATAAAAGAGAATCTTTAAGCGTGTGTGATGAACTCCCTTGGGGTGTAGTTCTCACATAAAGATTCAACTTTAGGTGCATGAATGATCCTATCCCAAAAGAGTGTAAAATCTCATGTTAGAAATCATGTGAATGATGAATATTGCAAGTGTAGTTTTGAAATATCTTTGATAGTCTACCTATGTGCCAGAATGGATTAATCAAAAATTAATCCTCATAGTTCCAAACCCCCTTTTAGGCTATAATCCCACTAGCTTATAATAGAACATCAAGAAATTTGTTCTCCTTGGGCCTTTAGTTACTTTAATCATCCTAACTTGCTTCATCTTTCCAGTCTAACATCTTTCCAATTCCACATTTTGCAGTCTTGTACGAAAAGTTTCATATTTTTAGTCCAACATTTTTCAATCTTGTCTAAAAAGCTTCATCCTTCTAGTCCAACATTTTTCAATCTTGTCTGAAAAGCTTCATCTTTCTAGTCCAACATTTTTCAATCTTGTATGAATTGCTTCATCTTTGCGACATCAAACAAATTTTTTGATGGTGGACCTATTGAAAATAACTTCACTTTGCGGGGTATGTAAATATGTTGTTTTATCTTTCTAAAGCTTGGTCTAAAGTTTGCTAAGACTTTGCAAACCCTTGTAGGTAGCAACTTTTCCCCTTGCAAATGCAAAAGCCCCAAAAAAAAAAAAAAAAACCTTGAACATTTGTAACTAGCCAGCACCTATGAATGCAAAGTAGTCGCTCAAATAACAACTTTTTTTATGTTGTTGGACAAGGTATTCCAATTTCAAGGTGATCATTTAACATTTTGAAAAGGTGAGAAAATTTGAAAATGTATTAACATTTTTTATATCATGGAGCATGCTAGGTATAGGTTGTTGTGTTTAGTAAGGTGATTGGGAAAATTAATCTAGATGCATATATGGCTCCAATTACTCATGGTAACTAGCACCTTCTTACTCAATACCTACTTGTGAACACTGTTATGAACCGGCTACAAACAAGTGGAGAATTACATTACAAGACAAGTTTTATTGATCCATCAACTAGTGTTGATTTGCTGAAGAGTTGTTCCCAAGATTATCTCCTTTTATAACCTTGAACCATACTAGTCCCAAAATATCCTAGGCCATGATATTGCCAAAAGTATCCCAAAATATCCTAGGCCATGATATTGCCGAAAACATCCCAAAATATCCTAGGCCATGACATTGCCAAAAGAATCTCAAAATATCCTAGGCCATGATATTAGTATCCCAACATATCCTAGGTCATGATATTGCCAAAAATATCCCAAAATATCCTAGGTCATGATATTGCCAAAAGTATCCAAAAATATCCTAGGTCATGATACACACCAAGTCTACCTAAGCCTTTTTAGAAGATCATTGCTTTTATAACCACCAATGGAAGTTTAGGCACTTGCATGAAGTCGTGTGGAATGCCAATACAAATTAATGAGGCATCATTTTCTGTTATCAATCCCTACTATGTGAATGACTTGAAAGTCGATTCACTCCACGAACTTGATCATTTTAACCATCCACACCAAGAGAAGTTTAAATGGTATAGAATTATACCTTCGAGCCTTCAATGTGAATGGTTGCCCTTTTGGGGAGATTTATCATTTTTATTTTTCACATGTGGAAATGGAAGCACTTGCATCAAATCTAGCTAAGCCTTTTATGGAAACTTACATGGCCACCAAGTCACATGTTATTTCCTACTTGTTTTGAAAGTTGAAAGGTTTTGGTCAAATTGTTGTGTTTGGCATGTAGTAAAAATTGGTTGTTGCCACCTATATGGACTAAGTAATTAGCTCAATGCCATTAGTTACCAAAAAATAGTTGAGGTGGTTTGTGCCTAGGCAATTTTTTGGTAACTTGTGACCTTGACCCATAGATGACATGCCATACTAAGTTAGTTGAACAACTTCCCAATCAATTTTTTGACTATTGTGCATTTTTTCATCATTTTTGTCATAAGTGAAGTGTCTTAAATGGATATGTATGAGGAATGTTATTTCCCTCTATGAAGATAAAAATTATAATTGTCATAAACTTTTACTTAAATTTAAAATCTAAATATCAAATTATTTTATATTACAATGATTTTTTTTACATTGAGGTGTAAATAACATTTCACATTTGGCAATTATCAAAATATAACATCTTTGGAATATAAACAAGGTTGACATCCTAACATCATACAATGACAATTAAATAAAATATTTGATAGTAATAGTTTAAACATGTTATAGATTAACACTAAAGATGTAGATGAAGTACATACCATTGGAAGGTTCATGTGAATATTATATATTTCAACATTGAATAATATTATATTTAATTGTATGATTGGAGCATTGTCATCATTTATCCAATGGATTTATGTAATTTTTTCACAATTCAAAATTATTATTGCAAATTGTAATGGGCACAATCTAATACCATCCATAAATGAACATTCGTTGTAAAATGATTCCATCAACAAATGGATAAGTTTCAATTTAGAACTACATTAATTAAATTAAAGTTGTAACATAGTACCATTGGCAAAATGCATTAATTGCAATACAATAACTTGATAATGCATTAAACGTTGCAAGCATGTTAATTGAAATGGCCATGAATAAATTTTGTTTGTCAATGGCAGAATGAAAAATTGCATAATCATATCAATTGGTCATGGGCATTTTGTGTAAAAAACCTATGTGAACACCTTAGTTGCAACATAGTGGAACCTAATTGCACAAAATTGCACATACTTAAAATAAATGTATGTTTCAACACAATGACGTGTGTTTAATGTAATTATTGCAACCCATTTGATAACACTCATTGATGCATCCCAAGCTCCTTGATGGACTCAATTACAAGTCCAAAGGTGAAGATGTGGAAGGAGAAGGAGTTGGGGCATGCTCCTTGGCTCGCAACATTTTGGGGGTAGAGGGGTGTGTTGAAGTTTCGAGATTGAACTAGGAAGATTGACAAGCACTTCATTTACTCACATGGACCTGCACAAACCAAACAACAAATTGGTTAGTGCATAATTGTAACATTTTGGTGCACGGACAAACCACGGGCAAACACGAACTCATAAGACTCACCACGGCTCGGATTTGAAGGAAACCACCACCTTCCCCCTTATAGTATACTATGTGCCTGGCCACATGACTAGCACCCAAATGTCATTTTGTCATGGGACTCCCAAGTGGGAGTCCTGAAATTCCCACAACTAAGATTCCTACAACTTTGGGGGCATATAATTATATGTGTAGACCTCCGATTGAAATGAGGTTTAAAGCAAATTTGTAGCTTTCGTTGATAGTTTTTCAATGGTATGTTGCACACCACCTGCACATGCAAAGAAATTGGGGTGATTCCCGACTTTTAATGGACGGGAATCAAATTGCCAATTTGACTTTTGACCTTTCTTTTGGCTATAATTTGTGTGTTATGTGTCCAAATGGGTCATGTAAGCCCATTTTAGACATTTACGTTCTAAAAATTTTGTTATGATATAAGGAACTTTTCAATCCAATGGGTTTTGACCCCTGTAATCATTCTCTAAAAATTCAAGAGTCCACTGAGGCTCTAATTCCCAAAGTGGGAACTCATTAGAGAGTGTGAGGGTTCATTCCCTCATAATTTCTTGCACTATTGGGAGCATGAAATGTGACTCCCGAGTTTCATACTTGGCCCGCACTTTCACAAATTTTTGTTTTAGTTGCAAGCCCAAGGCTAGGGTTACAACACTCATCTATAAAAAAATCTTAAATTGAAGTCATCATTATAATTCAAAAAACTAATTACAAACTGAATTTGCGGGAATTGGAAATAACTTAACAATTATTATTTTATTTAAAGGCTATGATGGCAAGTTGTCATTTGAAATTGATTTTAAAATGGCTATAATGATAGCAAGTGTGATCTAAACCATTGATAATATGTGCATTGCCAAGAAAATGTATTTGATTACAAGGTTATTGCACAACGAATACATTTAGCTATATAATGCACCAAGAAGAGGTTAATTAGTGTTGATGTCTAAGATTTTGTACCAAGTTAATATTATTCCACGATCAAGTTTCAAAGCTTCCGTCTAGTTGCTCTAGTGTAGGATCCACTTTTTGGCGTAAAAGTTTTTCCAAATTTGGAGTTAGAAATTATCATTGTTGATTATATTCCTACAATCAATGGATTTAGTTATGAATATGAATAGACGACAATTCTTCTCATGGTGTACATCATGTAAATTTAAACCTTGTTTTGAAGGACTAATTTTATGTATCTTTCTTAGCAATATATTTTTTAGATGTTCCAAAAGAGTTATTAATGTAAAATGATGTTGTTCATTTTGTCTAATATGTTTAGTTCACCTTAATGAATTGCCATGTATAATAGGGGATTGTTTCAAAATGTGCACATTGCCTAATGCATTACAACATAATACTTCACCCCTCAATCCATTATTATAAGGCTCACAAATCACAAGTTACAACCTTAATCAACTTTTGTTTTGCAATTTTGGAAAACACTATAAATTGAATCTAAATCATTAATTTGAATTTGGCATCATCAATTGCTTGTTTTAGTTTCTAAATGCAAAACTACAAGTGTAGGTCACCAATTACTCAACAAAAACTTGAAGGCTATGGGTGATGTTGACATTTGACTCATTGTTGAGTGCTATGATGAGATCTTGGTAAAACTCATATATTCCAATGGTGCAAGTTTGGAATTTATTGTTTAAATTATGTTTTAAAGTTAATGATAAATGTATAATAAATTGACTATTAAGCACTAATTGGAATCCGCATGAGGAATTCAAGTTTGTTAATATTTACATATATTAGTTTTATTAAATCTTTAAAACAATGGGTTCTTTAATGGGGGATCTAAGAAATAAAATAAACATCACCATGTATTGACATTGTGACATTTTGATCAATTGAAGACTTTGAAGGCAATTTTACATTGACCATATTCTAATTATGGGTCCACTCATAGTTGGGGTACCCACATGGAATATTTCACAATCAAAAGATTACATTGGACAATTTTGAATTTTTTTACAATCTGATTTATTAGTGTGTGCCTCCAACTAAAGTAATGCAATATTGACCAAATAAAAATACCTAAAAATATTCTGAAATCATTATAGTGAAAAATCACTAGTAGCATACAAATAATTTTAATTTTGAATTATTGGATCTTTTTCAATCAAGTTTGTGTCATGAAAAAATTGTTTGTGATATATAATAAAAAAACTCTTATATATTCTTGTGGTTCTTGAGGGGAGGGGTTCCCCAACAACAAGTGGAGCTTTCCATAGCTCATTGTTGTTGCAAAATATATAATCACACATATATATTTCGACTTTTGCACATCATGGTTCCTCACTACATGATTAGATAGTTTCAAAATGAAATTGATTATAGATATTTTTAATTTCACTATTTCATTTAAGTCGTTTTTTAATATCATGATTACATTGAAATTTGTATTTTTTTTTTAGTTTCAAAATGTAAAAATCTATAACATTTATTCTAAATACATATTTCAAAAAATGAATCTCATATTATAAACTAAATGACCTATGTTATAGATTCAAATATAACTTCTTGATTACATTCAATGTGTTTCCAATTTTTTTTTCATAAAATTTTATTTAAGATCTTTAATTCCACATGCCAAACATTACACTGAAGTAATATTCCAATTTGAGCCATAAAATCAAGTATAGTATTAAAGGGACAATGCAATCAAAGAGTACAATACTGGTCTTCAACATTGTCTCCCAAAAGTTGAGTAAGAAAAGTTACATTATTGGTTGCAATTTTGAGTATTGCCAAGTAATACAAAGTAATACCAGAGTTATGTACTCATATTCTTACCAATACTTTACCGACTATTCATAGTTGGTAAATATTGGCAGAATGTTTAATTATTAAAAAAGGGTCCAACAGCACTCAACAACCATTTACTTTTTGCTGGCTATATATAGTGAAAAGGCGAAATTAAAAATTAAAAAGTGCTAGACTGAAGTTTTTTTTTTTTTGAGATTTTCAATTGTCAGAATTTGACCAAAATTTAAGAAAAACTGCCAGATTTCTACAAATAGTTCAATTTGGTTGTAGCCAAAAATATAGAAGGACGTTCTAAATTGACTTTTCATATTTAGCTTGCAACCAAAAGTGGCAAAGTCTTCCTATAGATGATTGCCATCGTGGTTAATTCACAAAAATTGACGAAAGAAAGCACGGAGCCGCAAATTTTGAAAATTTTAAGATGTTGACGACAAAAGATAAGTTCAATTTGAATATTTTAAGATTTTGACAATGACAAGATAAGTCCAATCTAATTATTTTAAGATTTCCACAGTCACAGGATAACTATGCAACGTCTGCGTGCTTTTCTGAAGCCGCAGTGGTAACCCAGTGGATTGGGAGTGGACTGCTGACAATTGTTCCATAGAGTTCAATTCTTGTAAAAACCTGGGGTTTCTTAGGTTTAAAACTTGCATATACCCAACTTACTGATCTTACTACCATGGTCAAGGGCTTCCTACCTTAGACAGTCAATAGGTAGGGTGTTCTTAGGAAGGGCTTTATATTAGTCCAGGCCAAAAATAGTGGCATCCAAAATTAGGAATAGAATTTCCATTCAATTATTTAGGAAACTTTTGTGCCCAAAGAGGGGGTCAACTATATTACATTGTCCTTGGTTGTTTTTTGCCCTGAATTGTAATACTAGTGTATATTTTTACACTAATAAACAAGGTATGAGGAATAGGCTAATATATGCCTTGATGCAAGGGAAAAAAAGGAAAAAGGGCCTATGTGTCCAATGAGATTGTTAGAATGTGATCCTTCAATTGTTTTGAAGAGTTGTATTAGGAGCTTAGTACTTAATCAAATGTTGCATGTTGCCTTGCACATGGTTCTCTCATATAACTAAGGGGTGCACAAACCCTAACATTTTTGTATAAGTCTTTAGCCTCGCCATTGCCACCTTCTAAGTGTTCATACTTATAGAAAGGCTTCAAGCACATGATTTGTGCTCTTTTGTTTTTATGGTCCTTATGGCTTGAAAATATGATGGAATAAAAGGATGTAAGAAGAAAACTTGAAGCCCTTCCAATCCATGGTTGTTCATGCCTAGAGCCAGAGCGCGACAAAAAAAAAAAAAAAGCATATGGCGCTAGGTTGTCTTCACCGATGAGAGAATATTGTTCGAAATGAGTGGAAAAACAGGTTTGTCGTCTATTATCACCTTCCGAATGTCCGGGCTAGGAGAATGTCGTGGATTGTGTTTAGGGTTTAGGGAGCATTCAATTTGCAATTATTTATATATATATTTTATATTAATTTGCTTAAATGGTAACCCCAACATCTCTCTCTCAAGGGAGAGCCATGGAAGATACGAGAATTAAAACAAATATTGGCCTTTGGTTGGGCATGCCAACACCATTTGGCCAAGAGCATGAAGAGTGACCAACCAAACGTTGCTTGGAAGATGACGACCTCCCGACATTTGAGATATTGATCACACAAAGCTGCGAAAGCTGGGTTGGTGTTGGGAACTTGAACATTGCATGCGGAACTTTAGTGAGAGTGACTCGATTAATATTCATTAATAATAAAAAAGAAGGAAAAAGTGGATGAAAAGGTCGGAATGAAATTGAATACCTACCTACTCGGTCATGATGTTGAGGTAATGAAATCCACCATGTTTTGTAGATTCTTAAACATGCCCGAGGGTGTCGAATGAGATGCCGGATTTTGCGGGTTGAGTTCACATCCTTTCGAGTCGATTCAATCCGTTTGTTCAAAAGCGAAACTCGAGTCCCTCGTCTTGTCGCCCTGCAGAACATGACCCTCTGAGGCACATTCTGTCTCCTAGTGAGTCACCAGGGCTAGGCAAGTATTGAGGCAGAATACGCTTGCTATGGTCCATTCTGCATTCCATGAGGGCCCAATAGCTAGGTCAAAAACCAGCATATGCAGGATGTTATATGGCGCAAGTAGGTAGCAAATATCAGGATTGAGGACGCCTCGAGAGTGTTGGTTCTGCCATTTCCGATATCACAAAAACCTCAAGTACCTTTGCTCATGTTGAAGAGAATCGAATATTCTACCTTTTTTCAAAAAAGATTCTCTATTTTCCATTTCAAAATCTTCTTCTTTGAATGTTTTTGTGGAGAATTTCAACATTTCTGAAAATGATATCATTATTGTTGGAATTGTCAAGGAACTGTGGTATGAGCAATATGAACCTTTATGTTCATATATGCAACTGAGCTTTTTTATTGTATGAAATTTTGCACTATAACAAAATTTTAAGAATATTGTAGCAAACCCAATTTTTCTAAAAGAGACAAATCTAAAATATATATCTACAAAATCTATAAGATTTGAAATTTTCTAAGCATTGTTCAAGCAAGTAGCAAAAAATATGTGAGGATGTTTAGAAAATTTCTTTGCATTTTTGTTATGAGCCAAATTTAGTTAAATAAGCGTAGGTTGATCATCAGCTTGACCACATCACAAATTGCTTTTTGAAAATCGCATGACTAGAAGAAATATATCATTTTGCAACCATTCTATTTGCAAGTGCACACAACTATATGTAATTTGTGACTATATTGGTTATTTTTGGTAAAGTTGGTTAATCAACTTTTTTGCTTCATATGGTTGTGTATGCAATTGCAATGCAAATGTGGGCATATATGGACATGCACATGGATGATTTTGCAATTTTATACATATGAATACACCTTCAAAACTTTTTATAGTTACATATATACAAGCACATTTTAGTTGCATACATGATGACCAATGTGATGTGGACCTATGTCTTACACTTAAAGCCCCTAAATTTGATAATGCATAATAGACATATATATAGAAACATATATATATAAGGATATTTGAAAAATGTATATTTAAGATTTTTTAATCGTATATTAAATTGTAGGTTCTTACCTATCTAGGTTATAGGTTTTTACTTGTTGAAACCAGCAACCAACCCATCTATTATGTATCTACCTAGCTTGTCTTAGAATAGGCATCTACCTACCTATCACTTATTTAACATAAACTTTTGTAATTAACCTAGGTAGATAGGTATTTAAGTAGAAAACGGGAGGTATGTAGATAGCCTATGGAGGTAGTTGACATGTAGCCTCGGTTAAAGCCCCTCAACTTCAAGGGGTCATATCTCCTTCATTTTTCCTTTGTTTTTAATTATTCAAAGTGTGTTGGATGCACCAAAACTTATTTGGTCCACACTTGCTTCTTGGACACCATAATTATTTTTGGATTCCTTTGTAATTCAAAGACCTTTAAAACAATATTTGAATACACATTAAACTGCTTTGTGGGATCTAATGTTTTAATGATTTTGTCCCATTTTTTTTGGCAATTTTAATTTTATAAGTTGTTTAACCAGGGAAGGATGGGCTTCACATATTACACATTGCAAACAAAAAAAAGGGTCTCAAAGCCATTTAAAATATAAATTTGACAACATGTATCAATTTAAAAACATAACAAAATGATGATTAAGATTTAAAAGTTGAAATTTAATTAATTTATATTATACATTTCTACTTGCCACATGGCAAAATGGAATTGGTTTCCATGATAATTGCATGGAGGTTGCAAACCCTTGTCAATGTGGTAAGCATATACAAATGGTCAATGGATGATAATGTATTATTCAGGGAATATAGATTTCATATGGCAAAAGATTTGACATTGTTTTGATGTCATCATTTGTGATTAAAGGTGCATTTGACATGTCAAAGTGTAATCAAACAATAATTAGTAATAGTTGTTGATTCTACCTAAAATGAGTTGCAAGTTGAAATGAAAATCAACAATTTTTGCTAGTGCATATAATGCATGCACAAAACCCTAAAGTAAAAATAAATAAATTCAAAGTACATATATTCCCAATCTACCATTGGTTCATCTCATTGAATGCGTATATAATCATTTAAAACTTATAATTAACATTTGACGAAAACAATCCCAAGTGAGAAAAAAGAGGTCCAAATAATAATAGTCAAATAGTCATTGTAAAATGTTTAATTTGAAATTTTGACCTACTATACCAAATGCAATGGTTATGTTATAAAACAATGTGTTGGTGAATAGGTGAAAACTTTTCATATTTTCTATCATTAAGTTTGACTTGAAGGTATTACCAACAACTTGTTAGTCAAGTTTGTTGTTGTGTTTCCAAAAGCAAAATAAAAATCTAATTTGGTAGAATTGTAGGGGATTTCAAATTAAATCTTTTGGTATAAAAAAAAATTAGTTGAAAAACGAAAAATCCCCAGTGTAGAAAGTGAAACATTATTAATTATGGTCAAGTTTCATAATTTCACATTTTTGGAGGATTTGATAAGTTGTGACAATTCAATGATCACAAAAATTCTAAAACATATAGAAAGCATAAATACGAAGTGAGTGAAAAAAGACTCACTGCATTTGGACTTGGGATGAAAAAGAAAGAAATGTTTCAATGTGCATATATAATGGCACACACAATCAAAGAAAAATGACTTTTTGTGATTTTTTGGACACCTTAACTTTTTGAACCCCTCCCATGTTCTAGTCCATGTAGCATATGCATATAATAAAACTTGGGATAGAAATTCAAATTCTAGATGTAGTTAATGGTTAATTCTCTTTGTTGGAACCTTTAGTTAAGTTTTAAACATTGATGTTTTTACCAGGAGTGAATTCGTGATGAAGCAACAACAATAGTAAATGAAAAAAGGTGAAAAAAAAGGAAAAGGGGGTTGAAGTCTTGTGTAAATAAAGGAATAAGATGAAATTGATAATTGAGACGAGGCAAAAGAAGGGTTAGGGAACTACAACCTAGTAAATGAAAAAAATTGTAAGGGTTAGGGCCACGTGTAATTGGAAAACAAAGAAGAAAAAATTAAAGGATAAAATTTCATTTAGGGTTAGTTTCAATTTCTTCAACCTTGACTTAGGGTTTTGGTTTTGGTTAGGGCTCTCATTTTATCTTGAATTTGTGATTTGGTGGAACCTTTGGGATTTTAATGAAATTGACTATTAGCCTACAACCTTTGGGTATCAACTTGTTTAAAAAAAAATTTGATTTTTTTAAAGTCTTTTTCTAAATGGTGTAAATTCTCATGGAAGATGAAAAAGTAGAACGACTTTTTAGGTGTGTGGGCTTAAAACGTGAAGATACAATCCATGGATGAAAAGATTGTCAAATAACCCCCAAAATAAATTAAAAATGGCATCTTCTTCTCTCGAGGTTTATACAATTCCAAACAAAGATGCGATGTAGATTGAAAGCAAGCAATTTAATGATGACATTTTGGTGTTGCATTATAATAGTGGCAATGAAAGAACAAAGCAAAAAACACAACCATAGATGAGAAAACCCTTTTATCAGTTCAAATTTTTTTTCTTCATAAAAAAAGAGGTATGGTGGAGTGGTTGAAAACATTGCTTTGTTAAATTTATGCGACAAAAAACTATGCGATGTAATGTAGTTCAATTCTACAAAATAGTTTACAATGTCGTACAAACCAAGGTAACATAAAATACATATTTTGTCGGCTCACCTGACTAACCAACTAGCCAACATTATCATGATACGTCTTACAAACATACCATGATTTCAAACTTTGTTGGATATGTTTTCTATAATGGATTGGGATCCTTGTGAATAGGGTAACTAATCCACCACAATCATTTTTTAGGAAACTTTTGTGCAATGTTACTTGTCTCAAGTCTTACATGACAAAGAACGAGACGTGAAGCTTGTAATATTTTGGTATTAAGGTGTTTCAGTCATGTTGAACTCAATATAATAGTGATCATGCCATTCAAGCTTACATTGAAGCTAAGGTTCAAATTTGGCGTAATGCCTTAGTCAAGGACGCTTATAGTTAAGCGGTTTCCAATCCTTTTTCTTTTGATTTGTGTACTCTTGTCTGGTTGCTTTTGTAAATTTAAAATTGCATTGTAATAATAAATAATCTTCTAAAATATGGGGCCTATGTTCTTAATAGGTTTTTTTGTTCATGGGCATCAAACATCCCATGTCCCTTAATTCATCATGTCTCATTGAACTTCATAGTTCCCATTGCCCATTTGTTTTATTAGACGCCATCGCAGACCAAGTTTCCATCTCATCTCCCATGCAAACCATTCACCTTTTATTAGTTCCCCCTCTAACACACCCCCAAGCTATTTGATGAACTTAATTGCAAGTCCAAAGGTGAAGATAGAGAAAAGAAAAGGAGTGGGTGTACTGTCTCGCTTCCAGCACTTTGGGGGTAGAGGGGTGTGCTGGAGCTTCAAGATGGGGACTAGGAAAATTGACAAACAATTCAATTACTCACACATATTTCCTTAACCAAACAACAAATTGGTTAGTGCATAACTAGAGCCCTTATAATATTCTCCATGCTTGGCAACGGGGCTAGCACCCAAATGTCATTTTGTCTTGGGACCAAAATTGGGACTTTTGTGACTTTGGAATCCCATAACTTTATGTGTAGACCTTCGATTGAGATGAGGTTTAAAGAAAAGTTGTAGCCCTCATCGAAGGATTTCCATCATATGTGGCACCCCACCTACATGCAAGGACATCAGGGAGATTCCCGAATTTAGTGCTCGGGAGTCAAATTAGCAATTTGATTTTCGACCCTTCTTTTGGCCATAACTAGTGTTTTAAGTACCTAAATGGGTCATGCAAGCCCATTTTAAACATTTATGTTTCAAGAGCTTTTTCAATGATATAGGGAACTTTTCAATCCAATGGGTTTTGATCCTTGCAATTGTTCTATGAAGATTTGGGAATCCATTGGGATTACAACTCCCAAAGTGAGAGCTTGGGAGTGTGGGGGTTCCTTCCTTCACACTCTCCCACACTCTCGGGAGCATGAAATTGATTCATGGGTTTTACTCTTGGTTCACACCTTTGCAAGTCGTTGTTTTGGTTAGGAGCCAAAGGCTAGGGTTACGACACCTTCCCATTCTAATAAACCACACATCAACCACTAGTTCCCATTATCGGTCCTTAACCTTTTGTGAAAATGTGAAGGCCCAACTTTACACTTTCTTAAACACCCTTGATCATGCACATGTACAACCTTCTTTGTTTTCCCCTTTACTAGCCCTTTTAGTTGCCCATGATTAGACCTCCCAACTTACCCCAATTTCCTCAACACATTTGTAACCTCCACCTAAAACCATCTTGCCTTAGTTGTGGGCACCAATTCATTAATAAAGGGTTAGTTTGTCTTCAATGTTCTTATCATGCATCCACTTCATTGAATCAGAACCTTTGTGACCATCCCAACTTGACCTTCCATTTCCCCCACCCCACCTGCATTAACTTAGATTTGGGTTTCGTCTTTAGATGTCCTCGGGTCCTTTCATTTAAACTTTTGTCATCTTTAATTATAAAGTCACATCCCTATTTTATGACTTGATGTACAAATGACATTTCGTTTTCCATTAAATAAGGTGGCACATGACCTTTATGATGTGGTAATTTGGCATTTGATCCTCTTGTTACCCCAATGGTGTCTCATTTTGCCTTTTCGTGGTAGGGCAACATGGCATAAGGAAACATGGATTTGATTCAAATATTTTTTAATAAGTAATTAGGAAAACTTGCAAGAGGAGTTTTTTTTGCGGGCTTAAATGTTGGTTGCAAATTTGCATTTAATGCCTCTTCCTCAACATGATCCTTTTGTTCATAAACATTTTTTTCATAATTTAATTATTGGATATGTAAGGGAATACTTTAGAATAACCCACCATTATGCCAAATAGCCATTTTATGATTAATCCTATACAATCACAAGTGGGTAAATGATTAAAAATGGCATGAACGACAAGTCTAAACCAATTACAAATGGCATAAACAACTACTATAGTTGATAAAGATTAATTATAGAATGGTATTTCTAGTGTAATGTTCATTTTTCCACCATTTTCTTTTGCACCCGCATTTTCTGACATCATGACCTTAGCAATCACTACATTACACCTTCAATTATATGGCTACGTCATATTTTTCTTAAAAGATTAAGAGTGAGACCAACACTTTGATGTTTTTCTTATTGTTTCAAGTTAACATTCCAATGCATGCCCCAACTATAGGCAAGTGGTCCTTCTAGGATGGTTTTTGAACACCTTCGAAATTATTTTCACCCAAAAAATTCAATAAATGGATTTTTTTAGTTGTTTGAACTTTGTTTTCGTATCACTAAGGGTCACATTCCACCTCAAGTTGCGTGTGTTCTTGGAACGACCAACTTTTAGCCATGACCAAACTTTCATGTGTAGTTTGTACCATTATAGTGCGAGAAACATTGTATTAATTCATACGTTGCACATTATGCTTTCAATTTTATGATGGCTTTGTAACACATTTCTCCTCACATTAATTTGAAGTTGCAACTAAAGGTGATTGTGAAACAGTAGTCATTGACATTAAGTACACTTTAAACCTTCACCATGACTAGGTTGCTGTCTAATTAGATGTGGCAAACACCTTGAATTCAATGTCAAGAGCAGTCATATTTCAAAAACTTCATGCGATAGGTGGAAACATTATGCAACTCATTCCCTTTGTTTATACATTTGAAATTTCCTTCTTTTAAAGTAATTGTAATCATGAAAGTGATGTCATAATCATTTCCTTCACCATGGGAACCCATTAAGGTGATCCCTTAGGACGGGCATTATTTGTTTTAGCCCATTTGAGGGCTTTGTGTTTTTATAGTTTATCATTTCCTTTCTTGTGTATTTCATTTTTTGTAGATGACACTTATATCGTAAGTCCCCCTTCCATTGTATCATATGTATATGAACATTTCCAAACCAAATTTTTTATTATAAAAAATGTGCAACATGGTAACCTTTTACCTTGCCACCTAATTTTAACACCCCATTAGAAAGCACTAGAATTTTGGGGGTTCCATTGAGCATTTCGTGATTCAGAACATCGTTCATCAAAGAGGTCATGCTAAAGGATGTTGGACATGTTGACCTTTTCCTTAGAATGCAAGATGTTCATGTATCCTTTGGAATTTCAATTCTATTTCATGCAACGACCATCATATTTCTTATGATGTATAGATCTTTTTCCACCTTCATAAAATCCCTTACTTTTTTTGAATCCTCACTCTTTTAAACATTTGGGTGCCTTTTAGGTCTAAAATCATTTGATAGCCTAAAAGGACCTTTAACTTGTAAACAAACTTCTTTCCTAATAACTTTTGGTGGCATCAGGTTCATACCAATAACCACCATCACCCTAATGGCCTATTTAGGGAGTTGGGCTCTTATGGCCTTAATCATAGTTGTTAAGTTTATGGTTGCTCAACATCCTTTCCTTCGTAAAGCCATAACATGAATAAACAATATCACTTTCCTGTTCCAAAAACATTTCAAGGTGACATGTGATTATCTACCACCCCTAGTTCGCATGTGTTTTCCTTTTGAACATTTGATTAGGCAACAAATGGTTCAATTTCAAGATTCCATCTTTTTGCACCATCATACCCTTTCCAACATACATTTTGACAAAATATTTGAAACCCATTGTGTTCAAATTTAATCATGTTTTGGCTTAAGGGTGGGTGCTTGGTTTATAATTCAATCAATTTTCGTAGCCTTTTTATTAGTTTCCTCAATCTTTTCCATAATGTTTCAAAGACATTTTGGATTACTCCATCCCTTAATTATAGGTACCCTTTGATGCATGTGCACACATCCCATCGACTTTATGGGTATTCACCTCTTACATTGTGCTCGTGGTAATAAACACACAAGAACCCATGATGCAATTCGTAACACCTTTGCTACCATTGCGCGCAATGTTGGCTTCCATGTGGGGGGAGAAAAAATTCATGCTTTTCCTTCAAACTTGCTCAACTTTTTTTGTCGATGAATCAACGTAGTGCTCACCAAAGATGGCATTCGCACCCTAATCGATGTTGTCATTGTCGACCTAATGTGAACAAATTTCCTTCCCCAATCTTGTGCCATTTAAAAATTTGCTATTTTCGATGTGGTTTAAGCCAATGAACAAAACTATTGCGACTAACACTTCGTTGATTGATTTATCCTTTTAGTAGTTGAAGTATTTGGATGTTTACATGAACATATGGATGTGTTTTTATATGATTGTGCCAAAACCATTTGGAGTTTAAAAGGGCCAAAGGGCTTTCATTTTTTTGTCTGGGTAATTTTTAATTACATTACAAAGGTTGCAAACATCTTCCATTTTAAGTTGGACAATAGCTCTAGGCTTGGTTACTTCTTGATTTCCACCCTTTCAGGACACACCTCTCATTGCCACGGTTGCTTTATTGCAAGCGGTTGGTTTTTGACATGGATAGATTTCAATACTGAGTTTGAACTAACTTGATTTCCTATAAAATTTCATTTTTCATTTCTTTTATTTCTTTGTATATTTTCCAAATGTATAATGTGTTTATTGATAAATTTTTGTAAGGTTTCACCATGTTAAAGAGTTGTCACACATTGCCCAAGGTTGAAAAAAACTCTAGCACAATGTGAGGAATATGGGGTAGATGCAAGCTATGGTGGTTCAAAAATGATAAGAATCCCAATCCCAAAAGTCCATATAAATGGAAAAATTAACAGTAGAATGGAAAAAAAACATTAAAATCCAATGTTTAGTGGGCCAATGTGGTGATTAATCAATCAATAAAGTTCATATAAAAGGCTCTTCATTTTAAAAACTATTTAATATGTGTTAGGGGAAAAAAACTCAATATAACAAAAAATGATTAAGATTGGGACTTTTGAAAATATGGCCCAAATTTGGTCATTAATAAATCCATAATTATTTGTTCATTAAACTTTTTGTTGTAATTTTTTTCAATTCCTATATTTTTTGCATCATGTATCATATATTGAGTCCTTATAAAAAGTATTGAGATGAAATCATAACAAAAAATGCATTTGAATGTTAATGTAGAACTCAAATTATAATCCATATGTTCAATTTAAAAGTCCATTATTATGTGATTAATGTATGTTTGTTGAATTTTTTCTTTTAATAAACATTTTTATTTGAGTTGGGAATCTTAATCCATAAATATTTTTGTTAAATTTATGATTTACAATGAGTCTGTAGCATTCGAATAAAATGCACTTTGCAAAAAGTCTATAAAATTTCAAAAAATGAGCTACTGTAACTTGCATTTACCCTATGAATGAAACATTGATGAGGTGGGATAGAATGATGACATGTGAATTACAACATACACATGTCACAATTCATATAAATTAATATGAATGAAACATTGAAAAGGTGGGACACAATGATGACATGTATATTACAACATACACATGTCACAATTTGCCTAAGAATATGGCTATGAGGACTTTTAAATAAGAGTAGTAGTGAGATAGGATTAGGTTATTTTGTTGCGATGTTTAGAAACTAAGTATGTTCAACATCACATTTTACTTAGGCAAATGGAAGTGGCAATATTATTGGGATATGAGATCTTATTGTTTCCAAATCTCGAAAATATGTGTGAATAAATGGAAAAAACTTGACTTATTTTAGTTTAATTAAAACAACATTTGGTTCCAAAAGGAGACAAGGTTGACAATATAGGAAGGGCGGCCATTGCAATTAACTAGAGATAAGAGTGGATGTGCACACAAATGAATTAACAAAGGATGTTAAGAATGGGTCAATTTTGAAATCAATTGACCAATAATTAAGTCAGTTTGAATGCCTCAAAATATTTTGCCTTGGGTCTATCCATGGAAAGAGTCTTGGTAGAAAATTTAATTTTGTTTCACAAAGGGGAGGCCAAAGGTCAAAAATGAGGAAAAAACTACCTAGAAGTCCATGTTGAAGTGGAACACAATTCCCCGCACATCCCCCTGACCATGCCAGAGAAAAACTCAATTATAGAACTTATCAACACAATTCCAAGGTTCCTTTCATTCTTTATCATTTAAACATCTTATGATGGTATGTGTTGCCAAGAATTCTTCCAACTTCAAACTGAGTCATTGAGACTCTTGCAATGAACTGAAAGCTTGTAATGTCAATGTTGATGCAAGGGTTTGTCTGTCTGGAATCAATTGTTGTTTCACAACCATGTGTACTGGTGGGTTTTACTTCCTGTCTAGACCTTTTAGACAATTGCATATATAATGATCCTAACTTCTTTAATATCATTCCAAGAGTGTTAATTCAATTATTATTGTCGGTTGCATATATTTAGATTTTACGAGTAATCAAACACCCACTTTACACTAGGAGTCAGGGCTTAAAAAGCTTGGGGCCAAACTTTGAGCATTTTTGGCTTGTTGTTTGGCACCAAGTTACTCACAAACGCTAGAACATTGATAAACGCTGGAACATTGGCCCCAAGGGCTGCAAGTTGCTTTCCCAAATTCGATGGTATCCTTTTTCAGCCTTGGGGCCAATAATACAAGGCCATAAAGTTCAGCAATTATTGATAACTTGGGCCATATTGAAAAGATTTTATTTATTTATTTCAGCCTTGTAAAGCTGCCCTTGGGGCTGATTTCAACTTTTGCATGATTAAAGTGGGTCTAATTGTAAATTTTGGTTTTTTAAAAAATATTTCATAATTAGAGAAATGTTAGTTTTGATTACTTCGAAAATCTCAGTGCAGTGGTAAAGAAGTAACCTAGCAAGTTTTTAGGCCATTATTCGATTTTCTGATATTTTGAGAACCGTGGTTAGATATCATAACCAGCTGCTTGATTATTCTGAGAACCACAATTAGGTTATCCTTAGGAATATTTTGCCAATTCTGGCTACACACAAAATACAAAATACAAATCTATACTTTTAGTCATCCTTCTATGCTTCTGGGTAGAAATCTACCAATTTTGACTATTTTTTTCCCTCTCACATTTGACTATTGAAAACCTCCAAAATCACTTCAATTTTGAATTTTCTGTATTTAATTTCTCTTTTTTGACGAAATTCGCCATTAAAATATAGGCTGCTGATCCATGATAACATATGCACCAACAGGGTTTGTTTTAAGGATTTTGTGGTGCAGCCAAAGTGGCCATCATCCAGAAAACAATTTAGCCGAATTTAGGTACATACTCGATATGGACGTAGGAAAAAAAAAACACAGATTGCCTCTATATTCTTGGCTACATACTGGAACTTATCATACAAATCTGGCGATTTGGAATTTTTTCTTTTTGAAATCTGGCGAATTTGGGTAAATTTTCCCATGAAAAATCCTTTACATAGGTCGAAATCATATTTTTCAGGTCGAATTTTGGCAGAAAAATCGCCAGTAAAATAATCGCTGTGGACCAATGGGAGAGCATGCATGTTCTAGACCGAGGCATTTATAATTGAAATTAGTTCATTGGCCAGGGCTGCTTCTGAGCAATTGCATTTTTCACTGTGGTCGGTGTTGATATACCTACTCTAGGACTACGCGGAAAGAGTTTAAAAAGCATAAAAAATTTATTACAGTTTACAGTGCACTCAAGGGCGTGGTAAATAGTACCTTTCATTGTTGAATCGGCGGTAGGGAAAATTTCATCCAAAACCCTAAATCCAGATTATTAAATATTTCATCCAAGTTTGATTAAAAAAACAAGCATGAAATTCTGTTTACGTATGTTTGGATGGTCATCCATTTGGAGTCTACGTAGTGATATGTTTGGATGTTTTCAGATGTGGGTAGGAGCCGGTTGGCCTTTTTTTGGAGGTTTTTTTATTGGAGACTCTGGAGGAGGATCTTAAATCAGCTCTGGGTCCTATTTTTTTCCCTGACTGCCCAATTGCCCGATCAAGATGTGTCTGGTTATGACCAGAGTTATATTGGTGCTGCCCGGATACTTCTTCTGCCCTTTCGGCCCTGCGATCCATCTTTTTGAGAAAAAGATGAAGTATGCCCAAACACAAAATTTTTTTGGGTGCTCTTATGCACGGTTTGGGCGTGTAGTAGACACTAAGAGGCGCATTATATGTGTCGTAGTATCCATTCCATTTCCAAAGCATGTATAATATGACACAACTTTTTAATATCCGGGCAGCACAAGATGTGTCTGGTCATCAACAGATGTGCTTGCAAATTTGGCAATTAGTGAAACAAGAAGAATTGCTGATTTAATGTCCTCCACCGCCTCCGAAGAGCATGGGTACGAGTGTTGAACAGTTTCCAAAAATGGAAACTGATAACCGTCAATTCTCAGGTTGGTTCTCAAATACCCTATAACCAGGGTTCTCTGAAAATCGAGTAACCTGTTCCAAAAAACCATGGTTCTCAATATATTAGAGAATGGGTGGAATGACCTTTTAAAAATTTGCCAGGTTCATTTTTTGGGTTATTTTGTGAAAACTGCCAGTTCTTTGTCTAATATTCATCTGTGTTTGTGTTCGTGTGAAATCATGTAAATCTATTTTATGTTGTGTAAGAGTGTCTCCAGCTGTGCTTGGTATGTGGATGTGCATATTAAACTTGGATGACGAAAAGATAAAATATGTCGGTTTCATTCAGGAAATTGGTTTTGGCTCCGCATAATTGCAAAGGATTTAGTAGCTGTTAAATGCCGTAGCATTGTTATGCACTTGCAAAAAAGAGTGTACAAAATATGATCGCACTATTAATTAGTGTTTGTGATTGGCCCACGATCATGATTGGTCATGGTGGTTTGCTATTAGTAGTCCCCCACCTATTTGCTATCCCAGCTTCACTTTTATGTGTGTGGTTGCAGAAAAGTAAATAACTAAATTTTGATGTGAAAAATAAATTTTCAGAGTAACATATTGAGCATTGTGGGAGATGCTCTAAAACAGTGTACATGTAAAACCAGTACATTTATATTATTTTATGTAACTTTGAAAAATAATCTAAGTGTGAAATAATTATATTTATATGACTTTATATGACTATGTAAAACAATGTAAAAAATGCCATTTTCACTTTGGGGTGAGAAGGGGATTTCCTAATAGTTTTGGTGATAGCCCAACCAAACACTTCATTGCAAAAAATAAAATAAAAATCATAACATTTTTGTTTTGAGATGCACCACGAGTAATTAAAATAATGAATATGAATCATAATAAGTACCTAAGCTCTTGTAAAGGCTTAGGTAAGAAATGGTGATGGACAAAGTTAAGAATAAAAAGTTTTACTCAAGCAATGAAGTTGGGGTGAAATGTTTATTTGAAATATTTCTTGGAATAACACCACCATAATCCCATATTGATAGAAAATGCATATGTTTAGGGAGTTTCAAAATATCATCATTTTTTTGTGAAGGGCAATCAAAGTGGCCCATTGCAAAAAGGATAAAAATTTGAGCTTGGGAATGCAATCACAACTAATTTATATGGGTTTGGAAGAAGGTATGATCATTATATAATATATACATTTACATGTCCCAAAATATTTACATGAGATCATGTAAGTAAGTGTATTTGACAAATATTTACACTGCATTCATTTAAGTGTTAAGAAATAAATTATACATGATAACATTATATTGTTCTCATCAAATTCCCAATGGGTTCCTGTCATGGTTGCCAAGTTCCCAATCTCTTCCTTCATGTGTTTCCAATAGCTGCCCACTTACCATGTCCTTTGAACTAACTTCTATTCTTGTAAACTACATAAGCAGCACCCAAAAGCAGGAGATTTACAACATATCTAAGGGTATTTTGGAACCATGCAAACCCTGATTAATGTTTTTGGCGATGGGTTGATCAAAGCTACCCATCACAAAAGGAAATAAATTGAACTATGGGGGTTCCCACAACTAATTAATATCAGTTACAATATATGTACTCTAGATAATGTAGAGGGGAAAAATATTGCCTGAAAACAGAGGAATGGCCTCTGGTCCTGCCCTTCCGGTACCTCAAACATTGCCCAGATTTGGAAGGAACTTGCTGCTAGGGCCGTATGTCTAAGGTAAGGGCTGAGGCTGCAGACATTACCAGGATAAGAGCATCTCCTGAGGTGCTCGCTATGGGATCCTGTACAGTAAAAGTGGATGAAGAAGATTCACCATATGCAGGTTTATCTCAGGAAAATTGTTTTGGCTCAGCATAATTTTGCGGGTTGCCGTGGCTAAAAGAGTGTAACAAATACGATCTAACTGCTGCTCAGTGTTTTATGATTGGTCCCCTCCCCCACCTATTTGCTGTCCCAGTTTCAGTTTTATGGGTGGGGTTGCAAAAGAGTACATAAAAAAACTTGGATGTCAAAAATAGTTTCGCAGGGCTGGGTCAACAATTTCGGTGTGGGAGGTATTTCGAAATTCCCTGCAAGCTCTACTGTCCGGTAAGAGTGTGCAGATACTCTAAAAATCTGGACATAGGTGTTCACATATTTGTAAGGTACCTCCCAGCTAGCTTAAAAGAACTGGGCAGGGAAATAAATACTGCAAATACATATTTGGGACTTATTAGGTCAGTGTTTTAGGTTAGGACTAAGTGATAATTTTAGGGCGTGCTGAAGATTTTATACATTAATATTTTGAGTATAGTCAAATTCTGTTAAATACACTTGTGAACTAATGCCACTCAAGCAACATCACAATATTAAAAAATAAAATTGAATTGAATTGTATGTCATTTCATTTAATATAATCAGATCACTATTCTTGTCATATATTGTTTCATTCAATCAATCACATTGTCACGATCCTTTGTAGTTACATTTCAATAACAAATTACAATTGTTATAAGCAAGGAGGCCTATTTAGGTTCCTGGGTCAGATTGAGATGTTGAATTTGCAGTTTTGTAATATGACGAATTCTGCATTTGTTCACTTTGTATGTTGTTAGAGTTCATTTGAGCCCCTTGGTTTTTTTCATCATAGAGTGGGCCATGAGCAATGGATTTGTGCCACGTTTGCCCTCACTAGATTCACCCAATGAGGGGTTACATGGTAAAATATGTCATTTGTGGCCCATTTTCGAATGTGCTATAGGTTAAACTAAATGTGTACAATTTAACTCTATTGGTCATTGTGAAAAAAATTATGCATTGCCAAGTGGAATTTAGGTGTATATAATGCCTTAGGAGTAGACCATTACACCGTGGATCTTGGGCCTCACCCTGGATACGCAAGGTGTGACACGTTTCTCTTTAAGGCGTTAACCCTACGAGGTGGGCCTGTAGAGTGGGCGCATTGGTAGTTCCGGCATTTTAGCCCTACCGACGCAAGGGCCCACCATGCTGCACATGTCGCTAGGTGGCTAAAATGGCCCCAATCAATGCTATTACAATTGGTGGAAAAACCTTACACCCTTGGATTTGATAAAAAATATCAAAGGTCTTAAAAGTGTTTGAATATATTCTAAGGGTGATGGATCAATGATATAACCTCTGTTTGAGACCCTGAGATTTATAAATGTTTGGAGTTCAAACCCACTAATACGAAGGTGAAGGTCTTGTTTGCCCGTTGCCATTGAGCTTGACTTGACCTGACTTGACAACTTTTCATGCCATGTCTATGATGTATTGCTTCATTCAATCAATCACATTGTCACTGTTGCATGTAATCTAATAATAGAATACAATAGCAGGCTGCTTAAGAGTCAGTATCTCAAGTGTTCAAATATATTTCTGATTTTGACAATCACAATTAGTTAGTGAAATGTGTAAACATGTTTCTGATTTCGATGATCACACTCAGCTAGTGAAATGTTTAAATATATTTTAAATTTTTATGATCACAGTCAGTTAGTGAAATATCAAACTTATTTTTGATTCTGGCAATCACAATCCTGATATATGTCATTGTGACATATTGCTTTGTTCAATGTTATTGCCAAGATATATCGCTTCATTCAATCAATCACATTATCGTTGTTGCATGTAATCTAATGATAGAATACAATAGCATGCTGCTTGAGAGTCGATTACTCAAATGTTCAAATATATTTCTGATTTTGACATTCACAATCAGTTAGTGAAATATTTAAATATATTTCTGATTTTGATGATCATTTTGATTAGTGAAATGTGTAAACATGTTTCTGATTTTGGTGATCACACTCAGCTAGTGAACTGTTTAAATATATTTCTGATTTTGATGATCACAGTGAGTTAGTGAAATATTTAAACTTAATTCTGATTGTGGCAATCACAATCTTGATATATGTCATTGTGACAAATTGCTTCCTTCAATGTTACTGTCAAGATATATTGCTTCACTCAATCAATCACATTATCATTGTTGCATATAATCTATAAAGGAGTCATCTGGAGAGACTTATGAGTTAGTTAGTGAACCTGCCCACAATTTGTTATACTCATACAGTGATTTGTCATCACTTTCCCAAAATGGAAACCTTTCCCAAAATGGAAAGTGAGGGCTTCAGGGAAGTGGGACAATTTTTGCGAATCATTACTGCATCCAAATTCCCTAAAACCCAAGTCGTTTGAACCATGGTGGGGGCAGCTGTGAAATGCGTGCACTAATGAATGCATATTAGAGCATCTCTATATATGAGCTTGCGCAGTAAAATTGGATCAAGAACAGTCAAAACATGCTGGTTTGGCTCAGCATAATTGCAAGATTTGCACTGGCTGGTGAAATGCGCAGAAACATTGTGCACATGCAGAAAAGAGTGTAGGAAATATAATTGGACTGCTACTCAGTGTTTCTGATTGGCCCCATACTGATTGGTCCAGGTGGTTTGCTATTAGTAGTTCCCCACCTATTTGCTGTCCCAGTTTCAGTTTTATGATGGGGTTGTAAAAAAGGAAATAACTAAACTTGGATGTGAAAAATATTTGTGCACGGTCACATACTCAGCACAGCTGCAGACCCTCTAAGGGAACAATATAATACAGCTTCATAATTGTGCTTAAATTTGTGAATTGATGGGCAGCATTTTCCACGGATCACCTTGTTGCAAATTGCACAACGATCCCTATTACACTCACCTGGTGCTACCCTGCGGAGATCAGACCCGCTTTTTCTGAGATTAACGGTCATCATGCAGATCACCTCCTGAAAAACAATCCCAACTAATTTTGGGAAAACTTGTGAAACTTTCCTTTTGGGATAAACAACCAGCTAAAATTGGAGTGGCTTTTTGTCAGTAGGGACCAGTTATGTCCCCAATTCTATTTTTTCATTCATCCACATGGATGTAATTTCCTCGAGCTAAATGACTTTAACTCTATCCCACCCAATTACCATATTCCCTTTTCCATCATCCAGGATTTTCCCACATAAGTTGCCTGCCATGACTCATCCAAAGAGAGAACAAAGCTGTTCATCAAAACGTTCATGAGGGCCGCAGTGAACCAGCACCCACCAGTGCATCCAAGCACCATCCAATGGATGCCCGCTATAGCTCAGTTGTGGATGAACCTCAACTGAGTTAATATTTGGTTTCATCTTGGTAACCAAGTTTGTAAGAAATAGGTCTCATATCTACATAGATAGTTAAGAAAATAGGTAACTACTGGGTAAATAAATGGTTTAGGGTTTAGCTAAGTGCTGATTTTATTGCCTACCTACTACTAACAACCCACACGTGGATAAAAGTAACTGAGCTAACCACCATGGTTAGCTAGGGAACTGGAACCCAACGGAAAACTGTTTCCTGACCACTTACCATCCATCCTTCATACTGTGTGGCCGTTCACCAACGTTGTACGTCTTCTAGCTCATAAAATGGTGTACATACCGACGAAACCTTCTGCCGCGCTGCCTCATTGTGGGCACGGTGGTTGCTAGGGTTGCGAACTGAATGCGGAGACTAAGTGCATCTAAGTAGAACGTTGTGCGATCGCATGGAGTTTTTGGAACTTGCTCTCAAGTCTGCAATGCTTTACCCTTCGAGAATGAAGGACCTGGAATAGGGGTTTATCGCAAAACTGGCGTCCTCCTTCGGAATCCGTGTGGCTTGCCTTCCTGTTCTTCTTCTTGTTTTATCCGTGCTCTTATGCTTGTTGCAAAGTGCCGCTGTCTCCAGAATTATGTCGCGGACGCACAAGAGTACAAGGCCAGGGTTGGAAGCGTTGAGGGAGGAACTCTGGGAAAAGGAGCGATTTATGTCGGATGGCTATCAGAGTTTTCAATACCTCCTCGAAGCTTTGAAGTCGTCGGGTCATTCGCAGTGTACCACGGTTTGGACCAAGGATACTGTTGCTTATCGCTGTCGCACTTGCCAGATTAACGACTCGAGGTCAGCACACGACCTCCATCTACCCCCCCGCTCCTCCCCACCCTGTCGTCTCCTCGCAATCTGGATGTGGTTTCTTGATGCTTCTTTCTTTGCTTTCTTTCTACAGTTTTCGGTTGTTCATGATTGCCAAGGTGATATCCGTGTCGAAAATGGATCTTCACCTGATTGTATTGGAGACGAGGGTTCGCTAATTTCACAGTGTTTTCGAAACGCTGTATACAATTTTCTTAATTAGAACGAATAGTTTTGGCCATCTTATTGAGCCGTGTGATGAGTTGAAGCCAATTCTGCTCAGTAATCAATACGTTGCTATGGCAATTCTAGCACAAGACGGAAATGTTTCGTAACAGAAGTGTCATGGGGGTGTTTGTTCATCGTTTGTCAACGTGTCTATTGTTGGCCATGAAGGATGAGGCCAAATTCACAATGTTTCGATTTGATGATTTTGTTAAGGAAATTAGTTCATTCCAAAGTTGATTCCTTATCTCTTTGTGTGAATCTAACAGCATAAGTGATTGTGTGTGGGGTGGATAGTGCAATATGTGAAATATGTTTTCATCAAGGTGACCATAAATTCCATGACTTCGGTAAGTGCTTGGGTTAGATAGACACTTCAGTTGAATGTGGAATGATTTAAAGAACTGGCCATAAAGCATTTCTAAAACAGGAAGACCAAAATAATAGGCGATTCCTGGATTTTTGAGAAAATTTGACCAGTGCAATGCAGTGAGATTTGCAGTGTATATCGGGGAAGATTGTATTGACTATGGTAGAGCTAATTGTGGTGAGTTTTTCAGTGTCTCAATTTAGGTGTTCTCCTAGTATGTGTTCTTGTTGTCTTCCACTTTTAAGATTGCATTTTTGGTTGTAGTTATGTACCACAGTGAGTCTGGAGGATGTTGTGACTGTGGCGATAGAGAAGCTTGGAAAGAAGATGGGTATGTTGAATTCCATGGCTAAGTACCATAATGTTACAATTCATATTTTGTTCATTTTCAAAAGCTGAAATGGTTTTTGCATCATTGTTTTAGTTCAGTTATTATAGAGTTCTATCTTGTTACACAGACTGAACATAGTATGCTTCCATATCTCAAGTTGCTAAATTTGGTGCTTTAAGATAGGTTGGAACTGTCCAATTTGGTACTTCAAGTCACATCCAAGTTGAAGTGCCAGATTGGTCACAAATAGGTCCACTTCACTGTTAATTCATTGATTCAATTAGAGATGATGATTACTTCTCCATTCAACAGTGGATTTCCCATGCATTACATGCATAACTGTTTGAGGTTTGGACCACAAAATGTAGATAATGTCTCCCTTGGTTGAGAATTCTTGCAGCTTCTGCAAAATTCATCAAGTCTCCAACCAGAAACCAGGACATCTGCCTGCCAAACTCTATAAGCTGACTAAATTGACAGGTGACAAATAATCCCTCATTCAGGAATGTGGCCTGCTTTCCAGCACAGATTGAAACTGATTATTTAAACCTGCAGAGATGCTTTGTACACGTTATTTGTGATCTGCAACCTGCTAGCTTCTTCCTAGAGTAAGTGTGCTCTCTAATGCACTGCAAGTGTGCTTGTATCACTGGCAACAGCTAATAGGAGTCCAGTGACTAGGAATTGAGATGGAAAGACTGGTATGTTACAGTTTAGTGTTGTTGACGCTGGGCTTTTACTGAAGCATATGTCTTTGGTGACTTTCAGTTTGCTGGGCCCTAGAGAAGCTTTCAATTTCGGTGCACATTATTTGGGAGAGAAGGTTGAAAGATCGAAAAGCTGTTGTAGAGGATGAAATGCATGTGGCCAGCTTATACATGGAGTGGGTGAAAAAGGTAAGCCTAATAACATCATGACCTTTCTGTTTGTCTATTTTGGTCAGCAGAGTAGATGAAATCCAGGAGGCTGATTATTGATTGATTACAAAAAGTGGGATGTGGCTAAGTGGTTGGAACTCATGGATGCCTTGCTAAGTGGTTTTGGGTTCATATTATCAGTCTGCAATGCTAGATGTTACCTATTATAGCAAACCCAGACAGAGTAGCAGCCACCAAGAACCATGTGCATACTTTGGGGTCCTGATTGCCCTGTTATGGGGGTGAAAAAGTGACCACCAAAATGGAGGCAGTAGGTCTGTAGGGTGTGGAGCCACTCAGACATGTTTAGTTAGGGAACTAGGAGTTTCTCCTTTTTTTGTTCAGTGAACAGGTGAGCTTATTATCATCTCATTCTGTATGTATGTTGCATATTTAGATAAGCATGGTGAAACAACTGATATCCTCTCTCGTCCCATCTCATTGTATTAACTCTTGTGCTTGTCCAACTTTTGATTCTAAAGTTATCCTTGAGGTTTATAGACAATCTGCGAGTTCCATACAAAACTGATTTTTCCGATTTCATGTATCTAGACAAAGACTGTTGGTGGTGGTACATACTATATTCCCTAAACGATTATGTGAACTTCCTTGTACTTCTAATGGCTTTCCATGTGAATAAATCATGATATTTAGCTTATGAGGTTATTGCTTCTCCTGCATTCTGTTAGGCCATAAGGTTATTCACAGAAATTATAGAGGGTGTTGAATCTCTCTTTACCCCCTGAATCTTATATGACTTGTGCCAGGTTTGCTCTGTGGATGTTCTTCGCAACCTTCTATCTGTTTTGGTGACAAGAAAATTCCTGGATGGAAGTCAGTTTGAAAAAAATGCGGTGAGCCCATTCTTCCTAACAGGGTCATTATGTGTGGCAGAATCAATGAGGTTTTTGTTTCTCATGTGCATAAGACTGTGTTTTATTCGCTAGGAGACACTGTAAATGAGAGTGACAGCATACATATAAGTTCAATATACTGATATAATAAGGATATAGTCCAGTATCTTTAGTGTGGAACCAGTGCCCTTATATGTGGTGAGAACTTTTCTTCTTTGATCCTGTGCAGAGGGGAAGAAAGGCCGCCCCACTGGAGATTTTACTCAAGACACTTGGCAGCATGCCAGAGGAACTTACAGAAGGGGTAATGTCTCTATTTAACATGTCTTGAGATGTGTCAGGGCTGTTTTATCACCTTCAGAACTCTTTTGCACATGTCACTTCACTCACAGTCCAAATGGGAGTATGCTGCTTGCTGTGGCTTAGTAGTTTATTGTTGCTGCATGCACTTTTGGGTATGAATGTTAATTACAAGTCTTTTTTGCAGGTCACCTTAGGCTGTGTGGAACCTGCATGAGATATACTGGGAGCCTTTAGAAGCAGTGTTGCGAAATAGATGATTATTTTTCTGGGAGCATGGTTGTCAGTATGCTGACCTGAATGCATGACAGTCTCTGTTTGTACATTGCTGCATTTTGAAGTTCTTTGTCTGGATGTGCAGGCAACAACCCTTTTCTTGCAGATGCTATATAATGGATGGTTTAAAAGTCAGTTCACAGAAGAATTGATGAAGCACTATCCTCTCATGGTGGATGATGTTGTTCACAAAGTTATGAAGCATTCTCAACATGAAGGTGTCATAACAGAGTGCAAGGCCCTTGATTCTACCTTAGACCGAGGTTTGTAGCAACTTTTTAGCCACTGCTCTTGAAATGCTACCTGGTTTTGAATTTGTTTCCATTTTTACTGTTGATGTTGTCTGGTTTCTTGTCTTTGAGTTGCTGGGTCAAAGCACAGTCAGGGCTTTCAGCCTTGGCAAGCTCCCTGACTCTGAAATATTCTGTGGCTCCACTGAGGTTGACACATCAGATCCCATAAGAACTCTGAAAGTAAATGACCTTTAGCTGGAAAAGGTACTGTGATGGGTTGACTGACAAGAAAACCCAGTGCTTCCAACTGGAGAAGGCCCACCTCCTAAAGCAAGGCAGTACCTGAGGTTCAAAGAGAGGGTCTCATTGCACAGGCTTTTGCAAGTGTTGATTTTTTTTCCCCCTTTCACTTTGGGTGACTAGGTGGCCTCCCTGTATTCATGACAGCAGTAATTTGTGTTGTGTTTTGTCAGGAGCAAGCAGAGAGTTGCAAAAATGTTAAATGTCACAGCTTTGTCTTAGCTGTGCTCCTGCAAGTTTTCAGCTTCTGCTCATCTTCCTCTCCCTTCTCTGCTTTCCCTTGTTCTGGTTTCCTTTTTCTGCATTCTTTTCTTTTGTGGCCTCCCCCTCTCCTTGCTTGGCATGCAAGCCAGCATCATCTCTGGGTCCTCTTGTTACTTCTGCACTTCAACAAAAATTCAATATTTCTGGACCCAATGGACTAGGGTAGTTGGTCACAATCATAGATGTTGCTGTTGATGACCAGTGTCCTGTTTCTTGTTCAGAGTGTTAATTTGTTTGTTATTCCAGTGTGAATTAAATTTTTACTTCATTTCTCCTGTTGACTTCTGTTTTGGGCTCGCCTGGAAATCTAATTAACTTCATGTGGAGTTCTTCTCGCTTATTCTCTTTTGTGTAACTCTAATTGGAACTATGGAGGCTTTTGAATTCTTACATGGATATCTCTGTTCCATCTTTGCTCCTTCCATTTTATTCACCAAGGGACTGTGTGTTGGGCCAACAGTGATGGTGCAGTTATTCAATGTTGCTCCAACAGTGATGGATCTTATAAAAAACAATGATTTGCTTTGGAAATTCACCTCTGTATTTGACGGAGTCCTGAAAATGTCTCTCAACCAGAGGTAAAATACATGTGTTTTTGAAATTGTTGGGAAGATGTTACTATGCTGGATATTCTTGCCAAGGTCCCATTACCTTTGGACAGCCTTCTGTTACCCAGTATAAAGGCATCAGTTCTGACTAGCTGTTAACTGAAAAGTTCATTCTCTGGACTCAACGCTGGAAAAAAGAGACATACACCAGTGGTTTGACACTATCAGCAGCAGCTAGACACTTTAGAATAAAGGAATTGCATTGATGTGTTGTTCACAATTTGCACTGTCTGGTCATAAAATTTGGGTTGTCACCTGCACATTTATAAGACTTATTGTGTGATCTGCTTCATAGATTTGTAGAGTCTTATGCCATCTTTTCTCTTCTTAGTGCACAATAACTTGTTTCAGAAATTCCATTCTACTGATGTTCACAAGATTTTCTGTGTCAGGGGCACTGTCAGTGTGGAGCATGAAGCTATTAGACATAAGGTTTGTTCACCACAATCAGAGATCATTTTCAATAACTGACCAGTGAGGAAAATGCAATTGTTCTTGTTGAAACCATTATCTGATGGTTCCTGTCTTTCAGAGTGCTTACTTGGTGCCTTGAAACTGGTTTTGTAGGTGTACTTGAGACCCCAAGGAGATTTGCGTTTGATTGTCTCTCATTCACCTGTGGCAGTTTATGTTCTGAATGAGCGGTTAGATGTGTTTGAGGAGATTCTTAAGGTGGTCACATATTTGCAGGTTTGTAAGCATACCTCTAGGGGAGTTTGCCAAGATGTAGTTGCAAGTGATGCAACTGTGTCAACAGTTGTTGTATGCCATGGTTGCTAGAGTTTCCCATCGGAGTTCAGAATGTACCAGAAGGCTCAGCTCATGATCCACCTGATGTGTGTACAAGTCTATGGAGATTGGTGATTTTGGCCAGTGTAGAGGTCTTCTGAGTCAGCAAGGTGCTTCTTCCTGTCGTATCAGTGACCAAGGAGACTTTCCTTTGATGAGCACCTTTACCAATACTGAACTGACACAACAGTTATCTTCAAAGTACTTTTGTAGTGTTTTCTTTGCTATCTAATTGAGATATGGGTACCAATGTCCTTTACCAAGAGGTGCCACATTTCATTGCAAATGACTAGTTACTAAAGTTCATCTGGGTTTTGATGATGCAGTGGATGAATCCCTACACTCAGAAGGGACCTGTTGATTTTGAGAACGACAATGCATGGACACTGGCGATCCAATTGGAGGTCTGCTCACTCTTCAATTGTTAGGTTTCTCCAAATTAGTACTGTTTCAAGAGATGGGAGGATCAGCATTTCACTATTTCTTACTTCCTGTGGTATGTGCAGATGAACACCATGGCCATTGTCTTCCAGCTGATTGCACGCTGCTATTCTAGTGCTGAGTGTCGTGAGACTGTCAAACAAGCATTGGTAGAAGCTGGCGATCGTACTTTGAAGAGTTTGCATTCCTATCTATCGGAGGCAAGGCATTCTGATCCAATTAATCATGTCTGCAGTTTCACACAAGAATCAGTTTCCTCATCGAATGTGTGGTGGATGAATCATGTTTATTTTCTCTTACTTCTGCAGCTTGTTCTCCTAGCTGAACACCCAGGTTGTTATGTAGATTGGCTTCTCAAAGAATGAAGCTGTTGATATTTGGGTCCTTTGACAGGAGACACAGAAATTGACTGGCAAGTCGATGTCACTCCATATTCCGCTTCATAGGGTCCTCAGTGCCGTACTCTCAAAGCTCATCCTGTTATCTTGGTGTGACAACAAAGAGGGCTTTCTCTCAAGTTTGAAAATTGATTACACTGAAGAAGAGGTATGAACTTCATGTGAATTCTCACCTTCTGATGAATAAATTTTTGCTTAAAGGTCCTACAACAAAGACAATAATGCTTGACTATCTATCTTGTTTGTTTCTTCAAAATTTACATGGTAGTCATGCAGCTCAGGCATTGGCAGAAATTGTATACAAAACCTGTGCGACAACTGCAGCTTTGTATTGTTCAGTCTGGGATATGACTGGCAAAATGTTGGGGAGTGGTGGATTACAATGTCAGTAGTGTACCTTGCTCTTGCTAGTTTCTCAGCTGTGTCTTACATTGTCATGTATGATCTGATCACTGGACAGGTGCTGTCTTTACTCGAGCTTCCATTACGTATTGCAGCATGGATGGTTCAGGTAGATGTTCTATGTCCTCCTCCTTGAAAGCTGAGTATGTACGAGTTGGTTGTTGTGATAGTGAGACTACAGACAGCACTTTTTTTGGGAAATTGTAAAGTCAGAATGATGGTTCAATTCATTGCACTTTGTCCCCTGTCAAGAGTTTTACATATTGAGTTTTCTGGGGAGGACATACTTTTTGGGGCTTCATCATCCTAACCATTGTGTTCACTCTCAAAATAGATTCGAGCGAACCGATGGCAGCATGTGTCTGAGGAGTTCTATAGGCTGGAGTTAATCTATCGGGGCAGTTTCTGGCATGACCAGTGAGTTTAGCACTATACACAACCTTTACCTTCGGTTGTCACGCCTAGTCTGGCTATATTGCAGGCTTGGGTTCTCACTTCTTTTCATTTAGGGTATTGCTACCTATATTACATTGCTTGAAACTGTTGGAGTGATGAATCTCAAGTGCTCCTTGCATGTGTGTGAAGATGTTTAACATACACCAGTGTAATCACAGTAGTCTGTAGATTAAGATCTGAGGAAATAAGTCCATCTGTATATTGATAAGGGACATCTTTTGTTTGCAGGTCATGGGATATGGATCTTCTGCTCCTGCAGTTTTGTGCTGTTGCTAAAGAAAAGATGGAACATGCTATCATCTTGCGAATGGCAAAATGCTTTGAAGTACGGTTGTGCAGCCTAGGGAGAACTTTTCTTTATTTGAATTGTTGAAGAGGAACTGTGGCTGAATAATCTCTCTGCAATAAGTGAGGAATTATGAAGGAGGATTCGTAGTGAGGGGTTGTATGGTCCTTAAAGAAATGTATAATGCTTTTTACTAGAAGTGTTCTTGGCTCCTAAGAGACCCGTCCTGTTATTGAACTCTAATTCTAAAGACCTGAACAGTTAAGCAGTATACACTAACACCTATTTTCCCTTCTCAGTTCAATCCTCAAGTCTTCTTATCACATTGACTCCCATACATTCTGCCTCCTTACAGTTATCATTGTTTAGTTTAATGAAGGTATAGAACAGCTCTGCTCACCTAGTGGTTCTGTAAGTGCAGTATACCCTGTTTCTTGCTATTGTGCATATGACTGAAAATCAGAAATCCTTCCACTCAGCACCAACCTCAATCAGTTTTGTTAAAAACTATTTCAAACATCTTTAGTATTATTTCTTGAACACCATGATGTGTAACCAAATGGGTATATTATACAGCTATATGTTCTGCTCAATATATGAGAGCCCTCATTTGGATCCCTTAGGGTAGGATAGGGTCATATGAGTTTCAGCTGAGTTTTCAATATGGCTGAGAGAGCTACGGTGGAGTTGAAATAGAGGTTTAACATCTTCATGTGATGGGCATGTGAAAAAATAGTTAATACTTTTCCCTTTTGTTTTCTTGGGACAGCTGGATGATCTAGTAACCTCTCCTTCAACTCCCAAAGAAATGTTTCAGATCTCACCTTCATATATTCAGGACTTTCTGCGCATAATATTGCTGGTGGGCTTCGTTCCTAAATGAGGTTTCAAGGTCCCTGATATGGCTTGGATAAAGAAACTTTGACATTACTTATGAAACTTATACTGGACTGATCACTGCCTCTAATTTGCTTTGTCTATTTGTCTTATGCTTCTGTAGATGATGTTCAAATCTTTACTTGTCTGTGCCTCATCATTAACCATCTGCACTCCATTTTCTTTGTAGGTTGTTCGTGACCGCCGCAACACTGGGATGAAAGAGGTGAAGATGTCATCTTTGGTTATCTTCTGGTTTTCTACCACTCTGTACATTAAAGGCTGCTTGTGGCAATTTTTTTGACACAATGATGTTTGAGCATGTACAGGAGGAATCTTTACAATATGATGTTATCCAATGGTTGTGTGTGCGGGATCAAACCTATTCCCAGGTAGGAATGAAAATTATGTGCTCTTATACTTTGTGCCTTCTTGAAGCACTTGATTTCTGTTCTGGTTGTAGTTGCCTGTCATTTCAATTCCATATTGGCTCAACCTACTTTTGCCATGGAGGTATCATGTTTTACTGCTGCAGATAGCAATGAGTTTGGTGTTGCATAGTTTGAGTCTTCTTGTTGACAATTTGTACTGATGCATATGTATCAGCTCTGCCGGGCATTAAGTGCGATTCCAGTGGATCATAAGAAATTAAGTGATATACTGGTTCGGGTGGCTGACTTCCGTCAACCAAAGGTACTTCCTCTCTTGAGGCTGGATGTTTCAGTTCTTTGTGACTCGAGTTGTGTGGGTGGGAAGACCTTATTATTAGCCTTTCCATCAAATGTCATGATGGTCATGTGGTTCAAAGAGCCTTTTGTTTGGTTTTTGTGGTGTCTTATCTCTGTTGGTTCTTTCAGTTGACAGGATATGTATCTATTATAGTTTCTGTTCCAGTTCACATTGTTAAGCCTCAGGATAATGGATGGGGCCTGATTACATTAATTAGTGACGTCTGTGGACAGACTGTAATGTGTTTTGGATACAGTACTAGCATGTGCTTATTATTCTGACAAGACATAAGATTCCAGACTGGTCTTTTGTTTTAGCAACTGGTAAATGTGCAGAAGCATTTGCATTCAGAACTGCTAGACATGTAATTTGTGGCAGGTTCAGGAGCGGGGCTACTTTCAGTTAAAGCCAGAGTGGTGGACAAAATTTGATCCCTTGTTTGCCCAATTCTATCCTAATGAGCTGGAGGATGCTCAGGTGTGCAGATTCATCATAGTTCCCACATCTTGTAGATTTCATGACAAGATACTGGATGCAAGAATTGATAATATATCCTGAGTTGTTGAAAATAGAGAATACTTGACATTGAGGGTGCCTATCACAATCAGTGCCAGAACAGCTGATATTTAAATCCTTGCGAATATTTTGGCCATAACAGGAAAGAGCTGGCCATGTTGGAAAGCAACAATTTTACTGGCGCATAGGTTTGCCTCATGAGGCACCTCCACCCTACAATCGGCTTACTAATCTCCTCCATACTCAGGTTGCTGTCCAGTCCTCTCTGATATGGAATTTGTGGCGACTGTTGTTATTTTTTGGCACAGGATTCTTTCTGAACTCTTCCAGTCTCAAGACTTGATATGATTGAGTGAATATGGTGTGGCCTGGCAGGAATGCCATCAGCTGCTTTGGAATGTGTTGAATCACGTGAAAATTCTTGTCAAGACTAATGAAACATCAACAGCTGGCGAAGCACTCGGCGTCACTGCTTTACAGATGATGGAGATAGCTCTGTATGTATTGCTCTCTTAGTATGACACATGCTCTCTTGTTAGGTCATTGCTTTACCTTGGAATTGAACTAGTGATTCTGGTGCTGATTGAGAAATTCTTCCCGATAGTCAATCCATATGCTCAGAGTTAGGGTGCTTGGAGATAACTTTCCTGAACAGTTAGTGCAGTGCAATGGTTGTTCTCAGTTATTGATGACAGGAAGCATGTTTATGAGTTACAGACAAAAGGATTGATGCTGAGTTCTTGCTGGTAACAGTAATAGAAGATTGCACTTTCTAAAGGACCAGATAAAGTGTTGCAGGAGAGATCGACTACAGTATCAACCATCATCTGGAGCTCCACAATCATCTGAGCTTCATCCGAATGATATTCTTGTGAACATCAAATTAACCCTCCCCACATATCCAGGAATGGTTGTGGGTGGGTCAAGTACTTCGAAACTAGGATCGTCAAGCATGTATGACTTGCTTCAGGAGTTCCAAAGCTTGACCAATGCCCACCGTAAGGATTGCCAACTATTCACCTTATAGTTGCTTTGTTTTGGGTGGTTATGAAAACCCTTAACCACCTTTCAATGACGGGGTGCAGGTTTGGCAGATTATGCTCAATACACACTCCACCTCTTGCATTCATCATTCCCAATGTATTTTGGGGCTGAATTCAGAGGTTCAAAGTTGAAGAAGTCACCAGAATATCAGGTATGCCTGATGAGATAGTCATACTGTGAAAATAGAGAAGTCAATCTGCACAAGCTTCCAAATGTGGTATGATTTTTTCTAGGGGTAGGTGCTGTATCTGTTCAAGGAGGCTGATTCAAATATTTGGAAAAGTGGTTGTATTCACCACTTTTGGGCATGAACTTGGAGCTTCCCCTTTGGCCATATGATTTGTGCACTTTCCTGTAGTCCACCAAGTTCATTTTCTTGATGATGGACTTGCTTTCCCTCTTATGGGGAATTCTGAAGTTAGAGATCATTCTCATATTCGGGTCATCATTGAATTACAGTGATATTGAAAGTTTGGACCTTATATATTGTTGTACAGATATGGCAGTGCTTCCATGGTCCTTAGTTTGTCACTAATATCACATTCTGGACAGCTAAGTAGTCAGATTGGCACAAATTTGTTCAGTCATGATCCTTGTAATGTGGTATTAATCTAGCCACTAGATGCCAGTAACATTCAGGCTGAGAATTCACAGCTTACAGGCCCTGGAGGAGGAGTGTTGCAACTTAATTAGAGTATTACTGTTTCAGTCTGACCTTTGTATCTATCCTTGTTTCCTTGATCAAGGCTTCTATTGTGGAGGATGAGCGGCAGAGGCTGAAGAAAGAACGACAAGCTGCTCTTTTGGCAAAATTTTCAGCACAGTAAGTTGTCTCCTTGGAAACCTGGTCTAACAATATGGTGCTAACTACCACCTGTTATGCAGGCTGCTTAACTCCTTCCTGTGTTCATGATATGTGGGTTCTCAAATATTTCTGTGCCATATGCTGCTCCACTGAGTTTTGTGTGTGGTTTGCTTTAGACAAAAGGCTTTTCTTGAACAGCATGGTGATCACGAGGAGGAGGATGAGGAACATGGATATGATGATGCTGGTCCAACAGAAGGATCTCATGTGGGTAGTGAGGCAGGGGGCAATCTTGAGAGGATATCAGGAAAGGCACCAGCAGTTGTGACACTCATGGAGACAACATTTGGAATTCAAGAATGTGCATTTTGTAGGAGAAAGGTACTAAACAATTTTTTTTGGCATATGTACAGATTTGTAGCTTTTTCTGAGATTGTTCCACTCAGTTCATAAAGCTCAGTTACTTGAACCTTCACCTGGGTGCTGAAGAGTTGCATCTCCTGAGAGAGAAGTGTCCCATTCTTAGTGTCATGCTGTTGGCATTATCATCACTGACCTGGGTTTATGCTGCTCACATATTAACATTCCAAAAATTTTCAGCCTCAACATTAACCAGTGTTTGATTCCTGGAGTGGGGTTAATGTTAAGCTTCTATGATGTCCGGTCAGCATCTGAGTCTGAAATGGTGGTTTGTGGACAGTGTGACAGTAGCGACTCTCCAGCAGGATGGATTGCCTTTATGCAATGTTATAACATGCCAAGGCAAGTGTTAAAGAAAGAGAGAGCACAGAGAGTGAAAATTTTGGAGGAGGCTGAATCTATTGCAAAGGGTGATGACTCTAAACAATTGGTCACTCTCATTGAACCACGGATTGATGACTCAGGGGTTTTTAAGGGTGGGTCCCTGGATTATTATCGAACAGAGCATGTTGCCTGCTGTGGACATCAGGTAAATGTTTCCATCCATATCTGTTGTGGAAGATGGGGTCTCTTGTGAAATGCAATCCTGAGTTTTCTGGTGACATGTGACTCACAGGCTAGGCAAAGTATTGGACATGATTGCAGATGCATCAGGCCTGCTTTGAGAGTTATGTATCGAATCTTGGGCATCAGCACCATCAGGGCAACCGTTATGAAGGTGTTTCCCAAGCCTGGTGCAACTGATGCCTTCTCAGTCATTTGATGTGCTTTCAACATTGTGTTGATGTCAGGGGATGGCCTTGGCTGAGGTTTGATGGTTTAGTTCTAGTATCAAAAGTAATGCATCCAGTTTGGATTCCTTACCTGGCTTGTGAGGGAGGTGTTGTTATAGGAGATTACATTATAGATGTGGTGAATCGTGGTGAAATCTGGTGCCCTATCTGCCGTCGCCTGGCCAATGTGCTGCTTCCTGTTGTGGAGGAGTCATGCCTTCAAAGAATTCTGGATGATCAAGCAGAACAGAGTGCAGATGAGAACCTCAGTCAAAGAAGATTCTTGGACCCATGGAAAAAAATTGAGAAAGCCATTGATAGTTTTGCTTCCCAGGTATACTCTGCCCCTTGTTATAAATTGAGTCACTGAATATGGTAGTGCAGAGTTTCTTGCTTACAAAAGAAAAAGTTTCCAAGTGTTGTGTTCTACTTCCATTCATTGAACAAACCTCTGTTTCATGGCCTTTTCAAGCAGACTGTACGGGTGAGAGAGAAATTCTGTGTTATGCTAGAAGCAAAGGATGTGCCCAGTTGCCAGGTAAGTGTTACTGGATTGTTGTGGTTTGCACTTGATCTTGCTGGAGCTATTTCGTTCAAATATTTTATGTTGAATAGTTCCAGTTGTGCTTTTTAGGACATTACATAAGGGAATACAAACATGAACATCCTGTGTGAAACTGTTGAAACTTTCAGCTACTCTGGGAAGTTTTTGCTGGGAACATAGTGCATTTTGAAGTGGAGACAAGGGAGAAGATAAATGATTCTGGATCCTCATCATCAGCCCCTATCCGGCTCAGGGATGCATGGGGAGGGGAAGCTGGCCATTTGACAGCTCTACGGGAGTTGGGGAAGTTGGCTATGCTGTCCAACACAATTGATGCAGGTGAAGTGCATGCTTGGATTGTTTGGTTTATTGCCTAACTAGCAGAAAAGTGTGATTATAGAGCTGGGATCTGTGTGCCTGAATCAAGAATGTCTGCTAGAGTCAGATGTGAGGTTTCAATAACTGCTTTTCTGAATCTAGTGGTTGTCTAATACTTGCAGATATAGTATTACAGAAAAAAAAGGAACAGCTGAAAAGTCTGTGGCACGATCTGGCCTTGTTGTGTCGGAATGAAAAGAAAATGGATGCACCTGGGTCCTTTGACCTCAATTCTGCACCTGTATGGCAGCATCTTACGGAGATTTTTGAAAAATTGTTTCCGACAGACGGCAGTCATTCAAAGAGAGAAGTGGATATGAAGAATGGAGAGATGTCTGAAGATGAAATAAGTCGTCAAGCTTCAGTTGGGGATTGTTTAAGAAAAGATTTCATAACTTCACCTCCTTTGGAAGAGAAGCAAGAGGAAATCCTTTGGCCCAAGTCTTCCACACCACATTTTCAAGGTGGGCCGGGTATGAAACACCTTGAGCAGTGGGGATTGCCTGTGGAGTCTTCACACAAGGGTCTGAGCAAATATGTGCCACCTCCACCTAGTTCTGGGGAGACCCAACCACCAACAATACCAGAAATACATGAATATAAATATATGCATCCCAACTTTATGGAGGGTGATTTGCTTGAAGTGGACCCATTTGCAATTCTGACCTGTTTGCTTCTAAGTGTGAGTATTTTCTTCCCAATAATTGACACCAGCAATTTGCTCTGGAAGAAATCAGCTTGCAATACACTGTTCATTAATTATCTGAGCTAAACTGTATGTTTGCTCAGCAGCAATATCTTTCTCATAATTTGCTTGTTTCCCAGTGTTTTGAAGGGTGCCTCAAATTGCACCAGATTATCTGGATGGTAGAGTTCGCTTATATTGTTGCCATCATTCAAACATCAAGAGCCCTGACAAGGCTGGAAGCTCATTTGGAAGCTGTGAACATCAAATTGGTGATACAAAATGCGTGTCTCCCCTTCCTGCGTCGAGCAGCTTTGCTGGTCTCTTTCTCCTTTTGCTTATTGTTGAGGTCTTGCATGTAGTCTGCTATCTGCTTATTTCATGCTGAAGCAGGAAGTAGCTTTCCAGGACCAAAAGTTTCAGATTACTTGGTGCCACTTGAGAACATTTCTGTTGATTGGCCTGGGTTGCAAGTTCTATAATGGTTGTTTTGTTGCAGGTGCAACTTGTACCATGTGAGGAGTTGGATACGAAGCATTATGGCTCAGGTTTACCTCTTGTTACAAAGCTCCAGTTGATTGAAAGTAAAGCAAGAGTTGGTTTGGAAGATAGATCTACAGCCATAGTTCCAGCTCATGGTGTCAACCTTGCAAAACGTGTCTGCAGGAAGCAAGTTGATGGATGCTGCATACTTGGAGCAATATCTGGAGCAACAAGAGGTTTGGGGAAGTATTGCAATTGACCAAGGTGTGAATATGGTTCATAGCAAACAAAAATGTGCTACATTTTTGTCAAATAGTTTCTGTTTCATGTGGGATGAATACTCAATTGTTGTAGGGCAAAAATAGGGTGACAACTCACTGTATTGCCCTGCTTGAATGAGGATACTATTGACTTTTTTGATTAGTTGTCTCTCTTGAGTGCTAGCTGATATCATATCTGGGTCTTCCCATCACTTGTAGTAATGCCACACAAACTCAGGATGTGAATTTTGTACAATTGTTTGTCTCTCTTGAGTGCTAGCTGATATCATATCTGGGTCTTCCCATCACTTGTAGTAATGCCACACAAACTCAGGATGTGAATTTTGTACAATTGTTTGCTCTAAGTCTTCAGCAGACTATTTTATACTTATCAACACCAGCTGCCAGAGCTGGTGAAATCAGTGAGGTGTAATGGCAGCTAATCACTGTTATTCATGATAAAGGTGTTATTCTGATATTTTGTGAGTAAAAACTCACAAGATTATGACCACCCTCATTCTTCCAGTGCCGTGTCTTTGAATCTCAATAACAATTTGTTGGTTGATGACATTGTGCAGCAGGTGAGAACAAACAAATAACAGTATTGGAATACCTTCAACAGAGATTCTCTACAAGTGAATTGTTGAATAGCCCTACTTGGGGGATTCCTTCACTGTGTGAATGTTCAGACTTTGACTGTTTAGCTGCGGACTGTGTACAGCTTGATAGAAGCAAGCAGGTGAAGCCATTAGAACTTTCTTGACTCTAGGTTTATCTTCTACTGTTCCCTCATTGTTCTCTTAAGATCATATTTGTATGTTCTCTCTTCTTGTCCTCTTTCCTTGTTTCATTTTTTCCCCCTATTTGATTGGTAGTTCCTCTTTCTTTGGTTAGTCCTCCTCTTTTTCTTTCTGTTTAGCTAGCCAAAATCAATGGCTGAGTCTCCCAGATACTGGGAGTACTGTGACTGAAACTCAGTACATTGGTTGTTGTATGACATTGACCTCCACCTGATGTTAATGAATGGAGCTAACGAAGTCAGTGGCGATGTTATGGTAGATGTTCACTATGATGCATGTTATGGTGAAGGTCACTATACATGCATGTGAGTGTATCTGTTATTTAAACTGCTCCCCAGTCTGTTTTATAGGGTTGGTGTCCTTTCTTTGTCCTTGTTCTGTCATGTGTTGTTCTATCTAGATTCGTTATAACCTTATATGCAGGTCAGCTGTCAAGTCTATTTATGTTGATTTCTTAACACATATTGAGTGTCCTGCTGTTGATTTATTCAGGGTTTACGTGCTCTACCATTCCTTTGGAAAGTTTCAAAGCAGTTGTGTCTCACACCACTGCCTTCAGTTTACCAGGTTGGTCTTCACTGTACTGCATCTGCGTCTCCATGAACAGATGCAATTGATTCAGACTAGTAGAATTGGCTGACATGCAAGTGACTAGCAAAACAGGGTGTAGTCCAGACTGTGATCAAGGATGAAATCACAATAGGAACTTTTTGATGTACCTAGAATTGTGTATTGATGGGTCCTTCAGCTCACTGAATTACCTACTGTCATCACGTCTGCAAAGCATTGAGCTGGTTGTTTGTGCTGTGGTCATTGGTCAGGATCTGCTGTGGAGGAGCATTCGGGAAAAGTGTAAAGTGTGTGGCAATGTGCCCTTGTAAGTCCTCTTCTAGTGGAAGCTATTGTGCAAAAAGAATGGGTGGTTTACAGTTGCTGAATTCTGTGCTGGATTGATTACAATTCTTTTGTTTCATCCATTGTTATAACTCAAGACAAACTATGCCCCTTATCCCATGATTTACTGCTAGTAATTTCATTCATTTTTTGTGCATGGAGAAAGCTTTGGTTACATGTGATATGGAAACACATTGTGTATGTGTACAGGAATGCAGCATTTTGCTTAATATGTGGAGATCTCCTGTGCTTTAAATCAACGTGCCCAGACCATGCAGCTGAACATGGAGTGTGCTCAACACATGCAGAACAAGGTGGTGTTTCTAGATTGATTGTGGTCTCCGTTGAATACCTACCAGTAGTACATGATTTCTATGTGAACTACAGATGCTGATTTAGCACAGTCTGCGTCATCTATTTGCTGATGGTTTACGGTGCATACTGGCCAGTTGCACACTGTTTCACATCTGTGCTGCAGTGTGCTGAATAGTTGTTGGTCCCAGTTTTTCTGCTCCAAATGACCCTGATTTTTTATTGTAAATGCCCTGTTGACTTAAGTGACCATTGTCTTCACAATGAAATTGTTCTGCAGTAGAATTCAGGCCATTTGAGGTGTTGATTTGAGCTATTTGTGGGTTGGCTCTTTTCCTCTGCTGCAGAGTATGCTGGCATTGGCATCTTCTTACTTATGAGGACAACTCAAGTCCTGCTTATGCGAGGCAACCGGTTCTGCACCCTCCCCTCCATCTACTTGGATCAACATGGCGAGGTCAGTTTCTTCACCAACTCTTTACTGCCTTAGGATTATTTCTATAGTGGTATGAACCAGTTGCTCGCATCAAGTTGCATACTGGAGCTCTTACATCTGCAGAAAAATTATAGACAATTAGTTTTGGCATGTCCCATGTGCATTTACTCAGCCTGCAACTGATTCTGCATGTGCATGTGTTGAATTAATTCCATGGATTTTGGAAAAGGGCTTTATGGGAATAAGGGTCCCACAAGCCAGAGAGAGTGTGGGCTCAATTCCCATAAAGCCCAGCGTGCCCCTGCCCCCCTCCAAAAGGGCTTTACTTGGCTTTTTAGAAAACAATTTCCCTTGATATCCGGCAGGTAGGTTTCCAGATACCTGCTGGGTATTATGGGAAAAAATGATGCCAGGCTTTTCGAAATTGTACTTCCCACAATGCCAGGCAATTATGATTTTGTAAAACCCGCTGGCTCTTTAGACAGGTAAGGTACTCTCCGGGTACATTAAAAAGCCAGTGCAGGATTTTCCATATGGAATTCATGTTGCTGGATGTTGTACTGGCTCTTTTTTATGTGCCCAATAGTCTACAGTATTTCTCCGTATTTGATATTGAGAAGATTAGAATAATTACTGACTTTAAAAAAAAAAAAAAGTCTTAAGCCATTACATTAATCCCTCACAAATCTCAAATGTAATAATTTGAATTCTGATCTAGTTAGTAAATTTATAGATACCTTTTAAATTACATCTGATTTTAATAAATTAAGTTCTTTGAAAAAAACTTTGGATGCCAATATTAGAACCTCGTATTAATTTAATATTGTGATTAGGTCCATAATTACAAATATAATATAGTTATTAATATTTTAAAATTTCATAATGAAATAGATTTGCATTGCAGGAAGACTATGAGCTGCGCCGGAACCAAAAGCTGTACAAGAGTGAACTTCGCCTGAATGAGGTACAGTCTGCTGTCTATCTTTCTTTACTGTTGCAGGTTGCATGAGTGGCAGGGGGTAGAGGAAACTGGTATGTTGCTGTTAGAAGTGTTGCCCATGCCCTTGTCTTGGTAATCCCAGTTTTTGTTAAACTTCTCTGACAATGGATACGATGAAGCTGAAAAGAAAGAATGAAGTTGATGCCAAATGTATTGCTTTGGTTATAATGGCACAACACATTAAATTGGATGCTATCATAAAATGCGTTTGGGCTGAAGTATCATTCTGTGAAGTATGACATGACATCATTGGCAATTTGAGACATACCATAATTAAACTATTGGTACTATGTTCATTGAATAGTACACTGACCGAAGATAGATAATTAAAGCAAAGGTAAGCATGCTAATTAATAACTAGTACATCTAGTAGCTTCAAACATTTGATGACTAGTATTCATAGCAACCCAAGCATCTGATAATCAAAGTTGGTATACAAACAGATTTGGCATATTGAAACAAATCCAAAGATGCAATAGATCTTCCTTGCATCTGTACTTGCAGACTTGTTAATCTGAACAACAAAAGGTATTTATCTAATTTGTGAGGTTGGGAAGGTCATAGAGTTTGAAAGTAGAAATATGGCAAGCCAACAAACATATTCACATGGTTAAATTTGGAGTAATCATTTCATTCCAATGTGTGTGTCCAGTGAGGTAAAAACAATTGCAAATCAATAGTTACATGCAAGATTGCAACATCCTTTTCATTTGCTGTTTTTGCCCTCCAGAGATAACATATTGACTTGCCCCTTATAGGACAGCTACTTGTGACTCAATGATTATCACATATTCTAGAATTTACAACCAATTTGGGTCAAAGTCAAAATCTCATGTTCTTGTAGACTGGTTCTTAAAGTTATATAACAGTTTGTTGAAACCAGTGTGAGCATTACAACAAAAATTTGCAATACATAGTGTATGCATATTAAAAGAAGCCTTGAAAAGAATGACCCATTTTTGCGACAATCAAATTTCACATTGGTAATCTTCATTGTATATACACTTAAGGAATTTTCTTATTTTTTTGTGACTATAGGGCTTTTTATCTCGATGACTTGGTTCATTCAATTCCAAAATGTGACCTCACAAGCAATTTCAGAAAGTAATGGTTACTATGTCACCCAACATGGATGAAGAGAACTTTAGTTTTGATCCATGATTTCCTTGCCATCCGAAGGTTCCTATGTCGGTATTTTAGCTGGGATGTTTATATTAGTGTTAAAGATCATAGTGTGGTTGTCTTTTCATATGGCCGTTGATGAAAAGCTTTTAGTTTGAAGAAATGCTGCAGTTAGATTTATTGATGCTTATTTAACAAGAGCTTTTTTCTTCCGCTGGGAATTCATAAACTCTAATCCAAATCTGAAAGATAGTCACCACTAGAAGCTCTCCCCTTGAATGGAATCATGTGCTACACCTCTGAGTCCTTTTGATTGGCTGCATCTGGACTTGTATTGGTGATGACTGGGTTTGGTGTTTTAATTTGTGATCTAATCTTGCAAGCTGTAGCAACTAGTCCCTGAATGCTTTGTGGGTGTGCAGGTGAGGCGGTTATGGTTGACTGCAGGGTTTGACTTCAACACACACATTCTCCATACATCAGGCATCAGCTATGGAGAATTTTGATATGAACATCAAGACCTACATACACGCAGAGATCCTGAAAGATCCTGAAAGACACATAGTTATTCACAAAGGACTGAAGCATGCTGGGTGTGTTTACTTTGGAGAATCTGGAAACAAGCTCCATTTGAGAGGTGAAGGGATTCTTCTCAAATTGAAAAGTACTCAATGGTTTCTTTCTTCATATTTGAAAGCACCTCTCAATGTGGAAGCAACTTTTGGCAGTTGAAGAGAGGGTAAAGTCATCCTTGGGTGGAAGCATTAGAAAATTTTGTAGACCATTCAACATTTGGATAATATAAGACTTACTTGAGAAAAGCTCTTCATTTCAAATTTTATATCAAAAGAGTATCAAAGTCGTGTATAGTTTTAATTTTAAAATTTCAAATGAGTGGTGATGTTAAATGTTCGAGGAAACTTATATTTGAGTTTTTTTTTTGAGGATTAAATGAACAGGTTTATAGTGAATTGAGGCAATCACAAATTTTTGAGCAAATCTGAAGGTTAGGATGGGAAGGTCATTGCAATCATGTTTATATATTTATAAATAATTATAATTTTTTGTTTCAGTCATAAATTTGGGTAGTATTGTGATGATTATAGTTGATAAACAAAAAGAAACTATTTTTACAATGGTGTAATTTGACATTTAATGATAAAGATCTAAAAATTTTAAGTACATATATTAGAAACATTTTAGGAGAGAAAATCTTTTGTTTGTGTAACCTATGTGAATATTTACAGTTTTTTTAATGTAGTGCATATGTATGGGAGAACACAAACCTCATGTGCTGTGAGTCAATAGTAAAAATTATAATTTGAAATAATTATTTTCAATATTAATTTAAATGAATTTTTTTCCCTTTAAATTTTGGTTTTTAGTGGTACTGACCAAAAATGGGTTTTGCTTTGGACCTTTTTCCCTTTGCAAACAAACCTTTCATCTTTCAAATAAATATATTTAAAAATTTACACTTGGAAGATGTGCTTATATAGGTCTCCCTTAATTTTTGGGCCTATGCCCTTAAGTTTATGTTTTTGATGCTATGAACTCCAAATTAGGGGATGTGTTTGGGAGCAAGCCTTCCACTACAGTGAAAAACACAAGGATTTGAATTTAGATATCAAATGTTTGAACTATAACTAATAAAGAACAATCTCCATGATTACATTCTCTAAGCCATGGCTAAAAAATTTCTTTTGGGCAAAATCTTTTCCTAAAAATATGTTCTATCTATTATTTATATTAGCTCATACTTTTATGTAATGTATATAGACTATTTGTAACTTGCTACAATAGTAAATTTAGATGTTCCAAATGTGCACAATATAATGGATAATTTAGAAGATCTGCAAGATTGTCATATTCAAACACTCCATGATGGGAGAAGGATATGGCCTCTAAATTGGACCTACCTATTTCATTTTTTTTGGGTATCCATGGCAAAACAATATGAATGTTGAACCTTGGAATTGGATTTCAACTAAATTATTAGCCTTTTCTTTTCTTTCAAAAGGAAATAAAGTCCATGACAAGGAAAAAAATTGACATCATTCTTCCTTGTCTTCAGTTTTTTGGAACTGCAAATCATAGCATCTCAAAGACTCAAAGTGTGTCATCAAGCACACCAAGAATGGGCTATGGATTTGGAAAGCATTTGGAACACTTTACCTAAGTGTGTTTGGAGGGAACCTTATATCCGTGAAGATACCTCTTAGAAAGGAGGAAGGATATACACATGTATTCTTTAAAAGTGGGATGGATCTTACACCTAGGTCAACCTAAGTCAAAGCACCTGTGAGATTGTAGGTGTAAGACCCATTTCATTCTTAGGGAGTAGATGTAAAAGCCCTCCCCTCCCAAGCCTCGTATCTAATATGTATGTTTAAGTCCATATAACTTTAGCCTTGTGTTTAACATGGGTAAGCCAATGTGTGGGGGACTAACATGCAGTGCGTGACTCCATCCCAATGGCATCCTAGACCCCCTTATTTTGGAAAATTATATATGCCCACACCCAAAGCCTTACCCTACACAAAAATTTAACATTGTCTGATGATGAGCTAAGGTAGCTGGTGGCACATATAGGATTTCAAACTAATACCTCAAATTTGTCCTGAAATTCCTCAAGAACCAGGATCATCAAGTGATTGGAACTTGACAATAAAGAATGAGTACATTTGATGTGGCTTGATGTGCTTTTTGTTGGTCACAATTTATGAGTTTTTTTCTTGTCACAAATGATTCATTTCTTAACAGAAAATTGACCCACTCTGATGATGGATTCATGATGTATACTCTATGAAGATGACGCTTGCTCTATTCGACCAAGTATTAATGAATAAAATTGCAAATTGATTATAAATCTTATGACAACGACATTGATATCACAAATTCGCGTCTAGCAGCATGTAATCCTTAGCATTTTTTGAGTACTAGCTACATTGAAGCTTGTTCAAGCTTTAAAGGACCCATCATCTGCAAGTTGCAACAAGTGCCTCCAAGGCCATCACCCTTCAATTTAAAAATACAAATTGGGAGTTGATGAAATTAGCTCGGGTTCAATTTTCAAGTAGCCATTGTTGACGTTAACGTCAGGACATTGTGATTTGTTATAACAGCAGGGCATGATAACAATTCTGATACCCATCTTCTGCAAAATAGTAGTGTGAATGGACTTGGGGAATTCATTCATGAACAAAGTTTTCAAGGCCCACGACATATATACTATTGGGTTATGCATGCAACTTAGGAAACTTGGCACCAACTTGAGACTTTACAGTAAGATTCCTATTTTATAAATCTCCGAGAACAGAAAGATTTGTTTCTGGTAGGCACCAGACAACATGCATGAGACTCATGCTACAAACAAATTACTGAATTTGATAAATACTCAAGGAAATAGATTAATCATTTCCATAACTGCAACTGCTAATTGTAACGTTCTGCATGTACGGGAATATGAAGCATTACTCTACATAAATATTGATTGGCATTTTTATTTTATTTTCTTCGTATAGTTTCACCAAGGAACATGACAGTACAAGAATCTAGGCGGGCAACTCTGTTACTCCATGTGGTAAATAAGTCACAGAGAAACTCTTTTAGGATTCCCAGTTTGACCATGCAGGAAAAAATAAATTCCCTTATGCAAACACGAAATGATTTGTTTTGACAATGGGAAAATACAATCATTCCTCTGTTTCACAATGGGAAAATTAGAATAACACATTGAAATATTGGTCCCATGATTCCTTTTAGAGTGTTTTCTTAGTCCTTATATGTTTTGTTAATTCAACTTTAATTCATCAGAGGTTTCCACTCTTTTCACTATTGGGTATGTCGAAAATGTTTCTTGCACTAGTCTATATATACCAAGAAGTTGTTCTTCAACAGCCTTGTGCTCAATTGTTAGCCCAAGGATATCGTAGCTTGTTTTGAGCGGCTATATAAGCAACGGTAGATCTCAGTGTGTTACTTGTTACATAATGGTGAACTTGTGTTTAGAACTTGAGTGCCAGTGAAATAACAATGATGTGCTGTGCGAGTTCTTCTGAACACAACCTTCAGAGGAGGATGCGGTCGTGACATGCATGTTAGGGCTTGTTAGAGTATAGTCAGAAGACTAGAGGAGAGCATAGTCAGCAAAAATGGAGTATGATGCTTCTGGAGAACCTTAGAAATATGAACAGTAAGAGACTTTTTTAAGAGTGTAAAAATATTGCTTAGGTTGACATGTGGTATGTTTGAGATTGACACATTACATTCTACCATCTATGTACATGGTGGCCAATTTAAGATTCTTTAGGGTCAAGGTTGCACAACATATTTCTTGATGGATTTTGACACCAGCCCCATGTAAAAGGCATATTCAGGAGGGAGTACAAAGTTAACACCAGAGGAGAGATTGACTTCGAGATGTATCTCTACTTTCCAAAGCAATTAGGCATTGGGCTTTGCACTGATCTTCTTTTGTGTAGGGTTAGCCCAGGAGGTGGGAATTTCCAAAACAATGGACCCATGATAAGGAGATCTAGTGAATCTGGCCTTGCAATTTGGAAAATGTCCCCCACTTCTGGACCTTACGCATCATAAAGCACAAGGCAAACAAACATATTGATGGGCCTATACATGAACTGATAACAACACGGCTGGAGGGGGAGGTACCGCCTTTAACACCTACTTTGCACATAGAGTCCACACAAAGTAGATGTAAATTAGTTGTAAAAAGGTGTAAGTTTCTCAAGTGTTTTAGGAACACAAAGTTGTAATTTGGAATATAACTACTTTTGGTACTCAACATTCACCCCCACATTTTGCAAAAAAATTAGGTTCATATATGAGTTGGGGAAATATGCATACTACTTGGCTTAATCTAGAAGTATTGAAAGATTTTAAAATACCCCAGAACAGAAAGCAAGTGGAAATAGTACCTGTGAAAAACCCATTTTTTCCAGTTAATAATTGGATAATCCAAAAGAATAAATTAGTCATCTCATTAAGTATATCATTTAATAAGATGACTAATTTACTATTTATTAGTGAGATCAAACAAGTTTATTTTTTAATCCAAGTTAACTCTCACATATAGTTATTTTGTTACATATACAATGCACAAGGCAGAAAATTTTCCTGGTCAGCATGTTAGGGGTGTTCACATCAGTGTTGTCTGATTATGATAGTATAGATGTCAAGACCTGCCAAAACAATTTCTGGTGTATTCAGATGCCAGGTTTTACACCGAAATTTGACTTCAGAGAAATCCCAGGGCATTCTGTCTTACAGAGATATCTTCCATTTTTTCAGTGAGATCTTGGGTTTTTGTGGGGGAGGGATCTTCTGTTTATATGTTAAGTTACAGAAAAAAATTTGTAGGTAAGATTCTCGGTGAAGGGTTTTACCAGAAGTGGGTTCGCCTTGTGTTGCCCTTTCTTCTGATAATTCCCTCAACCTCAGGCCTTACCCTAGTCTTCATCACCCTCTGGAAACCAACATAACATATTCTGTACAGTGTTTAAATAGGAGGATATCGATTAGGGTTTTATGTAATATATTTGTCCAAGTTTGCATTTTGTCTTTGGAAGCTTATGGCTGTGCTAGTTTTCAAATTACAGTTGCCCTATTGCCAATTTGCTAAAATGGCATTTGTTGATAGACTTATCTTTGAAGTCACCCTGTCTTTGGGCCTGCTTTCACTCCCTATCCTCTCTTTAATTCCTATTCACAAAGTAAGGAAACTTTTAAAATCTCAGTATGAAATGCTAAAACTCAGCATTTAATGGACAAGGTTCGAGAGTAATTGTATTAATCCTACAGGTTGGAGGGGTGAAAACGTTTGTAGCAATAGTGGAGGCGCTCGGGAAAAAAGAAACACATGATGAAACTCAGTTTATCACCAAAATTGGTGGAAAAACTAGTTTGAGTCCTGGTTATTTTGCTTTGTAAAATTTTCGTTCCCAATTATTCTAAAACTGGCTGTTCTTGCCCCCCTAATCATAAGACTTTACAGATGACTCTAATGAATTGCCCAATTGCTTAAGTTCTCAAATTGAGGTTGCCCCATTGGCTGCAATGGCTCGATATAGAGGTAGCCCATTAGCTATGTGTGTGATTGTAGTTTCCGATCACGGTGCAACAAATGAGAACAATATAAAACAAATTGATACAAAGACCCAATAACTACAATAAGTTACAAAATCACAATCCACAAAGACATGATCACGTAAACATCACAATGTTATGGCTACTTAGTGCAAATTGCAGAATCATAGGGGAAATGAACAATTGAAGAGCAAAGAACTCCTCTGAAGACAAGATTGCAAAACACAGGCAAGCTACCTCACACCCAAATGGCCAAAGGCAAGACACAAAGACATGACACAAGAACATTGATGTGCTGCTATTTGTAATCAAGATAAATATTTGATGCACCTTGAAACTTAATGAGCAGATATGAATTTTATGTACCTACCTCTAAGAAGGATATGCATACCCACAACGTTAAAGGTTGAGAAGCACTCCACTGGTTATGTACGCTACCACAAATTGGAAATTACCCGTGTTCTGGTTATCTTTGCATACACATCCAACAATTATGCTTGTATACAAAAGATATATTATCACAACACTGGTTCAAAAAAACATTAAGGTCTGGGGTGGCAGATTATGTCATTTCTTGATCACACTATATGACAATCTTCCAATGATGATCATACACTCATAATAGTGACTCAAATGTTTGCTAGAACATGAATATTCCTTTAAAATTGTTGAATCTGCCACCCCAGACCTTAATGTTGTGGGATTGCCTCACCCTAGTCCATCATGTTGCCCATGCATCACCTATCTTGCCTTAATGGGCTCACTTGGTGGCCCACCCAATATAATGGGTACGGGCTTGACCATTCCATATTACATAATTCCCCAACCTGACTTGTTACAAAGCTTTATACAAATTATCTTCTAAAGGGGAGCTTCATGTCTTGAAGCTCTTCCGCAGAGGCAGCTAATTTTCTGGCAAGATATTTAATGTAATAAGCTATTAAGTAAGAAATTGCCATTATACACCTTCATGACAAAATATTTTGAAGCCTTATTTGTCCCTAGTTTGACCCATATATGTTGGACCCTTAGATCTTTGCAACCACCCAAAATATCCAATGATCCATCAACAAACTTGCAAATCAATTGTCATCTCTTTCTCATGAATCCCAACCATGTCTTCTTTGGCAACTTTAGCTCCAAGATCCATAAGGAACAACATTCAGTCTATTTGAATGGGCTCCTCTTATGGTACAAAGATTAAGCTTGGACATGTCTGTAAGATATATTTAGGGAGCCTATCCACATTAGCAAAGAGTCTTTGAAAGGAATCTTAAACCCAATACTTTACACACCATATAACATAAAAGAAACATGAGCAAACACTGGATGCAAAAGAAATGAACTCAAGTCTCACAGTGACACATCATCTAACATTCCTCCAAATGTGGAACCAAATAAGAACTACGTTGTCCCAGCATTCCTCAAAATGCGGGCCCAAATGAAAACTACATGGTTTCAACATTCCTCAAAATGTGGAACAAAATGCAAACTAGATTGTCCCAACATTCCCCAAAATATGGGATTAAATGAAAACTACATGGTTCCAACATTCCTCAAATTGTGGGACCAAATGAAAACTACATGGTTCTAGGTGAATCCCCCAAAATGCAGGATCAAATGAAAACTACATCATTCTGTAGTCTCTCCCTTGCACAGCACAATCAATAAACAAATGTACTTAACACATATTTAGTAGAGAGAAAATAAATAGTTCACACCAACACCTTGTGGAACATTCCTCAAAATGTAGGACTGAACAAAAGCTACATCATTCCATAGTAGAAAGAAATCAATAGATTTGAACTGAATTTTGGAAAAAAATGTCTGCATGCATTGCAACAACATTTGATACAAAATCTCAATGAGCAGGAACATAATTATAGATGATCATCGCACTCTGTTGCAAGCAAATTTAGACTTGTAAAAAGACAAGTGCCTTAGATTTACAAATCCAAAACCAATATGTTTGCATTCGAAAAGGAGTTACAATCAAAGTATATGATCTTTTAATGATACAAGCCACCCACTCCATTTTTTGCCAAGGAGGCTGGGAGGTACAAACCACCCCACTCCATTAGTTGCCAAGTAGGTTGGGAGGTCTGAGGTAGCAGGTTTGTAAGAGGGAAAGGGTAGGTTTATAGGTAGGTATATAAAAGGTAAGGATAGGTTTGTAGGTAGCTATGCAGGCTTCAGACAGACAGAAACCACTATTCTAAGTCTACAGATTCCTACATGTCTTCTTGGAAGTAAGGGTTAAAGCTTGAGCTTGAGCTTTAACCAGGTCCTGTAGCCAGCAGCAAGCAAACCTGGCCGCCATCAAGGACCAGATTTGCATTGCACATGAGCTGTTTTGATCATGTGGAAGGATTGGAAACTGGAAACAGAATGTACAAAATAGTGCCGGCTGGAAGATGAAAGCATCCATGAGATTTAGGGTTGATCAATCAGCCCAGGGGAAATTTGATCAGTTGCAATGTCAAGGTGTACAAGCTCCTTGACTTCTGCAGATCAAATCACATACAGGGGTAGAAGAAGATTGCAACAGAATAGTAAACGTATTCATCAAAAAAAAACTCTAATGAAAATCCTTATTTAAGTGTTTCCTACATTTTTCTGAAGTTTGATGGCTCTAGGAAAATGAGAATGTGATGTTTATAATAGTAACACCCAAAGATGCTTTTGCCCAAAAAGGATTGTGGTTTGAAAACCAAAACAGAATGTACAAAAGTGCAGTGCTGAAAGATGAAAGCTACATGAGATTTCTAGGATTGAGCATGAGAATTGGGGATGATCAGCTAGAGGAAGATAATATGATCAGTTGGAGCATCAAGGTGTACACTTGGGTCTTTCACTTCTGCACATCAAATCACATACATGGGGGTGGTCTAAGAAGATTGCAAAAAGGGATTGTTGTTTGGAAACCAAAACAGAATGTACAGAAGATGAGAGCTACGCGAGAATATTTTCTAGAAGTGCAGCTCAAGCATGAGTTCTATTACCGCGGATGATCTGCAGCAGCCTGGGACTTGGGGGAGATTTGACGAGTTGCAAAGCTGCATGATCAAGGAGTACAAGGTCCAACGTCTGCAGAAATCACATACATGGGATACTCTGAAGAATTGGCGTAATCGAATGCCACGCTTTCTCCAGCTCGTAAAGGCGCCCCGTTCATGAGAAAGCAATCGTTGTAACTGAGGCGTTGAAACACGAGCGCATCCAGCGGTCTTGCCGACGAGAATTCCTCGCACGCCACATGAATGTTACTCAGTTGGCAGTTGGGATTCAAACACAAGTTTACAATCTGTACAGTGTACGCCGGGATGCCGTTGCTGTAACCGCTCAAGCCCTGTGTTATGCTTAGATCCGCCATCGAGCAGGATGGCGTCGCAGTACTACCCGCGCGCAGTAATTTCCTATGTTGTAGGACAAGCATCTCTTTGGGCTCATATACTGTCAGCTGTGGACTAGACCTTGGGTTGATCATGATCTGCCGCTGGTCATGTACTGTCTGTGGACTCCAGCTTGGGTTGGTCGTGATCTGCCGCTGCTCATGTACTGTCCTTGGACTCCAGCTTGGGTTGATCATGATCTGCGGCTGCTCATGTACTGTCCGTGGACTCCAGCTTGGGTAGATCATGATCTGCGCTGCATTGATGAAGCCCCGGGTCAGCTTTTCTACATTTCTCTTGAGCAAGAAGTCGTCGGATCGGAGCAGAACTGGATGATAAATCTTTTGTTCTGGACCTATTGTCGGCTTGGCTGCAATCTCAATATTCGAGCAAGAACTCTTGTTCAGGCAGCCACAACTACTGAACCCAGTATTGCAACCAGCGATGATGAAGATGATCAGAAAGAATAGTACTAGAAGCTGTAGTATTGCTGCTGATCTCTTCTGCTGCAAGTACGAGATTATTGCCATGAAGTCTTTGCTAGTGTCGATGCAGGACGTGATGCAGGCACCTTTTTTTACAACAGCCCACGCGGGTCGATGACTTGCTGCTGCAGCTGGTGAACATGAAAGTACTGATCGATGATGATGCTGCTGCAGATGCAGCAGCTGTTGCTAGTGTGCCGCCCCTGCTGCACAATCTTGAGCACTGATCCTGCTTCTTCTTCGCCTACTAACCTGACTACCTTCGTAACAGATTTGTAGTACCAGCTTGAACTCATGATCATTATGCCCGTCTCATGACAAGATTCACATACTAGAAGCTGGCTAGTTACGTCAAGCTGGGCTTGTCAGTCTCGAAATATTGCAGCTGCTTTTGGCAGATGATCCACTGGCAGCTTGAACAGCTTCGCTTCTGAGCCCGAATTGCTTTCCTTGAATTGGGGTTGGGGCTGAGCAAGTGCTGCTGCACATTCTTTCAGAGCTTGAAGACTTAGACGTCCAATTTCTACATCTTTGCAGCTACAAGTAGCAAATTTTGTACGAGCTAGAGCCAAGCTGTTCGTGGAACGCAAAGGAGAGATTTCAATACCTCATAAGCAAATCTAAAAACGCAAGCTAGCCACAGGGTTGGTTGGTTCAAGAGCTCCAGGAGTCTAGTGGGAGTGAGAGTTCCAGACTTTGGCAAATCGCGATCACATTAACCTAGAGAAAAACTAGCTAAAGCAAAAGCTACAAGAAGATTGCAGGATTCAAACACCTAGCTGCAATGCAAAAGCAGCTCAGGAGCCTCGGCAAAGGAAATGAAGCTTGAGAGCCCAAGTCAATATATAGAGAAGAAATAACAAAGCACACATGAGGAGCTGAAGGGATTTCACTCAAAACCAAACGTGTGCTTGCAACTCTAGTACCGATCCAAGTGATTGAGAAAAAACTTGTGAAATGAAGTTCAAGGGGATACAACAACAGCAACTGTGATCATAATCATCACCACCATCATCTCAGCATCAAGGTCTGGTCTTGAACTTTGTCCCCACACCATGACCAGGTTGTATAATGAGCTTCAAAGCAAGTCTAACGCTAGTGTAGAGACACAGTTGTTCCAGGAGATAGATGATGCACTCCTCTCTCGAGGCTCAAGATCTAATTTCAACAACTTCAAATGCAAAACTGGAGCAAAGACACAACACACATGAGCACAGTGCACTCCTAGTCTTGCCACCTAGTCTTTGCATAGGTACACACATACACACACACACACACACACACACTCATGGGGTATTGCAGGAGTTCACCTTGTTGGGTATGATGATAGCATGAAACTTGGGGTACATATGTACATCAATTGTATATACCAGTGTTGTGCAGTTATTTGAATTTTAAAGAACCATGTGTTCCAATTCTCTTTAAGGTTTCCAAATGGGAGATTCACTACCAGTTCGAGTGCTCGGCACAATAAATAGATAAATAAATGAATAAATAAATCAGAATCAAAGAATTGGCGGTTTTGGGCCACAGTGAACCAGCACCCACCAGCACACCATCCACTGGATGTCCGTTACTACTCAGTTGTGAATGAACCTCAACTGAGTTAATCTTTGGTTTTGCCTTGGTAACCAATTCCATAAGAAATAGGTCTCATATACAGATAAATAGGTAGGGAAATAGGTAAACTACTAAGGTAAGTAGATGGTTTATACATAGGTTAAGGCTGTTTTTACTACCTACCTAATGACAACCTGTTTGTGCGTTGTTAGTAGGTAGGTGGGGAAAAAAAAGCAACTGAGGTAACCACCATGGTTCAATAGGGAACTGGAACCCAACAGAAAACTGTTTCCTGATCACTTATCATTCATCCTTCATGGTGTGCTGGTGGGTGCTGGTTCACTGTGGCCTGGGTTTTGAGGCAGTTCATTTATGTTTGTCAAAAACTTTGGGAAGAGTGGTCAGTTCTCTAAAGTATCAGAACTGGTTTCTTTGATGTTTTGAGATTCATGGTTATATGATGAATCCTTGGAAGATCCACCCTGATAACCGCTGAGGTTGTATCTATTGTCTACATTCATGTTTGTAATAACTGCCCGACATGGGTACATGCATACATGCATACCAGTGTGTCTCCTTTAAAGGATTCTGACAAAGTGACATACCTTAGTGTCAACCGTGCTGCAACTGGAGTTGGCAGCTCAAAACACATGCCAGGACGCACACTTGTATTGGTAACAAACAAAGCACAAGCAAACACAGCATTACAAGTACAACAACATACTTACAGATATAGTTTGGCAAAAGGAGGAAGGAGCGCCCGCCTGCAGTTTGAGTTGAACTCATAAGTAATGTGTAACTTATTTTTCAGACAAACCCATTAGTCATCACATGTGATGAAGTTCTGAAAGATATCTTGTTGTTGTACTTTGATGAAAGAAATGTTTATCATATTGACAGTGGGAAAAAAAATTTGAAAAAATTGTTATGTTCTTGTCCTCAAGGAGCTTGTTGTTTGAGGACATGTACACTCTTAAAGTCACCTGATATAATGCTAACTAGAAGGTGGCAGAATTTTATATTCGTTTCCGAAGTGTGAACAAAAAGAATTGTACACTGAAGTTTTCTTTTGTCAATTTTGTGATGTGACTCACGCTGACAATTGTCCACAAGAAGAATAATTTAGCCACATTTGGCTATACAGGTCAGAGAAGAAAGTGAATTTTTTTTTAAGAGTCATACTATATATTGGTGACCAGTATTATGTTTTTGGGGGCTGAATTTTCTCACAACCTGACTAGGAAAAGTAGGAACGTACAAAAGGTACAAAGGAGTTTTTTTTCGGGAAAAAATGAGCCCAAGTCATCATATTATGACAAAGATAATCTAAAGTCACCGTATTTAGAGAGTAGGTTCAACAAATTGTCAAATTATATGAGGAATCTTAAAATTTTCTACTTCCCCCTTTATCCTCTCATCAAATTTGGCTAATTCCTATTGTACATGATTGCCTACTTCACAAATTTGGAAAAATAAATAAATAAATAAATAAATAAATTTTGGTGACTTGTTCTCTAAATATGGAAAATTCACAAAAAATAATTCCTCAAAATCTGACAACTTTGGTGCATTTTTTTCACCAAAAAAATCCTTTATACAAGTCAGACTAGATTTTTTTGTCACCAAGTGATAAAAATTTGCCAAAATAAAAGTCTTCTGATTTTTAATTTAATTTTTTAAAGAATTTGTGATCATTTTGGAAATTCATTATATTAGTATGCAAGCACGTGTTCGTAGTTACATCCAAGCTGCTTAAAAAATAAATAATATAGAGTCCAGCTAGGTCTTCAGTTTGTCACCCACAAATTGTTTCCAGTTCGAGCCAAAGATTTTATCTTGAAATCTTGCAGAGATATGATCTCTGGGCTGAACCAACAAATTTCTTGCTGGAGCCTGTTAGATGCAGGTGCCCCCCATCTTGTGCTTCTTGAAGCAGCACAAACAGTCTCTGAATCACCTCCCTTCACACACTTTCCACACAAGAATTTGTTCTCAAACTTCTCAGTTGATCCAACCTGCATTACTGGACTGCATTGATTGTTGATGCGATGTTTTCTTTATGATATTTCATAGAGAAGAAGGTAATAAACTAATAACTTTCCTTACTTGGCTCAGACCAGTGTTATTGATTGGCAAATTCCTGCCTCTTGGTGACAAGAAAAATCTAGAATGGTCATACAAAGGATTTTTGTGAAAACATTGTGCTGAAGAAGTCACATTTCAGAGAAATTTTTTAATATGAAAATTTCATATTTACACGATAGTTTCCAGTAACTAGGTTGTCAAAACATAGCCAAATTTGGCTAATTCCTCTTGTGGATGATCGCCAGTACATCACAAAATTGAATACAAACCCTTGCTCCTACTGGTCTGTTTACCCAAAACCAGACCAGGAACCAGCCAATACTGGTTTTTTCTCTGGTAGCAATACACAGCTGATATGTGAAAACACTGTACCCCATAGACAACCAACAGTTAAGATGAGAGTATCCATACAAATCATCCAAACCTTGTAAAGCTTTATCAATAAAACACACCGCATATTTGAAAAATGTATATAGGAATTAAAAACAAGGGATAATTTAAAAGGGCATCAAGTTAGTACAAACCATCTGTCTAAAACTCTCCATCTCAACAACCAATGGCTTGTAATAGGTCAACTCTGAAGATGGGGGTTGTGTTCTGAAGGGTGGAAGTTGGGAAGTAGTTAGGCCTATCGCTATAGCTTGACTTAAGATGGAGGATGCTTACATTTTTTGTCATGTAATTGAATTTTTTTAACAGAGAAAAGTAACCAAGACTAAAAGGGGGAGGACCTTTTAGCCCTTTAAGCTCCAAATAGCATTGGCACACTTATGTAATAACACATTGGCTTATTTGTGTAGACATCCAAATACTTCAATTGCTAAAGAGAGAAATCGATGAGTGGGCGGTTGGTCATAGTAGTTCCTTTCTTTAGTTTGAATTACATCGAAAGCAACAAATCTTTGAGTTGTGAAAGATCGAAAAAATATATTTGCACACATTGGGTCAATTATGACAACGTCAGTTAAAATGCAGATTCCATCTTTGGTGAACACAATGTCAACTCGTCGATAGGAGGAATTGAGAATGATTGAGAAAAATGCTTGTAATTGTCTTCATCCCACATGGAAGCTAGGATTTCGCGCAATGGTGACAAAGGTGTTACAAACTGCATCATGGATCCCTATGTGTTCATTGCCATGGGTGCAATGTAAAAAGTGAATACCCATAAGGTCAATGGGGTGTGTGTACACACATCGGGGGAAGCCTACAATTGAAAGATGTGGTAGTCCAAGCTATGTCCGAAGTGCCATGCAAAAAATTGGGGAAAATAATTGAAAGGTTGGGAAGATTGGTTGAGTTATACATTAAGTGCCGTCCCCAAGGCTAAAACATGATAAAATTGGGTACAATGGGCTTCAAGTATTTCATTAGAAAGCATTTTTAAAAGGGTAAGATGGTGCAAACACTCCAAAATATAATCTTGAATATGAACCATTTGGTGTTTGATGAATTGTTCAAAAGGAGGGAGACATGCCCATGTTAAGGGCGATAAAAGATCGCATGTTATTTTGAAGTGTTGTTGTCAATTCGCATTAAAGCTTCAAAAAGGAAGAAACGTTGGTTGATTGTGAAATTAAGCGCTATGATTGAAGCTACAAGGGCCTAACTACCCAAATAAGCTATCGGGGCAATGGTGGCTATCCATATGGGGCCAATGCCACCTATAGTTATTGGGAGAGAAGTTTGTTTAGAAAAAAAGAAATAGAAGTCAAAGAATTTGTTGTATGTGTGAATGTGTGAATACATAATAGCTAATTATTGACCAAATATATGTTTTCTAAGGCTTTCTTTTGAGCAAAAGTTTGAGCTGAAGATGTTTTTCCATTATTGAAGTTGGGTGTTACTTTAATTTTGTAATCCAAAGAATAAAAAACTAGAAGTTTTTAAGCTTCTAATCTTTGCACGATAGTTTTCAAAAGTGTATAAGTTGTGTTAAAGATAATAAAGTAAGGATGATGGTGTTCAAAGTGATAACAAAGTCAAGGTTCATCTATCTTTTGAAATATAATTTGTTTGTTTGTGACGATTTTTAAAAAAATTCCTTTTGATTTGTTTAGTTTTATGTGGTTGGCTTTATAGGTTTAGGATTGCCAAGTTGAAATAGGTAGTCTTTAAAAGTGGGGCCTATTTGCAATTATGCTCCTAATAAACCTCATTATGAAAAAATTATGTCCGTTGCAACTAGTTTATCTAATTTTAATCTAGTTCTATTGACCATTCTTTAGTTGTAATCTAGTTGTATTAAACACTCTCTAGTTACATTACACAAGTTGCAATAGACATAATTTTTTCATAATGTCTTTTTCACATGGGCATAAAATGTTTCATGTCCCCTATTTCATCATCTCATTGAACCTCATAAATTCACATCTCCCATTTTTCTTTTCACACACCACCATAACCCCATTTTCCAATACCTCTCATATTCAAACCATGCACCACAGACCAACCCCCCATACTATTTTAACAAATCACACACCACTCATTAGCTCCCCTTACCAACCCTTAGCCCTTTGTGTAAATGTGAAGCCCCAACCCAACAGTTTCCTAATCCCCTTAAATAATGCACATGTAAAACCTTTTCCCCCTTCCACTTTGTTAGCCCTTATAGTTGCCCATGATCAAACCCCTCAACCTACCCCGACCCCCCCAACATGCTTACAATGTCCACCTAGAGCCTCTTGCCCCACTTGTGAACATTAATTTACCCTTCAAGGGTTAACCTGTCACCAACATTCCTATTAAACACTTAATCCATCTAACTTAAATACACATAACCAACCCAAGTTTAATACCCTCCCTTATTCCCAACTTGCCTACATTAGCCTGGGCTTGGGTTTTGGCATTAAATGTATTTGGGTCCTTCAACTTGGCTTTCATCATCCTTGATAATATAACTACATCCCTACCACTTTACAATGTGATGTACAACTGACATTTCATTTCCACATGATAAATTGGTGTGATAGATGCAAACATTAAACACCATCTTCCAATGGATGGAATTCATTCATAATGTTCATCCATAATTCCTAATTAAGTCCTAGTTAATTTTTAATTGAGTCCCAATTATCTCTCAGTTAAATCCCAATTAACTCTTAATTAAGTCCTAGTTAACTTTTATTGAAGTTTTAGTTAAATCAAGTCAAATCAAGTTAAATCAAAATTAACACCAAATTAATTCTTAATTAACTCTTAGTTAACACCCAATTAAGACTTAGTTAAGTATTAATTAAATCTTAGTTAATTTTTAGTCAACTCTTAGTTAAGTCCTAGTTAATTCTTAATTGATTTGTGGTTAAGTTCAAGTTAACTCATAATCAACTTCTAGTTTGGGAGGTTTTCAAAAAGTTTCCTTATTTAATGCACACATAAAAACCTCTTTGGAAGCTCCCTCAAGTTAAGTTCCCAAAGGGGCATATATAGGAGTATGACCTCTCATTTTCTTCAATTTGTTTAACACCAATTTTAGGCATAATCTTGTTATGTACTTTTCATGTTCATGTTTGCATATGTTAACATAATAAAGATATGTTTCCATATTTATTTTGCACATCTCGTGTTCTTGTTCTAGTTTTTATGTTCTTGTTTTTTAATCATGTAATCTTGTCTTGTTCCTTGTTTGAAAATAAAATTAAAACCTTTCCTTTAACCTTTGTTCTTTTTTTTTCGTGTCTTTAACAAATGGCACAAGAGTTTTATGAAGTGGCAGCTTGGCATTTGCTCCTTTTGTTACCCCAATGGTGTTTTGCTTTACACCCTTGAAGGAGGCCACTAGGAAATAAAGATTTGGCTGTAATGTTTTTTAACAAATGATTGGGAAAAACTACAAAAAAATTTATTTTTACAAGCCCAAGCTTTAACAACAAGTTCAAGTTTAATGCCTCTTACCCAACATAATCTTCCAACTTATAAATGTATTTTCTACAATTTAATCCTTGGACATGCAAGAGAATATTCTTAAAACATGCACTTTGACACCATTTTTTCCTACACCTACATCTTCCAACACCATTTCAATTCTCATCATTTTACATCCTAAATCAAACGGCTTCTTCATGTTGTTTTTGGAAGATTACGAATTAGACCAAGACCTTGAACTTTCATTTGATTCCTTCAAGGTAGCATTCTAACACATGCCAAATTTATCTACAAGTGATCATTATGGGATGGTTTTTGAACACCTTCAAAACTATTTTCTCCTCGAAGATTTTGCAAGTGGATTCTTATAATTGTTTCAACTTTGTTCTCATATTGCAGAAGGTCACATTCCATGTCAAATTGCAGATATCATTGGGGTAGCTCACTTTTTAGCCATCATTAAGCCCTTAAGTGGAAATCATCCCATTGTCATAAGGGAAATGTTGTATCAATTCACAAGCCATGTTTTATGCTTTTAAATTTTGCGATGCTTTTGCAACACATTCTTCCCCACACTAATTCAAAATAAGAACCACCAATGGATGTGAAATAGTATTCAATGGCATTAGGTGCACCTTGGACCTTCACCTTGATTGGGTTGTTTTTTAGTTGGAAATCATGAATGCCTTCAAGTTGGTGTCAAAAAGGGTCATATTTCAAAACTTCATGCAATAGGTGGGAAGATCATACAATTTATCCCCTTTGTTCATGCATTTTATGCATTTGAATCTCCCTTGTTTTACCATCACTATAGTTGTGAAAGTGATGTCATAATCATCCCTTCTGCCATGGGAACCTATCAAGGTGACCTTTTGGGAGGGGCACTATTTGCATTAACCCACTTTAGGGCTATGCATTCTACAACCAATCAATTCCTTTCTTGTTTATTTCCATCCATTGCAAATGACAATCACATCATCAACCCCTTCCATTATATCCTTTTCATATGGACATTTGCAAATTAAACTCCATGCAATAGGTTTTTCTATGCAACTTCAAAAATGTGTAGCTTGGTCCCCCTTTGGTTTGCTACTTGATAATATTGTGAAATATTTCAAGAATTGAACAGTCCAAAGAGCAATCCCAAAGGGACAAATGTGATTCATGTTATTTCATTTGCACCCCGACACCCCATCCTAGTTTAACACACCATCAAAAGGAATTAGAATCTTGAGGTTCCATTAAGCACCTCATTATTCAAATCATCTTTCATCCAAAATACCTTATTAGAATATGTTTGGCATGTTGACCTTTTCCCCAAACTAGGTGATGTCCAAATAGCCATTGGATTTCTAACTCATTACTACATATAATGACCATTGTATTTATTACGTTGCACATCACCCTCCCACCTTCATAAATTCCCTTGTTTCCTTTGACTCCTCCCTCCTTCAAGGGTTTGGATGTCTCTTGGTCCAAAGTCCTTTGATAGCCTTGAAGGACCTCTAACAAAAACTTTAAATCTTTCCTATTTTTTTAAGACTATAACAAAAACTTTTAAAATTCAAGACCTTGGCAAAATCGCTCACTTTGTGGTAGCAACTTTCTATTGTGCTTAATTTGTAAATAATAACTAGATTCTCAATGATAAAAAAAAACTTTCTAAGCTTGATAGAAATGTTTTTAAAAACAAAAATAATTTTTTCAAGATTGACAAATTTTAAAGCTAAACTCCCATTCTTACAGTGATAATTACTTATTGTCGTTTGCATATTGGATCTATTAAGATCTAACAACTCAAATACAAAATCTGGTAGAAATGTGCATGCGTGAGATCTGGAATAACAATTCTTGCTCATCATGCAAGGATGATGGATTAACAATTCTTGAACCTTGCAGATTAACTTGTACTTTACATCAGTAGAGGATCAAATGGTCACGGTCAAATATATGTACTTAAACACTTTAGCAGATGCTAATGACCCCACGATATATGTGCACATAGTTGTTAGCTTCTTTTTTCCCCTGACTGCAATTTTGCCCATCACGATGTGTCGGGGTGCTGCCCAGACACATCTTGGTTCTGCCCATACACACTTTGGCTCCTCTTATGCACGTTTTGGGCTTGTAACAGACTCTATAGAGACCTAGAGTCCACTACAGGCCCAAAATGTACATAACATGGGGTGCAAAGTGGGTCTGGGCATCACCCATCTTTCTTCAGAAAAGGATGGATCAGGCCAAGGGCAGATTGAAAATTGTGAAATAAACTCTATTAAATCTGAATCACCTAGGACTTTCCAATAACACCAAGAACACCCTCAAATTTTCAATACAATTTTGCAGTTTTTATTTTTTTAATTTTTCATTGAGAAAATGGTTCAATAATCAGTAGCTTCCACACTGTAGCCCCAAACACTTTCACACTAAGTCAGTGCACCCTTACTCATCAAGAGCTTTCCAAAGATACCAAGAGTGCAGCATGAAGTGTCATGGTTTGGGAGATCTTAGTGTGACAAAAACAAAACAAAACAAACTACCTTGCTTTCATAGGTAGATGTGCACATATAATATTGGGGAGGTGGGGGGAGGGGCTAATCACTTTATAATTCACTTCATAACCAATATCTTAAAGTCTATTTCTTTCCCCACCATGGTTTTTTTAATTTGATGTTGTGATGTTGCAACATTGGCAATTAGTGTGCTTTATAGGAGTTTTTGTCTGTAGCCAAAGTGGTGATCATCCATTGAAAGATGTAGGAAAAGTGGTGGTCATCTCTTGGAAGATTTAGCCAAATCTGGCTATAAACCAGCAATAAAGTACAAATCTTTAATCATTCTGCTATATGTTTGGTTACACAATGAAAACCAAATATACAAATCTGGTGATTTTTACTCTTTTCTTTCCCCCCACTTCTGGTGACCAAAAACCTCCAAATTCAGTTCTTGTTCCAATTTCTAATATTTAATTTCTCTTTCTGGCAAAATTTTATCAGTAAAGAAAACACTTGCTGGCAATCATCTACGAGAGGATCTAGCCAAATTTGGCTACAGGTCAGAGATGAAATTTTTTTTAAAAAAAATACTACTTTATTTTAGCAATCTGCTGGGAACCTTATTGTCTAAATACGACAAATTCAGAGCCAAAAAAAATCCCTCCAAATCTAGTGCCTCTGGTGCATTCTTCCCACAAAAATCCTCTGTATGAGTGACACTAGACTTTTCATTTTGTTGTCACCAACTGATGAAATATTTGGCCAAACAAAAAAACCATTGTCCCCTACCTCACATGGGAATGGAAGAGGTGATCAAACTTTTGAAGAAAAGCCCGACAACCATGTACATCTCATGCTAGAAACAATTACAAACATATATACAAAGAGATATACTGACAACTAGATTCATCTGTGAGCCACAGGATCTAGAGGTTGGGTGTCGGGTACTGAGGAAACCCAAGAAGAAGATATTTAAGAACAAAACTCTCTTGTTATATAGGTCGCAGACTCTTCTGGAGTACTGACTACAGAGTACTCAACTACTGTATAGCAGCAATGATCTGTGAAGCAGCCCCCCAAAGGCAATCAATCCTCTTCTCTATCTCTCCGTAAAAATACAGCTCTCATGATCAGATAATACTAAGAAATTCGTTCAATCAAGGCAGAAGAAGAAGAAGAACATACAGCTCTCATGATCAGATAATACTATGAAATTCGTTCAATCAAGGCAGAAGAAGAAGAAGAAGAAGAAGAAGAAGAAGAACGGTCGGTGTTAAGGTAGAAGTGTCTAGTCCGTAATAAGCCAGTGTTGCGCGTGAGGAAATTTAGGAAGTTATTATATCCCTCTCTGCAAACAGATTTTCAAACATGTAAAAAACAGTATCATGTTTTGCTACACAATTTCAGAGATCTGCCTTCAGACACAAGTAGCCCCTGCATCTCTTATCTTGTGATCTTGTGAAGCATGGGCAGATTTCTCTGTCAAGATTCATCCAGTATACCTGTTCACTGATTTATTTGTTTATCTTAAAAGTTGCTGTTGGAATCAGTGTTGGATGGGTATTAAGATTTGTCACCAAATACCCGCTGGGTGTCAAGGTGGGTATATGGATTTGTAACAGTTGGGCTGATTTTTTTTCACATACCAGAGCCTGGTTGATACACTCCAATTTCCAAAAAAGTACTATATGCCCCTACCCTTACCCCTGCCCCTGCATTTGGCAGTTCAAAATTTCTGATGTTCTCCCTCAGACTTGAACCAGAGCTAAAAAGTGTCAAGTATTAGCCAAAGACCCTGAAGAATACCCTTTCTAATACCCAGCGGTTCTCACTTGGGGCTCAGCCTTTAGGGTAGAGTTTTTAAGATAGTGCTTTGCTTTTCAGGGTTTTCAACAGGGTTTAGGGTTTATCTTTCTCAACGAGTTACACAATGTTTTAAGCCTCCAAAGTTGTTTTGTTGACAACGATGGAAAAAGAACTTTGCAAAAGGTTTGTGATTACATCGTATTGTTGGGCTCTTCTCTTTGATTATGAAATCTACAATGGAAGCAAGCTTTCAATGTGACCTTCGAATAGCAAATGGGGTGAGCTATAGTTGTGTGCCACATCAATGTTGGAGATGTCTTTTAGTCAAGCAAGCTTTTAGTTATGTGCAAATTGAAGAACCTAAGTTTTTTGGTTTCCATTGTTTTTCAAATTTCAATTGAGGCTTGAGTTTTGGGTGCTTGTACTCTCAAGAAATGTTTCTGTTTTTGTTTTTTCCATATCGTGTGGTTTCATGTTGCGTAGAAAATTAAGAAGGCTTGTTTGTAGCTCTTTGTTTTCTTAGAAATAACCTTTGACATACTCACCTTTCACCTATTTTTGAGCTTACCTCTCCCTCTCACCATTTGAGCTCTCTAGCTTGCATGTAAAGTGACACTATTTCCTCGTTTAGGGGTATATTGTACACCTTTCACCCTTTGACAAAGACAATGTTTTCTTGCATGTAGTGATTTTTCACTTGGCAAGGCATTTGCTATTTTCTATGATGTCATCTTTGTGGTTTGTGACTTGCACCCAAAGGTTTTTTTATTGTGATATATGATGTTCTTCACTCTCACCACCCTTTGAATTGTAATTTCCAAAAACTTAGTTCACATGGTTAAATTTTCAACCCCCAATTACAATAATAATGATTTTGTTTCATCCCAATAATTTGTAGCATGTGTTTCCAATAGTAGGAATTTGAGAACTTGCAACCTAGGCATGAAGCTAAATAACAACCTATAAATGGATTTGGTGATCTGATAATGATGGGGCTTATGTTTTTGAATTGCACATGGTGAAGTCGAGGAAGTAAGGCACTACTTGGAAGCCTTATGACGGTACATGCAAACTATGGTGCTTCACTTTTGTGACAAAAGGGTGTTTTTTCCTTGGGTATTTTTTATTCAAATGCATGTGATGATTAATATATCTTTAGTTCTATTAATTGGGACTTGGATCAAAACTAATGATTTCCTTATGGAGAGAATTATGGGGTTATTTATTAATAAAAAATTCAAATCTTAGTAATAATGAACTTTTGATATTGAAAAATATGAATTGGTTGTCTGATTGGAACATCACAAAATGGAAAATTTTATATTGATTCACATTCCAAATTTGTTATTGGGACTCAATATATAATGTAATACAAGATTATAACCTCATATGAGGAATCTTTTCTTTGAAAATCTTAATTGTTTAGTAATTAAGGACTTTTGAATAGTTAAAATTTGACCATATTTTCATGAGATGCAATTTTTTTATTTTTTTTCAATTTCTTTGTCCCAAAATCATATGTTTTTGAAAGTTTTAGATCGGGCATTATTCCTATGGACTTCGTGGGTTTTCCCTTTAGGACTTCCAAATTTAAAAATGACATCAACTACATTAAATATAAGTTTTCACATAGATTTCGGAAGGTTTGTAGGTTATTGAACATTTATTATTCAAAGATTAGAATAATAAAGTTTTTAAAAGTAACAACCATGTCCATTTGAATCATGCAAAATAATCTTGTATGGACTTGTAAGGAATGTAATTTTTGTTGATATTGAACCACCGTAGCTTGCATTTACCCATGATCATATTTACTTGTATAGGTATTTTACAAGTTGAACAACATAGATCCCAATATTAACCACATCATGAGATGCATCATTTGCCATAGCAAAATGATTGGCCCTTAAACTTTCTTATGTGTCCCACAAGGGGTTAATTATCACAAGGCAAATGACATAATAACCATGAAAAAGCATATTAAGGTGCAACATAAAGCCTTGCATGCAAAATATAGGAGATAACTAGTGATTCCAAAGGTCTATTTGAATGGGCACTAACACCCAAGAGGGCACATGTTGCACCATTGTCATTCCAAGGTTATTTTCTTCCACAAATTCCTTTAAAAAGGACCATCAAACATAATTAAGTCCTTGGAAAACATAATGTTGTTTATGACCAATGGATTCCTCCCATTGAAAAGTGTTAAGTTGATTTGGTTACATCGATTTGCACATAGGTTGTGCTGAAGGGTTGTTTTTCCATCTTACAAAATCTTTGTGGAAGAAATTTTACCTTCTTTGGTGTTGAAAACATTAATAGACCACTTTCACCCCACCTTAAACTAATGTCTTTTGGCCTTTTGCACCTTTAACTTTCGAATGTTGAAAGGTGTGCATGATGTGTTTACCCTTGCAGATAATTTACTATCTATTAATTAGGAGTCAAAAAGCAATGCCACCATTAAATTATGGTAAGCAATAATACTACATTAAGGTGTAGTCACATAAACAAAAACCACAACAACTGTAATGTTTGCTTAGTTTTTCATGTTTTAAAGTTGTAGTTAAATTTGATGTTGAAATTGTAAAATTTGTTTATATAGTTGTATTTTTAATATATCGTTGGAACATGTGAATCAATTTGAAATTAATGTAATAAATAAAAATCAACAAAAACATTCATTGAACATTGTGACACTTGCTTTTAAACAATAAAAAAACTATTTAAAGGATTTGGAAAACTTTGGAAGTGACATGTTTTGCGCAAATTTTTTGCATATACCTTTTTAAAATAGTATTAAATTTTTTTTTTAAAAATTAATTTCTTTTTACAAAATATGCCAAGATAAAAATAATTTTTTAAATTTTTAAAGTTTTAAAATTCCACATATTTTAAGGTATGAGTTTTTTTTCAATGTGATTAATAGGTCTTTATTGACACACTCCCAACTCCTTGAAGGACTCAAATGTGAATCCCAATATAAAAAAAATTGAAGAGTAAGGAGTCGAAACACACTCCCTGGCTCGTAGCATTTTGGAGGGGTAGAAGGGTGTGCTAGAGCTCCAAGATGGGATTAGGAAGAGTTGACAAGCTTCACTCACTCACATGGACCTGCACAAAACCAACGCAAGCTGGTTAATGCATAGTTGGAGCACCCTTGGTGCTAGAACAAACCACGAGCAACACGAACATACAAGACTCACCACAGCCTAGGCTTGAGGGAAGCCACCACCTTCCCCCTTATAGTATACTTTACACCTCTCCATAGGGCCCACATCTAAATGGCTTTTTGTCCTGAAATTGTGGGAGTCCCGAAATTGCTAAGGTTGGGATTCCCGTGACTTTGGGGTGCCATAACTTTGCATGCAGATTTCAAATTGAGATGAGGTCTAAAGCAAAGTTGTAGCCCTCGTCAAGAGCTTTCCAAAAATATGTCGCATGCCATCTACGCGCACGGATTTCGAGTCGAATCTTGACTTTTATTGGTTGAAAATCAAATTGCCAGTTTGACTCCCGACCCTTCTTTTGACCATAATTTGTGTTTTAGATGTCCAAATGGGCAATGCGAGCCCATTTTAAATATCTAAGTTCCAAGAGCTTTCCATTGATATAAATAACTCTTCAAACCATTGAGTTTTGACCCCTGTAATTGCCTTTTGAAGATTCAAGAATCCACTAGGATTCCAACTCCCCAAAGTGGAATTCCTTTGGGGTGTGAGGGTTCATTCCCTTACACCTTCTCAGGAGTATGTTGTGCAACTCCTGGCTTCCCTCTTGGCCCGCAACCTTGTAAACCTTTGCCTTGGTCATAAGCCCAAAGCTAAGGTTGCGACATTTATCCTCTTGATTTTTTTCCCGTCAAATGTATTTTATTATATGATTCGTTTTGATAGTCCTTTACAAGATTGACTTTTATTTGACACCATAGGCGTTCACTTTTAGAGGTCCTAGATCAAATTTAAATTAAAAATTTCATCAAATGGACTTTTGGTTTGAATTCCTTGACATTTACATGAATGAAAAAAAAAACTTATCATGATTACCATGGCTTTAAATGACAAAACATAAATATTTATCCAATTTTACCTATTTTTCTTTGCGATTTAATGCCATTTTTGGTTCATTGAATTGTGATTACACCCCACCAACACTAATTTCAAACACCCTTATTGCTAATTTGATTTTTTTGTAAGTTTTTGTTTGAATTTTACCCATGTATGACCAAATTTAAGGTTTAGGTGTTGCGTTTTCCTTACTTAATCGATAACTATAATTTTTTCACTTAAAAGCAAAATCAACAATTTGTTTATAATTTTGGTTTTATGTTTTCATTTTTAAAAATTAATAATTGATTGGTGAAAACCACCAAATAATAACCAATTGTTTCTCAAATTTATGAAAATTGGCATAATGAAAACCAGTTAAATGTTTTTAATAAAAATATTGATACCTTCACTCGATGTATAAATTATTTTTATAAAAAATTAAATGAAAATTGGAACCTTTTGTAATCCATTTTGTGGAAATTGGCTATAGTGGGTATCAAAAAATGATACCTTCCCAACACTAATTCATACCCTTTTCAAATGTGCATGTATGAAAAACTTGCAATTGATGGTTTTTTAATAGGAACAAAAAACAAAAACCTAACCCTAAAAGGTTTTTGAAATTCCTAAAAATCTAGTAATTAGACATGGTTGGTATTTGAAATATAGAACGCCCTCCCAACATTCCATTGAAATCAATGTTATGGGCTAGTTGAATTTATATGGGTTCATGTTGTAAAATTAATATTGCATAATCAAATAATCATCAATTTTGGATCTTTTAAAAAATCAAAGAATTGTTAATCTTGGTTATATCAAAATCATTAGAGAAGTAATTGTTTTCATGAAAGGATTACTAATGAACTTGTAGTTTTATAGCCGGTTACTTGATTTTTTCAAAATTTCAAGAATTATGATTATAATTAAAATTGGGTCTATTTTTTTGGTTGAAAATTGAATTCTGAATCTAACAAACCACCCTAATAACCATTGTGGTTTGTTCCTATTTCTAATAGCCACCTAACATTAATTTCAACCAATGTTGTTTTGTTAATATACAAAAAAATCAAGATATACTTCCAGATAATGGCCGAATATGTATAAATGCATATCTACATTTTTTGTTCATTTTGATATTCAACTTTAAACACAATTGTTAGATGCCTAATGCAATGTTTTCATTATGCATAACCTTATTTAGACTAACACATCAAGATAAAATAGACATTTGTGGAAATGGCATTTTGACAATCTGGATATGTAATAGATTTAAGGTTTAAGTCATTTAAGGTTTAAGTGTTAGGAATTAAGGTTTTACAAAAATGGTAATGCAATTGAGTGTGTGTGCTTTCACTACTTTCTTTGAATGCACAACACATGCATACACATGGATTTTAGATTGCTTTACTTTCTTGGAGTGCATCTGAATACCACTTGGTGTTTGGCATTTCCATTACTCTTATTTATTTGAGTGCAAATGTGCATTTTGTATATTTTGTAGCATTGCGAATTTCTTTGTTAAAGAAATTGACATTGTCATTGTGCATTGTGTGTGAGTTTGGGATTGATGTTGCACGCATGTTCATTTCTCGATATCAACATTGTGCACATCTCATTGGAATCTTTGAGTGCGTAGTGCATAGACATAGATGGATTTCAACTGCTTTGCTTTTTTTGAATGCATCTAATTGTGTGCACACTTTGCATTATGTGTAAATTCAGTATCAACATTGAACACATGTTCACTATTTGGTGTCAACATTTAGCACAACTCATTATAGTCTTTAAATGCATAGTGCATAATGCATAGTGCATAAACACACATGGATTTCAATTATTTTGCTTTCTTTGAGTGCATTTGAATGTGTGCACATTTTATGACTTTGCAAATTTCATTGTTGGTGAATTTGGTGTTGACATTGTGCATTGTGGGGGAGTTCGATAATAACATTATATGCATGTTCATTGAGTTTGGTGTTGAACATGTGTTTCAATAAATGTGGCATCAACACGAGTCTACTTGATAAATTCAACAACTCAAAGAATGTAATGTCATAACCCTAGCCTTGGGCTCACGACCAAGGTAAAGGTTTGCGAAGGTGCGAGCCAAAAGTGAAGCTTGAGAGGCACATTTCATGCTCCCAAGAGTGTGAGAGAATGTGAGGGAACGAACCTTCACACTCCCTAGGGAGCTCCCACTTTGAGAATTGGACTCCCAATGGACTCCCGAATTAAAAAGCAATTGTAAGGCTCAAAACTCATTTGATTAAAGAGTTCTTTATATCATTGAAAATATCTTGGAACGTGAATGTTTAAAATGGGTTCTCATGACACATTCGGGTATTTCAAACACATGTTATAGCCAAAAGAAATGTCAAGAGTCAAATTTGACTTCTGACCACTAAAAGTCAAGAATTGCCCCAATTTCTTTGCGTGCAGGTGACGTGCAACTTACCATTGGAAATATTTCAATGATGGTTATAACTTTGTTTCAAAGCTCACCTCAATCGGAGATTTTCACACAAAGTTGTGGGCCTCCAAAGTTGTAGGAGTCCCAATTTTGGGAATTTTGAGATTCTCATTTAGGAGCCCTGAGACAAAATGACATTTGGGTGTTGGCCCATGGTTAGGCACAAAGAATACTATAAGGGGGAAGGTGGTGGCTTCCTACAAGTCTAAACTGTGGTGAGTCTTGTGAATCTGTGTTTGCACGTGGTTCATCCGTGCACCAAAAATGTTTCAACTCTGCACTAACCAACTTGTTGTTTGGTTTATGCATGTTCGTGTGAGTAATTGACTTGCTTAATCAATCTTCCTAGTCCCCATCCCGGGGCTCCAACACATCCCTCCACCCCCAAAGTGTTACGAACCAAGGAGCGCACCCCAACTCCTTTTCCTTCCACTATATTCATTTTTGGACTTGAAGTTGAATCCATTAGGGAACTTGGGGGTGCGTTAGGTAAGCTCCAAACTTTTTTTGTTTTGTTTTTGTTTCATAATTCAACTTTTGGTATTTAAAGTCTTAATGTGTTTGGTATTTTTCATAGGTTTTTAAGTGAAGTCACAATTCAACAAGCCAAAAAGGGTGTCAAATTGTAAAGAAAAATAATCAAAATTAGATAAATATTTATGTTTTTCCATTTAAAACCATGGCAACATGGCAAGTTGTTGCTTTTTCATTCATATGAATGCCAAGGAATTAAAATTAAAAATCTATTTAATGAAATTTAAAATTTAAGTTTTAATTTTAGACCTTTGAAAGATAACACCTATGGCATTAAACAAGAATCAATTTTGCAAAAGACTGTCCAAAGCACTCACATAATAAAAACACATTTGATGGGAAAAAAATTAAGAGGATAAAAACCTATTAGCCACATTGAAAAAACATTCATACTTCAAAATATGTGAACTTTTAAAATCTTAAAATTCAAAGAACTTTCAAAAATTGATTTAGAGTTTTAGGACTCTGAAAGTCCTTTACCACATATAAATGAAGTATAATCTATATGATGTGTTAGAAAAAGTTGTAGATTATCATAAAGGAAAACATAAAATTGTAAAAAATAAATTTTTGGTTATGATTTGATTTTTCATTTTTATAAACATAACCTTAAATTTACAAGGAATCATGAGGTTTCAAAAAACTCATTTTCATTTGAAAATGATGTACCAAAAAATTGTCATGTACTGGGACAACTATAAGCATTTATTATAACAAATTGCAAAAAACATTGCTCCACAATTCATTTGTATGAAAAAGTTTTTTTGGGAAAAATGATATGTAGTCCTTTCTTAAAGTAATCATGATGGTTCATTGTCTTTTGTTTGCACCCTTCTATCTTCAATGGTTGAAAAGCTTCAACAACTTTATTTTGGGTAGAATGTGGCTTAAGGTTTAATGTGTTTTTTTTTGGTTTAGGTTTTTGTCTTCAATGGTTAACAAACTTTAGCAAAATTATTTTGTTGAAAGTGTGGGTTTAATGTATTTAATTTTTTGGTTTAGGTTTATGTTTTCAATGGTTAAAAAGATTAAGCAACCTTGTTTTGTCGAAAATGTCGGTGGAGTTGATGTAGATGTTACATCAATTACCCTTACTCAATTTTGATCTTTATCACTTTCAGATGTTGAAAATGTGCATTTGGAATCTAATAACAAATTGTCAAATATTGATGTTTCACAACTTGTGGCTATAAAAACACAAGTTGTGGCTTAAAGACTTCATAGTTGAATGTTTATATGTTGGGGATTATTTGTTGTTAATGATGGCCTACATGTGGATTTGGTGAATCCGTAACTACTGTAGTGCATAATATGTAAATTTAAGCAAACAACTAATGATGTTTTGGTTCGAAGATCTATTGTGCACAAAGGTTTAATTAAATACTACAAAGTTAATGGGATAATTCCCATGACTATTTATGTGCAAATTGCACATTCAAAGTTGTTTGTTTTGAAGGAATAATAATTCAATGACATGGAAAATTTTGTTGCAATTCATGGTCAACAACTAGCAGAAAAAAGGACAAGTCTTTTTAGCCATATTATTATTGGATTTTTTGGTGCCACAAACCCGTACAAAAAAATGATGAGCAATAGTAATAGTTTTCGAAAGATTTAGTGTTTTATACTTGCAAGGGTTATAAGCCTAAATGTTTAGTTGTGAAATCATTTTGGCTTTGAATGTTAGTTCTATGTCAACGCCCTTGTGTTCAATTTCCATCTTAATTTTCTTTTGTGGAAGAAATGTTGTTTCCCATGGTCAAAAAGACCATGGACCAACAACATGTTTTGCTAAGTCTTACATCAATAGTAATAGCATTTGATAGTTTTGATTTGTGGATGTCTTGCAATGATGTGGATACTTTTGATTTGGTTATCAATTTTTTGAATGACACTTAGGTCCCCATGCATATCACTATGGGGTTATTTGAAATGAATGAAACAATTAAACAATCCATGGCTATACAACTTTGGTATTTGTTGGAGAAATTTGGTTTGTTACACTAGATGATTGTTTTTGTAAAAGATGAGGGCACTAATTTGACAATTATAATAGCAATTTTACATTCTATCATTGATTATGAACCTTTGAAGATTCGTAAGGTTTATGAAGGCACATGTTTTAGACATGTGATGTCTAAGGCCTATTAGTATGCTACAAATGACAACAAAAATTTATGTTGGGCTGGAACATGTAAATGTGAAAGATGCCGAGGTTGGTTTATAAAAAACCATTACTTGGACCAAAAAGTTTACAATAGGGAGGGAAAAATGGGAACATGCTTGTGCTGAAAGTGGGATGTAACATCAAAAATTAAAAATTCCTGTGAAAACCAAATTCACCAACAACGTCATTATGTTTGAAAAGATTTTTGAGTTTAAGAATAACATTATTCCTTATTATGGCAAGCAAAAAATTATGGCTTAACAATCAAAAGCACCTAAAGACCAAGTGTGGGTTATTATTAAGGTAATCACATTTGCTTTGAATCTAATTGTCTCAACATGTGGATGAAAGCACATTAAAGTGTCACATTTTGGATGTCCAAGAATCCATTTTTCGTAGTTTTAAAATTTTCAATAATATTTTATTCCAATTGATATGTGCAAATGATGAAATGGGATTCATGTCAAAAATCATTTCATACATCAAAACATTATGTTAAAAATTCATGGTCAAATATTTGGTATTCAATTGTTATAGACTTTTAAAGTTATACACAAACACGTCTGGTCAAGGATAAATTAATTAAATTCAATACACCTTGATATAATGTCCTTTATGAATAAATCACTTGATGGAACATAATTTTATGGAAAATTGATATTAAATAAGACAATTTGAAAAAAAATTGCTGATTAAAATTTGGGATGTATACCAAATATGAAGCTTTTGAAGGAAGTTTTTCATTTGTTGAAAATAATGATTTAGATGTTCATATTTGTAGTATAAGATGGCCCATTTGATTCAAAGTATCTTTTTTTACCTATTTTTGTCGTACTTTCCTAATGTATTTTATTTCATAATGGACTAAAAATGAACTATCACAATGTGTTATTTTTGTTTCACACTAATGTGTTTTCACCTTTGTGTGTTAAATCAATCCAAGGGCCATTAATTGTTGTTAGATGCCTTGACAATAATTATCACATTGATTATGAACATGTAAGTTAAGTTGTTGTAGCTTTAAAACTTGTTTAAAATTTTTGAGCCTTTTGAAGCAAAAATCTTGCTTCTGTACAAAAATATCTGACAAGGTTATAAAGGTGATCAAACCTTTTTTGGATTTCTTGAGGTCTTTGATGCATGGCATGCTCACAACATGATGATTATCATGTTGGATCCACATTTCACAACTTTGTGGAATATGGAAAGTTTGGTGGAATGCTAGAATGCAATCTGATTGGCATCTAAATATGATGCCAAGGTTGTGATTCCTCTTTTGATGGTGTGTATTGAATAGCTAAACCCCAATACCATTGCATATGTTACAATAATTGATGATGTGAGATTGGAACTTGAAGAAAATATGTTTGGAGTGGGGATTTCAATTGAAAAATCTTTTCGAGCATTAGTCACTAGAAAGTTGTTTTTGTTCAAGAAGCTATTTATTTTTTTATCTACATGTGCAAGTCCACTAACTTTGTGGTGTATGCATGATGGTGAATTTTCAAATGTGGATTTTCTTGCAAAATAGATTCTTGAAATCTCAAGTTCACAAAGAGAAACTAAATGGGTTCTTTGTCTTATTGGGGTGTTGGCAACTTTAAGGTGTCATTATTTGCAAGTGGACAACACGGATTAGATTATTACTATTGTGAAAAATTGGCTTGATGATCCACATGCCAATCGCAAACCAAATTTTGGAATATTACTATTTTAAAGAATTGGCTTGACGATCCATGTGCCAATTACAAGCCAAATTCAAACTTCAAACATTACTTGATAGCATAAAAACTTTTAGCAAAGGATAACTACAATTTGATTGAAAAGCATAATTTTTTTAAAGAATTGCAAGTTGATGCTAACTGACATTATGGGTTGGGGTGTGGTTGGGTCAAGAACATGGGTTGCAATTGAGAAGAGTTCTTCATAGAATGAAGTTCTTCAATTCCCCCACAAGTTTTGGTTTGATTCTCAAAAACTAGGTTCTTTGTCGCAAATTGTTTTTAGGCAATAAAATCAGAAAATTGAGATGCATAACCTTGGTGCATATCCATCATTTTTAAGAAATTAAAAACCAGCATATTCATAACCATCAAAATGAAATAAAATAAAATAATGTGCAACCAGATGGTGTAATAGATTTCAGATTTTTTTGAAATACATATTCTTCTTCTTTTAAACAAATGGGTTTATACTTTATTCGTATTTGCAGGATAGTCTTAAAATGTGAGAACCAGACAACACTAGTATATATCAATTGGTATATATCAAGGATCCTACCAGGCTGGTACCAATGGAGGCAATATCAGGCTCATATTCATATTGCCCTCAATATCACTGAGGAAATATTAATATCAACCTCAGATTGACCTTGTCCTAGCATTTGATGCAATACCAGCATCAAATTAGGGCACCTTACTTTTCTTGTTGATTGGAGAAATCCGCATAATCACCTTGTCTGCATCCTGTCTTTGGGCCTCCTTTCACCGGTTAGCCTAACCCCTCATTCAGTGTTATCCGTCAAGTAAGGAAATTTTATTAAATGTGGGTATGAAATGCTGAAACTCAGCATTTAGTGCACAAGGTTCGAGAGGAATAATAGTAGCTGTACAGGTAAGAGCACTGAAAATATAAGTGGCAGCAGTGGAGGCGCTCACGAAAAAAGAAAGACAAGGTGAAACTCAGTTTACCCCCAAACTTGATGGTTTTTTGAGTTTCACTCTTCCCCCCCGCCCCTCTTGAATGCTAGTGTACTTTTATGCATGTTTCTTTTTTTAATCTCACCCTCTTTATGACCAAACTCAGGGTACTAGTGTTTTGTTTTCATTACTTCACAGACAACTCTATTATCATCAAATAAGCTTCAGGTTTTGGCAATGAATTGGAAACCTTGAAATTGAAGGCAAGGTTTCCAATTGCAGTTGAATCGGGAAATCTTAAAATCTATGATGCATTGTATGGAATGATTACAATTCAGGATAATGAGGTACACTAGTACCAAATTCGGAAGGTTTCATTTTCCCATTGATATGGAGAATCATGTCCCAAGTGTTAATCTATTATTATATGCATAATAATCAATCGTGCATTGAATTGTGGGCAATTCTCATTGAAGATCAAACTAGGTGAAAATGAGATTAAATTATTGATACTCTATACTTGATATCTCTCACTATTGTTCATCAAGAAGAACATAACAGTAGCCAACCTAATCAAAGTTGCACCACTGAAATCAATGGTATATGGAGCTTCACCAAATGTTTAATATCAGTTTTTGCCTGATTTGCAAGTTTTATAAGGTACCTACCATCCATTCCTGAGTGGTATGTGAAAAGTCAATACTATACCGAGAGTGGTTCAAACCAGTGTTGGGTGGGTACCAAGTTGGGAAACCTTGTATATATAGATTGATATTGGTCTTGGTATCAAAGAATCCAAGCAGCTTGGTATGATCAGAGGCAATACCAGCATGATACGAATACTTGCCTGGTAAGAACATGAGGTAATACCAGCTTCTGAAGGAACAGGGCTGTACTAGTCTCACTACTAGGTCTATAATAGTCAAAAATCAGCCTTGAAACCCTAACAGCAGGACCAGGCAGGTATGAAAGTTCCAAAGCAAATCCAATAGGTACTTGTGTTAACCTGGGACGTAGTAATTTAAAGAAAGTTGTAAATTCGGATTTGAAAGCATGACCAAGCAAAAAGGACCAAAGTGAAGGGAAGTCTTTTTAGGAGAGCCACTCATGTAAAGTAGCACTCTAGGGCCCCCTGGCCCCAGGCCTTCCAGAATTAAGGGGCCTGTGAGGCCTTTCACAAACCTCCAATTGTGGGGCATTACATGGCATAAAGAGCTAGCCCAAATAGCTTTAATGACGGAGTGACATGAGCAGCTGCTCTCATTGTGATGCAAGAAAATCCAGCAATTTGGCAGCAAACAGAAATTTCAGTTAGTTGTTTATGAATAAGTGAACCATCATAGGAAGGAGCGTTGTGAAAAGCAGGTTTCTGATTTTCTCAATGTCATTAGAGTTATCTGGAAAGTCACCCTGTCTGTAGGCCTGGTTTCACCTCCTATCCCCTCTTTCAGTGGTATCCGCAAAGTAAGGTAATTGTATTAAATTTCAGCACGAAATGCCGAAACTCAGCATCTAATGCACAAGGTTCGAGAGTAATTATAGCAGTTGTACATGTAGGAGCACTGAGAATTATGTAGCAGCAGTGGAGGCGCCCACGAAAACGGAAAGACAGGATGAAACTCAGTTTACCACCAAAATTGCTGTAAAAACTAGTCTGGGCCCAGTTATTTCGTTTGTCCAAATATTCACTCCTGGTTACAAGTTTGATGGCCTATTATGCGAAAACTGACCGTTCTTACCCGGTAATAATCGCAGGAGTCTACCCATAATTCTATTGTCTTTTGATCTAGTTCTTTGGTTTTGTATTTCCACCGTTCAAATTGTACAGTGGATCCCTATAAAAAGTTGTCGGTTTAGTAAGTTTTCCATGGAGCCCTTGAAGTTTTAGATTCTTGCAAATTGAATTTGGCACAATTTATGGATACTAACATCACCCAATGTCAAGCATATTGGGTTTTTCATTTTTACATGGTTGATTGTGGTTGAAAAGTTTTCCAAATGCTCCTTTGCAAAGTATGCACCAATTCAACCCACGAGTTATTCGGCAACATCATGATGATTGTCCTTGAAACTATTGACCCGTTCTTTTCTGACCTTCTTGCTTGGAATTCTCAAGAGCATTGTTCAATGCCCAAAGGTGCCAGGCTTCTACTTGCAAACCTGCATTTTTCAACATCCAGGGACACTTACAGCAGGTCAATGATGGAAAAAAGCTTCAAGCAAAAGAAAAGAACTGAATTATCTCAGGTCTTATGTGCGAGGGTAAAGCCCTAGGTGACAGCATTCCCAACATCAGGGGCCTAGGACAATGCAGTAGCAGAGTCCATTGAGCCCCGCATTTTTTGGAATGTCCCCACATGTGGGTATTGTAAAGCACAAGGCAATTTGTTATCATGAACCTAAGCATGTGTAGATCATGAGGTGTAAAAAGGGGAGGGTTTCTATGGCTACTCCTTAAGACCGGGATGGATCTTATGCCTAGTCTTGCTCCTACTCCTAAAGAGGAGGAGTAAGATCCCTCCTCTTTTCTAGAAGGGCTGCATAAATCAAGATAGGTGTTTGTTTGTTTGGATGTGACCATGCCATAACCTTCCCAAATTGTGAGGGCTTTCTCTTTGCTTTTGGTATTGCTTAAAGGCTTTCAACAAGGTGATGTTCATGTTTGTTGGTTCGTAATTTTCAAATTAACATAGCAAATGTCATTGAATTCAGAATGATTTCCAATGCTGAAAATCAAATTAACAAGGTAATGTAACAAAGTTCTGTAAGAACTCAGAAGTTAAGCCCACTTTGACCGTTATACATTGACCAATGGCACATGACAAGTCCACTCTTATTCATGAATATAGTGTGCCCTCCAAAATACAAATAGGAAGTTTGTCTAAGTGTTTTGCGGTCATTTTAGAAATGGCAAATATAATACCCTAGTTGAATAGCAGGTTCAACCAAAAAAAATTTAATAAAATCATATATATACATATATAAGACATTCTGAAATTTTCAACAAATGTTTTTCTCGAAGAAATTGCTTTTGTGAGGGAAAATGAACCATCTTTTGGAATATTTGAGAATATTTTATTCGTTGAAATAAAGCTTTCAAATTTTAAATAATTATTCGATGGAAACTTGACAAACCTGCTATTAAACTATGGTAATTAAACTTCAAAGTATCCTTCCCCAGACTTTAACCACGGTGTAATGGTGCTGGAGTCTTTTTTGAAGATGAGACCAAAAAGAAACAGAAGACATATGGCAGGATCCAGACATACAAACTTTTGATCAGACCAGACCAGACCAGACCAGACCAACAACCGCACCATCAGACTGCAGTTGCAAGACTGGTTACTATTGAAGATCCATGAGCAGAAGGAGAAGAAGGACACCACTCTGTTGCATTTTTGTCTGGCCCCATCTTCCTCAGTCATGCTACAAGGTATGGGAGGGAGCTAAACTCCAGACCCAGAAATGAGTTCAGAAATGAGTTGCTCTGCATGAAGAAGATATCTCCAGATTTCTGGCAGACTATAGACTATTTACTTTGCACGGCCTGAAATACCACAAATTTCAGACACTACCACCAGTGTGCTTGCTGCACACGAACTGACTGCAGCACACACGGACTTACTTAAGTTTCATCGAGGATTGCTCCAAGGTTGACACTCACACAGAGAGAGAGAGAGAAAGAGAGAGATGTATCAGATCTGACATTGTTGTTGTGGCTGACTAATTCTCAGTCTAGAGCAGATGATGGGCAAATGGCCATTGTTGCGTAGAGCTAAAACTATAGTTTGAGCATCTCCACCCACACCACCTATTTGGCCCTTTACCAGTAGTAGTGTTTATCACATTTGACAAACACAGGTGTAATTATTTCCTCATTCCTAGTGTTTTGTCTTTTGGTAAATTTATTGTCACTGGCAACAAAAAAATTGTGATCCCCTAGGTGTGGATCATACAAAGGATTTTTGTGGGAAAAAAAGTGCACCAAAGTCATCAGATTTTGAGGATTTTCTTTCTTTCTTTTTGAAATTGTCATATTTAGACGATAGGTTCTAGCAAATTGCCACAACATAGTAGGATTTTTAATTTTTTTTTAAAAATCTTTTATGACATGTAGTTAAATTTGGCTAATTCCTCTTGTGAGGTTAATGATGATGTTATGAAAAGGTTTTGGTACACCTTAAAAAATTTCACCCTGTGGATGATTGCCACATGTAAACATGAAAGATTTGACAATATCAAAAATGAGAGACTATTTAAATGCCACAAGCTGGGCCAATCATTATAATTAGCCAATCAAGAGCAATATTTTTTCTTATATTGAGATGATTGTATTGAGTGCATATTTACAAGTCCAAGCTCAGTTTGATGCTATTGAAAGGTTTTTCTTCTTCATCCAAGGTATTCTGGACAGGCCACTGGAGATCCTCGAAGACCCATGAATCCAACTTTAGAAGCTCATATATGAAACCATTGTTTTGTACACATTTGTGCTGATTTTCAGTTTCATCACCTATACTTTTTTAGTAGATTACAGCTACATTTTTTGCCAATTTTTCAAGTGTGAGCAAATTGCAAAGAGAGAGGGAGACAGGGTTGCATTTTGAAAACTCTCATTCTTCATAAAGATCTGCTATGGAATCCTTTTGTAAAGCAACCGAAAAAGGCAAGCTGATATGAGTAGAAGGCTTTCATTGCCATGAATTTCACTTTTGCTGTCTCTTTGCCAGTTTTGCAATGGTGCACAAAACCTGGATGATTGAATTTAGCTCATCCCCTACATGAGAATGCTATTTTTCTCACACAAAAATCCACAGCTCACGACACGCTTGACTCATAATAATGTATGCCATATATGTTATTACCTAATTTCAAATTGTCATTTTAACATAATGTATATGTCACTATAAACATTATATGTTATACATCATATTGGGTGAAAACACAAAGTTTACCTCACGCATGTGTCATCAGTTGCAACTTTTGTGTGAGAAAATTCACATTCTCTTACAGTAAGTACATCTGTTGTCTGAATTTCACACATGAAGCCTGAACTGGGAACTATCATTATTAACCCTATTACTTTGGAGATTAGATTACAAGAAGTGGGAATGAATACTATTATGTCACAGGACAAATTTCTTATATTACCCTCTTGTGAAGACCTTTTTGAAGAATTTGTGTTTGAAGGGCACATTCCTCACTGTAACTTTTTGTGCACAGAGGTGGGTCTTTCGTTTTTAAAACACTCAGCCTCTTTTTTCTTAATTGCATACTTGTGATACCCAGTGGGTATCTTCCACGTATCATGGGGACAAAAATCACACAGGTCTTCTTTACACATGTTAAAGAAGCCCACGGCCTCAGGCTTTACCTACCACTTAAGAAGAGCCAGAATCAAGCAAGAGGCCCAAGAATTTAAATGCAGCTTCACAGGAAAGAGTGTGCCTCTTGTACTATGTTCAGCCCATGTGTCGTGCAAGAAAATGTTTTAATGATCAAAGCTCTTACAGAAATGGCAAGTACTCAACCATAGTGATGATGATGTGTTGGAACCCCCAGGTTCTACTGACCCTGATGTGCAAGAGCTGAGTGTTGTCATACCCACCAATTGCAAAGACCTTTTTTACTTTCTGAGCCAGAAGCTCCTGATGTCAAGAGTCCTAATAAGACTCCCAATTAGTTCCTGACCCAATGAGTCCTTGGGGATTACTAAGAGACCCTTTGTCCCCTGATATAGTAGTTCAACTGACCCTGTGAGATTTGGTAGATCTTTGGTGGATCTCTTACTTTGTAAATGTTGTTACAGAAATTGCAGGGCTCTGGGTCTGAAAGGTCGACAACTGCCCATGGTGGTCTGTTCTTTCCCATTAAGATAAAACATTTAGAGCATCTACACCGATGCTCAGTATGTAGCCCTGCACAATCTGAGCTTGCACTGGATGCGGTGTAGCAGGCAGATCCAATGGATCCAGTAGAAGACTCCTGCGACCCTGGAAAAATCACAAGTTCCAGATCCCTTGAGGAGCCCCAGAAGAGTCTAGTATGTGGAGTCTAATATGTATTTATTGACTGCTCCCTGTTTTCTGACTGGCTACATAGTTTGATTGGTCCAGGTGGGTTGCTATTAGAAATCTCCCACCTATTTGCAGCCCTGGTTCTAGTTTTAGCGGTGAGGCTGAAAAAAAGTGAATGACTAAACTATGGATGTGAGAAATGTTTTTGCAGGGTCACATACTCAGCACCCCTGGAGATGCTCTTAGACCTCTCTGAGACAGGGATTTTCCCCTCAATTTTGTGATATCAAAATTACAACAACATTAGAAACTTAGTCAACTTTGCAGCGCAGGCAAAAAAAAAAAGTTGTTGAAAAAACGACAAAAATTTGTGGAGAAAAAAAACACTGCTCTGAGCTCTTTGGAAGTAGAGCTGCTGCCTTCAACTTGTCTCACCAACACTCATTTCACATGTAATCTATATACATAGATTGTGATCTCCCAGGCAGATTGTAACTTAGCTCACATTAGCTCCACACCAAGAGTAGTAACCAAAGTGTTGGGTGGTGCTCTCTTTTTGAAACAAAGAACACCGATGGGCTAGGGTTGGGTACATGGACCCTGTACCAATAAAATGGTTATCAAAAATCAAAGAACTGACTTTGACCCATAACCAAAGTTCTCCAAAACAAGACAAAGAAAACCAAAGAACAGGTCAAAGAACCTACCTTGAAATGCCAGTTCTTTGAGGAACCCTGGCAGTGCTTTGGAAATCTCCCAAAACCCGGAGTCATGTGTTGTTTTATTTTGGAACTTTTGAGAAACCAGAAATGGGAGGTTATAACAAAATCAAAGAATCGGCCCAACACCTGTACCTAGTTACACATTCCTCAGCACTGCACACAAATCCCAATTGCACAATACAAGTATGGACTGTAGTTGTCCACAAAACCAACTTCAACTAAAACCAAACTTCGGACTTCAACTTGCGGATATGGGTAATAAGACAAGAAACATATACAGAAGCAAATTCTTTCTGCTATTTGTCAGCCCTGCATGAAAGTACATCTCTGGCAAGTTTGATCATGGCTTGTGCACCTGTCTGCCTTAGCTAATGAGAGGGAATTGAGAGCAAATATTGGACAGGTATTATCAACATCACAGTTTCTTTCTTATATTTGTATAATAGTTTACTTGAGACTTTGGATGAATTATTATATATTTGTCTGCACCCACCATCAAGAGCTGATGAAATCAGTGGGGACTCTAGTCGGTGGCAGAAGTCATGGCAAAAACTTGTCACATGACATAAGGTGATGGTGTAACACTTCCAACATTTATGTGATTATGATCAACACTCATTTGTAGACTTATCTTCAAAGTACACTTTTATCATTGACACTCATGAAGTTATGACTACAATCAATTTTCATGTTATATTGTCAAAGCATTTGGAGAGATTTTCTAATGTATTTATCCAAAGTCTGTGGCTTCAACTGGTCTTTGTAATGGTGTATTATGTTATTCAAAACAATTAATCTCTCAAGTTATCTAGAGTTTATGGTTTTGAGCAATCCATTCTGTATGTAATGTTATAATTGTGCTATTCAAATTTGTCATTGTCTTAATACCCTTTCAGAAATAACATGAAAATTGGCACAATAGCATGTTCTCTTTCATTGACTATCTTACTTCAATCTTAATAATTATTTCACTCTTTCCAAGAGCCACCTACATGGACATGAAAAGACACATTAACAATGAAGTTATCAGCATTTTGCATTTGGAATTTTTGAAGAAATTCAACATCTCAGATCTTAATTAATTTATGTCATATCTAACCATAAGGTAAGGTAATCATATGTTTGACCATGTGTGAAATGTTTACGACATTTTAAATAGTGATAAAAGTTATTTTCTTGATATGTAAATTAACTTAGAAATTGAAACCTCCAAGACTAATGAGATATAACACATGGTTTGAATCCTTATGGGTGTGACCCTAATGAATTGCTGGAAATAGCTTTGATGGATGCAAAAGTTTTACTTCCAAAAAAGTTTACAAAAAGAAAATTTTAAATTTTTGTTAGTTTGGAAATTTTCATGTAGAGTTCATTAAATGTTGGCATCACCTAATTTGCATTCAAAATCATGAAAACACAACTGAACAAAATTATTCAGATATTGGGTCCTACAAGTAAGGCCAAACATGTTATATTACACACATGCCTATTGCTACGAACTGCTGATCTGAAAAATGCTGCTGTGGAAAAAAAATCAGTACATTTCTGTTATAGGTTAAGTGGAAGTAAACTGCTAGTAATTATTATTATTTTTCGTGATTTTTTTTATAATGTAGTTGAAAAGAAATTGGGGGAAAAATCCTGCTATAATCTGACTAATTTTGCTAAATTATTGAATTTTTTCCAATTTCTTTATATCACCAAACTGGATGCAACAAAAAACTTAATCACCTTCCTCATGAAATTCCTACTCTGAAAACCTTACATTTAGATGAGTCAACATAAGGATCCATCCGAATTTTGCAGCACATTTTTTTGGCTATGCCTATAAGGGGGAGAGACAATAGAACAAAGTACTTTTCATTTGGTCCCACATTTTGAATAATGTTCACCAAGTGTTATTCTGAACTATGAGTTGATTTCTGAAAAACTTGGTGAAACATTTCCTATTTTAACTATGGCTAGTTTGAACTTGCTGAAAAGGGGCGGAGCCATTACCCGATGAGCCACTTGTTTATAAAGGTACAACGCCAGTACGCAACAAGCAACTTGTTTGTAAAAGGGTGAAGCCATTACACAATGAGCCACTTGTTTGTAAAGCAAAGTTCAATACATGAATGCACAAACACACAACCTTGAAGCACCGCTTATATGTTTCAATTGTCTTGTGAATAATTCACGGTTGTCAACTCCCAAGATTGCCTATAGGTTACATGATCTGGGGCAGTGGTGACCACACCTGATGTCCTACCAACCCTTCCCTTGTCACCGGCATTTCCTTGTTTTGGAATTCGGGTTTTATTCGAAATCAAGGGGATTCAGGCTTCAGGAATTTGTCAGTACAAGATGAGTTTTCTATGTGTTCATACATTGAAAACTATGAGGAGCTGCAGACACAGAGACAGAGAGAGTACTTTACATGGTGCAATTATCCCCATCACATGACTGGCAAAGGAAAAAAAGGTACAGAAGTCTCTGAAGTGTTGTTGCACTTCACTGTTTTGAGACATGGGTGGGATTGGGAACTTTCTGCTACAACGAATTTAGGGACACTTGACACACCACCCATTAAATGTTTTAAGTGTGTTTTTGTGTCATTTCTTAGTACCCATTAAGAGTTTCGTGTGTTTTTGTGTTATTTCTTATAACCCATTAAGAGTTTTGTGTGTGTTTTTGTGTTTCTATCACCCATTAAGTGTTCTAAGTGTGATACTACACATTAAGTTTTCCAATTGTGTTTTCTGGTTTAAAGTTTTTGTGTTATTTCTTATTGCCCAGGAGAGTTTCATGTGTGTTTTTGTGTTTCTATCACCCATTATGTGTTCTAAGAGTGATACTACAGATTAAGCGTTCCAAGTGTATTTTCTGGTTCAAGAGTGCTTTTGTGTAATCATCCTTAAGTGTTCAAAAGTGTGTTTTTGTGTCATTACCCAACAAGAATAGGGTGGCACCCTTAGAGAAGGAATTACTGAAAGGAGAGCCCACACAAGGCAATAGCCGAGCACTAGCCCAATTCCAGTAATCCTCTCATCTTGCGGTAATGAACTCAGGTGGAGATTTACACAAAGGTGATGCATCAACACAAAGAAAAAAAGAATAACCAAAACAAAAACCAAAGTTCTCACTGTATAATGAAATACCCCACGCAGGAAACAAAATAATTCCCTAGTTTGCAGAGGGCAGATTTCACTTTAGAATGCACCTGCCCTTAACAATAAGAAATTTCCACCTGGTCTTTACATGCTCAAAAGTGTGGATTTTCCTTATCATCCGTCAAATTTTGTTCTGAGTGTATTCTTTTGTGATATTTTTTTTCCATCTGCACCAACACCGACATTTTCAATGTGTAATGATCACAGTAACTTATGATTTTCTTTCCTTGGTTGTGCAATAAGAAACTGCCTTGTCTTTTTTGGTGTCTAATGGAATCTGTTCACAAACGACAGTAGTCAAATAGGGATGTTTTAAAACTATATTTGTCTTAGAACCTGGAAGTAGTAAATTTTTAGCTTATAATTGAGCTTACATTCTTTAACAACAATCCCTGCAGATTGCAACATGATAACGCACCGGCAGAATTTTTTTCAGTCTAGCTGTGGGGCACATTATCAAGCAGAATCTGTCCTCAACAAACAGTGGGGCATTTTGAAAAGCCAAAGGCTGGAAGAGAGTCAAAATACCCCACCTCTTTTCTTTTTCCTTGTATCCACCAGGAATGCCAGAAAAAAATGAAAGAAAAGAAAGAAAAAAAATCTGCCAGTGCTTTACATAGGATGATGCTGTCGGAGGGGTGTACCTATTTCAGGAACACCCCACTTCAAAGCCATAACCCTACACTTCATTCATATCAGATTGTCAAAGTGTAGAAGCATACATCATACTCACAGCCAGAAACTTCTCTTTGTGTTTGCTTGATTTGTATTCTTAACAGGCTCTGTTGGCTTTTCGCTCTGCATTTGCCACACCAAAGAAACTTGTCAAAGCAGGTGCGGAACTACAAAACTGAATCCACTCTTCAAATGCCTCTTCACTCTAAAATTCTCTAATTCCAAAAAACCATATCTTTGAAGACAGGCTAATTGTACTCTGGTATAACATAAAATATGTGAGTGAACATAATTGCAAAAAAATTCAGTTCAAAATTGTCAAGGCAGATTTTAGTTACATCTGTTGCAGGTAATAATGGTCTTTGATTGGACTTGGCCTTCATAAGATCAAGCTAGTAGTGTTCCCACTTTGTAGCTGATCCTGCAAACCTGCAATACATGAAATCTGTGCATAATCATAGTACTGTCAAGAACTCAACCTGTGTCACTGTTTCCATTGAAAAACTGTGTTCCTCTTCATCATTTTCCTAAGTGGAATCACACCCACTGCTGGATAGATATCAGCATTAGCAACTGACAGCAGCAAGTGAAGACCTGGTTTAGGATTAAGTGGTGCTTTGACTGCAAGTGTAAAATACTTTCCAGGTTGTTTGACTAGGCAATCACAGAAAAGATTGATGCCAAAAAAATGGACATCTTTGGCCAGAATTCTCAAAAGAGAATGGAGTTTGGGCAGTCATAAAAGAACCATGAGTATATTTATATAAAAATTGACCAATTTGTACAGTGGGTTTAAGATCCATCACAATTGCAATTGCATATGCACCAAGATTACATAGGTACTTTGTGAAATCTGAACCAGCAGCTGTTAAAAAAACATTATCACCAGCTTGGTACACCTCCAGGAATCAAACAAGTGCCATTTATACTAACTGTACAAGATTGGAGAAGAATCCCATATTAAGAAACTTATGAATCTGCAAGGGTCTTGATCTTAGACCTCTAATGCAGGAAAAAGAATGTCCGCATCATCTAGGTGGGACAAAAGCTCCTGTGGTAACCAAAGGAGGCCAACTAATCATATCTCATTTGAGTTCAATTGAATGCACATGCCAATACTTGGTAATACAGGAAGACTGCACATGTGTGTCATGTTGCGGGAATATCCAGGACACCAACTAAGCACTTCTCCAGAAGGAATTCAGCATTTACCCATGCATGGTACTTCACTGGTTAATTTTTGGTTAAGCCAGCCACATCTATACTTCTCCCTACTTACAGCACAGTTGAGATTTACAACAGGATATTGAAAATATTCTTCTGCTAGCAGCCATGAGTAATCTAACATGCCTCAGAGCTTAGAGCAAGTCCAACCAGTGCTCAGTATGTGACCCTGCAAATTAAATCGGATGAAGAAAAGTCAAAACATGCCAGTTTGGTTCAGCAAAATAGTTTCAGCCCAGCATTTTTTGCACAGTTTGCTGAAGCTGGTAAAAGACACAACAAAGCCTGGTAACAAGTGATGTTCATTGGCTAGATAGTTTGATTGGTTCAGGTGGGTTGCTATTAGTAGTCTCCCACCTATTTTCATTCTCGTTTATTAGAAAGAGCCGCTAAAATGTCCCAGTTCTAGTTTTATGGGTGGGGTTGGAAAAACATAAAGAACTAAACGTGGATGTGAGACACATTTTTGCGAGGTCACATACTGAACACCACTGGAGATGCTCTTAGTGAAAGTAAAACCTTGTAAGCTATCCAATTCGTAACAAGCACAGAAATAAAACACAAAACCATTTCAGACATAGTAATGAGGATACTGAAGAGTGAAGTACAGTCCTTGCCAGCACCTTTCATCAGCATATCCCGCCCTGCAACCATCAGCACCATACATGTTGGTCCCAAATTCAAAAGCAGAATCAATTTGCATTTTCATGCTTGTGCTTATTTAAGCCACCACAATGGAAAATTGAAAGGAGTTCATACAAGCAGTGGGGGGTGACTATTGAAGTTGGAAGTACATGTACAATTTTGGATGAAGTGCTAGGAAATAGCTACGATGTCAAGAGATTCATGTAAATAATCTGTGTGCAAAAAACTTGAGAATCTGGCAAGAAAAATTGTGCACAGGTGGGTAGGTACAACCTCCAGGGTGAAAACGAATGTATGGAGAAATGTTGTAGACACGACCCCGAAGAACAGTCCATGCATCCTCCTCAGTGCAGTGTTCCTTCACCTCTGCTATGGGTATCATCCTCTTGTTTGACTTCCCTTTAAGTCCTGCCATGAGCTCCCTCATCTCAGTATAAACTACTCCATTAAACTCAGCCATTAAATGTCAAATTCTGCAACTAGCAAACCAGCTGAATTGCAGCCTAGCTGAACCTTAAACTAAACCCTACACCTTACATCTGTTTGGGAAAAAACCTACATCTGTAACCACATACAAAGGAACAGGAAAAACTGTGACCCTCTTGGGTGTCAGGAAGACTACTGACAGAATTAGGGTAAAGCAGTGTTTAGGATTCTAGAAAAGAAGCTAGAACACATAATAAGTGTAAACAGACACTCCACAGCACTTGGTTCATGGACTCTATGTTCTTCTTCTTCTTCTCATTCTGAACTTCTTGAGCTGATGATTCCAGAGGAATCAAAATTGACTGTGGCAAATGCAAGCTCCCTCACTGAGATTTGTATGTCTGAGGAGTATGTATAGAAAAGCTTTTATATGCATGGATTGTGAAAATTCATATCTATGAAATTCCTTTTGCAGAGGAATCTCCACAACCAAAGACTTTGAAGGTAACACAACAATTGAGTGCAGTCATAGGTAACCATAGTGAAAGAGTTGACCACAAAAGTGAAGATTGCAGGGATGAGATGCAATGACTAACTACAGACTTCTATGTTATGGGACGGGGTAAAAGACAACAAAAAGTTGCAGTTGAGAGAAAGAGGAGAAAGAGGAGAAAGAGAACCTGCAAGGTCAGGCTCGGTCCGTAGAAGCTTGAGCCATACCATTTGGCTGTAGCCTTTCTCCAGTGGAACTTTGGCCCTAGGAGTTGTTGTAGCTTTAGGGTTAGGGCTGGCAGGAGTGATTTGCACGACCTGCGTAGTAGTAGTAGTAGTAGTAGTAGATGAGGAAGCTGGCTCCACTGCTGCTAGAATTGTGAGTGATTCTATTTGATGGGCAGCTTCTGAAGCAACGTTTATACTCCTTGTTGCTGCCTCATTATTCATCACCTCCTCTTCCTCCTCCTTCTCCTCCTCCTTCTCCTCTTCTGCAGCTCCATTCAGCTTGTGTTGGTCCTCCACCATCTTTATCTTAAGCTCAGAAGCCAAAGGACCCAAGAAGACCTTCAAAATTATGCAGCTATTGCAATTCCTTCCTTGATCAAAATCCAATTTTCAGTTTTTTCTGCTTCAAGAGTCTTCAAGGTAGAGCCTGCTCTAGGGCTTCAAAGCTCCTAACCCTAATTTTTTGGTTGGTATGTATACCGTATAGTACATGGGCACCTTCGGCATAAATTTAAAATTATTTTTCATATTGCCGAGTTTTTTTTTTTTTAATTACAAGAAAATACGTTAGCATTCAACCAAGGGTGAAACTTAGAAAACCATCAATTTTTGTGGTAAATTAAATTTTGTCTTGTATTTTTTCTAAGTGCTTCCACTATTGCTCCATATTGTATTTCCATTACTCCTACATGTATAACTACTATATTTACTTGTGCATTAAATGTTGAGTTTCAGCATTTCATACCCAACTTTAATAAAAATTTCCTAATTTTATAAATACCACAACAAAAGGGGTTTACGGGTGAAAGGAGGCCCAAAGATAGGGTGAGTTTATAGATAAGTTTAATATATACATTTACACTTACATGCCCAAAACATTTACAGTAGGTTGAGTAAGCATGTTTGAAAGATGTTAACAATGATTTTATGTAAGTGTAAGTGTGGGCATTAAAAGTTAGGTATGAATTGGTACCAATATATGTATGTTACCTCAAAATAAATAAAATTGAGGAATCATTCGGATGAAGGAACCAATAGATGAACCTAACTTTGGTTCTAGGTTAAATGGGACCCACCTAGAAATCTAACCTTTGGTTTTTTGATAAAAAAAATTATAACCAAATTCAATTAGGTCTGTTAGGCTTGAAATTTAGAATTGGAACCAAACCAAAATTGTATTTAAAACCCAATTTTTGTTTCAGTTATAAGGTTTATGGCTTTAAAGTTTTTCTTTTTGTATGCTCTTGTGTCTCCATCAAGTTTTTTTGCTTCCTTTAGGGTTTTACTTCTTGTATGTTTCTTATGTCTCCATCAAGATTTTCACCTCCATCACTTGTTGTGAATTGTTTCACAACTTATCACTTACACCTTGCGCTTTACATTTTATCTCCATTTTTTGACACTCTACAGCTCATCTCCATTGCATTGCATTGATCCCCATCACCTCGCACTCTATAGTTCAATTCCATCATCGTATGTTCTATAGCTTTTCTTGATATTTTATCTCTGATAGTGTGAAATAAATGCCCAAAATTAGTATTATACAAATCTTTTATCTTGGTCTCTATGTGCTTTAGATGGGATTGAACTTGGATCCAAACTGGACCAATTTGCACAAAAAAATTTGTAATTGGAGATTTTCCAAGTTCAGGCACCAGAGCTTCCTTCAAACAGATAAATAATTCAGAACCATAATCAAAGGTGCTTTTCAAAACAAAGAACCGGAAAAACATGAGTTCAAGGTTAGCTTGACTGCAATACCTGCACCACCAAAGACACAATTAGGTACTTAGGAATTTAGGTCATCAAATTCAAGGTTCAACTTTTTGAGCTTGATCTCCCAGTAAAACTGCAACCGGGCCGTGTTTTGCCACCCATCATCACCTCTCCATCTTCACACAAAGCTTCAGAGCTTTACTTCTCACAAACAAAAGAAAATACTGGATGTGAAATTCTCTCGATATCACTGTCGCCACCATGCATCTGATCTTGCTTCAATTGAGAAATTGGCAGCTGAACTTCATGTCAAAAGTTTCTTCACATTTTGGCAATCCCCAATCGTCCTCTTGCAGCTCCAGCATTTCCATCAGGTGGGTGTATTGAGATCATTACTCAAACATTGTCTTTGCCAGCTTCTCATCGGGTATTTCTCATATCCATAACTTTATGCAGTCACCGTGTGCAGCTGGCTATTAGATCTTCCACACTGCGGTTCTACAAAACTGAGTCTTAAAGTGAAACTGGAATCAAAGGAAAACACAAGTAAATCCAGTCTACTCTTCTGTTACAAAACATGAGTATGCTTTATCAAATGAAGAGATTTGTCTTTCAACTATTGAATGCACATGCGCCTTGTGCCTCAAATCAAGCTGAAAAACTACCACTTTGAGGTACACTGCAGAACAACAATCTGTCATACTCAATCTTATTTCACAAGCATTTCATGACCTACAGATTACCACTACAAAAAAATCCAAATGTAGAAATTTGATTTCATTCTGGAAGTCTTAATCCCTAACTCTCTCCATTTTTGTGCGAGAGAAACTGTGAAACAAAGATGTGTGGATGGATCAAAAGTGTGAGAAAAACAAAACACACGAACAAACAAAAAACAGCTGCAACAATGGGAGTGGATGGATCAAATGTGTGCACAAACAAACAAGCCAATTGCACAAGCAATAAAATTGATTACCGGAAGGACAGAGATCGAAATTTGCAGCCGTAATCAACTCATGATTCTCAAAAAAATTGAGTACAAAATTGTCCTTGGGAACACTTGAAGTTCTCCTGATGGATCCATGAGATCTGGAGCCAGGTATGAATGAGCAAGGATTGCATACACAGCAGATCCTCGAGCACAACAACAACTTCAATTGAAGAGCAGAAGAAGAAGAAGAAGAAGAAGAAGAAGATTGAGAGAAATGCAAAAAAAAAGAGTAGTAAGAATATATGCAAGAATACAAAAGCTCTTCCTGGAAGAAGATTTCTTCCTGTGGGACAGACTTTTCAAGCCTGTGAAGAAGCTGGAGATTGCTGCTGCTGTTTTTCCTTATGTTGGATCACACCTGTGTCGACAAGATGCGGCACTTCTGCAGCGAGCCAAGGTCCTAGTCCCAAGCACAAGGCATGCGCGATGCCAAACCGGGGACAATTCTTGGCCCACAGAGGCTTGAAATGAATGGTGAGACATATCTTCCCACCTCTGTACATCTTGGCAGTCTTGCCGTCAAGCTCCGGAAGCTCGAGCTCCGGGGCCGTGGCCGGATACGTGACAGGGATGTCGAACTGCAGATCGAACTCGTATCGCAGCAGATTGTGCACGTACCAGCACTTGCCTCTCCACTTGGTGCCGTCGGCGTTCGGCGCAATGCGGAACCAGTCGCTGTCTTTGGCTTTGTTCATCTCCATGTACTTGATCAGCGCCATGAACTCCTCCTTCCTCCTCTGCGTCCATGCTTCCCCATCTCGCGGCCCCGCTCTTGTCGTCAGCAACGGTATCTTCGCTACTGTCGATTTCGTGTTCACGTCCCATCCCTCCATCAATCCTCCCTCCTCCTTCTCCTTTGTGTTCTTGTTCTCGTTCTTCTGCTTGTGATTCAACCTCCAAGACTTCTTCTTATTTTTCGTATCTTCTTCTTCTCCTGATCTTTCTAACTTCGGCAAATGTGCAATCTATCTCTCTCGTCTCGTCTTCTGCGAGGCAGCAGATCGACAGTTCTCGGAATGGAAAACTGGAGCAAATTGCACGCGTTTTCTCGAACTCCAAACCTAAGATTGTCGAACCTGGAGGGATCCAAACCTGAAGAAGATCGGAAGACCAGGTGAGACACACACACACACACAAAAGAGAGATCGAGAAGGGGAAGAAGACTGCCGTGTGTAGAGGAATATTGTGTGTTTGTTTGTCGTTGCACAGATCGAGCTTTGTGGCGATGGCATCAGGGTTTGGAATCAACGGCAAGAAGGGACGTTGCTATGATGTTTGGATGGATTTCAGTGACTGCATGACGCATTGCGTCATGCCTGCCGAGTGTACTGCCCTCCGCGACGATTACTTTGAATGTCTCCACCATCGCAAAGAGGTTCCCCTCTCTCTCTCTCTCTCTCATACACACACACTCTGGTTTTCAGGCATTAACTATATCTAAGACCCTATGAGCTTCTTCATGTTGTAATGATTTCATAAAGTCTGCTGAAAGTTGGATTACAATGCTCCTGGAGCCGTTGCCGATCTCGCAGTATTCCAAGCTGAGTGAATGACACATGGTTATAGACAAGTTCTCGAGTCTCAAGCTAAGAAGCCGAAGAAGAAACGCAAATGTGTTTAGATCTGAGCAAACTTCACAATCCTTTTTACCTTCAAAGTATCGTTTGTGATGTTTTTTCTCTGCAAATTTCGTTTGTGGGATTTTTTTCTCTGCAATCTCAAAGAAGATATGTAAGCAGTATGTATGGTGAGGAGATAGTTGCATTGCCAGGCATTGTGGTGTCTCCATATACTATTGATGATGCACTTCATGTCAATTTCTTCTTCTTCTTAATTTTTTCTGCCGGATGGCTTTGATATGACCATAACTCGCTAGGATTGGGTTTCTTTGAAGAGTTAGTGTTTTATTCTTTGAAGCTTCTGAGGAAGTAAACTTCATAATAAGAAGAATTTTTTGCCCCTAGCTGACTTGGATATAACCATACCTTGCTAGGATTCTGTTCCTTTGAAGAGTTAGGGTTTTGATCTTTGAATCTTCTATTGCAGTACTTCATTACAAGAAGAATTTTATGCCACCAGGTGACTTCAATGTGACCATAACTTGCTAGGCGTGGGTTCCTTTGAAGAGTAGGGTTTTTTTCTTTGAAGCTTCTATTGAAGTAAACTTCATTACAAGAAGAATTTTGTGCTGCCTGGTGACTTTGATATGACCATAACTTGCTAGGTTTGGGTTCCTTTGAAGAGTTAGGGTTTTGGTCTTTAAACCTTCTATTGAAGTAAACTTCATATGAAGAAGAGATTTGTGTCTGGAGTTTCAGCTTTTGCTCTCAAAGTCATCTGATCTGATAAATCCAACTTCTATTCTATTTCCTGTTGCCCTTTTTTCTGCTCCCCACCGTCTCTATGCTACCTCCCATTCTTGTTGGGTTTTTGCCTTTTGAGTTTTCATCACCTTGGGTTTTGTACTGGTTTGCATCATGGCTATGTCTTCTGGATTTGCTAGAGAACTCAATAGCCAGTGCTGGGAATTAAGTCAGAGGTCAAGGAAATGTAAGAGACAGTCATTACTGTACACACCACTCTTGTATTCTATTCTGCTCTATTTAGTTGCTGTTTTCTCTTCAGTTTCTTTCTATACTTCTCATCCCTCTGCAGTTTGCTGGACCCTGGTATGGGCTCTTATTGTTCGGCCTGTAAACTTATTGACATTGGTATCCATCCAATTCACCATTTCTCTGCAGGTTGACCTCAAAAGTGTGAGTATGGTGGGTTCCCTCAATACTTATGTGGATATCATAATTTCAGTGTGACTCTTTAGATGCTGAAGATGAGCTCATTCATGATCGTGCTTCCTACAGTATGGAGACTGTGAGAATGTCAGTTTCTGATGTAGCTGTGTACATTGTGCCAATATTTGCAGTATTCAAGAATGAATGCAATCAACAAGGAAAGAGAGCGGCAGTACTTTGGTGAAAAGAAGAAAGATGATGCCCATGCCCATGGAAACCACTGATCCTCCTGCAATTTTGCTGTTGGGTATTCTTGTGCGGTACTCTTTCCCACCACGACTAAGTTTCAGTGGTTTTAACCTCATCTTCAAGGGTCTAGAAGGCTTTTTTGCTGCTGGAAAGGCACCTGTGCATATGTTATATCAGGTCATCTGTGTGAACCTGCAGTTTGAATAAGGTTTTGCTAAGAGGGAGTGATGAGAATGTGAGATTTATGAAGTCATAAGTCTGATCAGCATTCCTCTTCCAGAACAAATGTGTAGTTGTCTTGGTTCATCATAAGCCTTTTCAAAGAGATTGAAGATTGGTTTGATGTTTCTCAAGCTCTGCTAAATAATCAGCCAAATGTCAAATATATTTTGATGTAGCATCATTTTAGTTCTTGCATCAAGCATTTCTGTTTTGGGAGAAGGTGGGAGATTGGGTATTTAGCATGACTCTGTTTTGTGTTAGTAGTTGGATGATCTGCTATGCCAAATCCAGGGATGTTTTCAGATAATCTTTCAAAGCTTTATCCCACCTCTGGCAAAGAAGTAGCAGGACACTATGGCCTTGCTTAGTAACTCCTACAGGTCTGACCTCCTTGGCCTAAAACTTCTTACAAACAATTGGATCTCTGGAAATTCTTGTGGCAACTAGAAAAACAGCTCTTTCAACTGAGATTGTTGGGGTGACACCAAATTGATGGTCTGGAGATGCTGCGCACAAAAAGTAATGAATAAATTCAACATCATCCAAAGCATGAAAATTGTGGTTTCACGTCTTCCATTCTTGGAAATGATGCCTTCATGTTTTCCTACATCTGACTCCATTTGAGCTGCTTGGGAATTCATGTATCCAATGACATCACAAACACAGTAGGTATCTCTGATTCATAGGTTCAAAACAGATTGCATGTTTCTAGGACATGAATGAAAGAGGGCAACCATTGGGACAATATGAAGCAAACAAACTACATAAATGCACAAGTGACCTACAAAAAAACATGGGTTTATCCAATGTTTTGTCACAATATCCTGAATGGACCTACTATACCTGATAATACAACTCTTTGATCAATAATCTACATGGATTCTTTTGTTCACCTGAAGAAAAGCTCAAAATGGATGAAACCTCCAATTGTCAGACATCATTCTACGCAACCTCAAACAAAATGCACATCATCCTCAATTTGATTTTGCTTCTAGCACCATCAAATTTCAAAGAAAACAAAGCCCACAAGTGATGTGCTAGAACCCTGTCTGTAAATAGGTAGCTATTACAGCTATGGTCACAGTGAAACAGCACCCACCAGTGCACCATATCTACCTATATATGAGACCTATTTCTTACAGAATTGGTTACCAAGGTGAAACCAAATATTAACTCGGTTGAGGTTCATTCAGGACTGAGTAACAACGGGCATCCAGTGGATGGTGTGCTGGTTCACTGTGGCCACTATTACACATTGAACTGGTAGATCACTCCAGACAATGAGGAAAACAAATTCAGATCACCAAACCCAGCAATTCCATTGCCCGCATTCAAAGAAATGCATTGAGTAACTCAAATTGTAACCTATTACTATTTACTCTAGCAAAATAATTATTAATAATTATTCAAACAATTATTCTGAGCACTTCTAGCAAAGAATAATCAATTATTAGGCACCTTGCAGCTGAACTAGCCTAGTACTACTAGTTTGGCATACAAAGTAATGAAGCTATTGCGCTTTGAGAGCTTCATTCATATTTTCCACATGGTAGGCTCATACTTTTCCAGAATTTTTGGCAATTCCAAAAACTAATTAATTAGTGCCTAACCAACCTAGGTATTGCAGCAGCATAATTCTAATACTAATTTCGGCATTTGCATTGTGCATATTAATTTTGTGCCATGCAATGTTTTTTTTTGGACAATTTTTTTTTTTTTGTTTTTTTAAACATTTGGTAAATTCATGTTTTACCATGTAAATTCCACCAATTTTGATATTTTTTTGGAAAATTTTGCTATGTTAAGTAAGTGTACTTAAATATCTTTAGTTAAGTTTAATGTGAAATATGTCAATGCTTAAGATGATAGCCTTGTGCATGTGCTTATGTATGCACTTCTAGGGTAGATAACATCTACATGGGTGTTCACCTCCTATTTAGACTAGGCCAATACTCGAAGGTGGATCACAAGTTTGTAACAACATTTGTGTGATTATAAGGTTGGGTGGAGAGCTTGTGGTAAAATCAATGTTTTTATCATCTCTATTTTTTCATCGATTTGTTGTCAATTTCCAACATGGTATCAAAGCACGGTTGGTTTTAATGTAAAAAGATATTGAAGTTATTTTCTACAATTTTTGAAAGTTTTGAAACATTGTGTGTTTTTGTTTTTCTAGCATTTTGTTGAAAGATTCAAAGCTCTAGGTCTTTTTTTTTGACATTGTTTTAGTCACAATCATGGTGTTGTCCACTTCTGATGCTCGAAATATTGAGAATTTGAATAGCTATAATTTTCATACATGGAAGATGAAGATGGAATCTCTCTTGCATGAAAAAGATTTGTGGGAGATTACCTCAAGAAAATTATTGTCACTAGAAGTTGAATTTGGAAATATTGTTCTTGAAGGAGGTATTCTTAAACATTGTTTATTCATGAAGAAAGATTTGTGGGAGATTACCTCAAGAAAATTATTGCCACTAGAATTTGAATTTGGAGATTTGTTCTTGAAGGAGGCACTCTTACACATTGTTTTTTCATGAAGAAAGATTTGTGGGAGATTACCTCAAAAAAATTATTGCCACTAGAATTTGAATTTGGAGATTTGTTTTTGAAGGAAGCACTCTTAAACATTATTTGTTCATGAATAAAGACAATTTGGCTCATGGAACAATTCTTTTAAATGTTATTGATTCTTTGTTGCATCATGTAACACATGTAGAAATTACTAAAGATGCATGGGATAATTTGTGTGCAACATTTGAGAGAAGACATGTTGGCAAAAAATTGTAATGACATCAAAAGCTTTATAATGTTAAAATAAAGGAAGGCACCTTAATGCAAGTTCATATTGACAAGCTTCACATGATTGCATATCAATTAGCAAACATTGATCATCAAGTTTTTGATGAAGATTTAACATTCACACTTTTAGGAAGATTGCCATTATCTTTTCATACTCTTGTGGTTTCATTTAACGCCCGCATTAACAAATTGTATATGGAGTTAATATGTGAACAATTGTTGCAAGAAGAATTACGATATAAATGACAGATGTAGTTTAACCATGGTATAATACATGAAGCAATAAATGTCAAAGGTGTCATGGATGCCAATGCCACGGGGTCCATTCATTTGAATGTTCACCCATGACTTGTAATAAACTTGAATCTAACTTTTAATTTAATTTCAATTCAATTTTAAATAACTACTAATTAAGTTTTAATTCACCTCCATTTGATTCATGATTCATTTATAGCTGACTCTTAGTTAAATCCTAGTTCATTTTTATTTAAATTTCCATTCAACTTTAGTTCACTTGTAGTTAATTCATATTTCACTTTTGGTTCATTTCCAATTAATTGTTAATCCACTTTTAATTAACTCTCAATTCATTTTTAGTTAAGTTTAAATTCACTTTTAATTGAATTTTAATTCAGTCATAGTTCACACATGGGCACACATGGGTGAACATGGGTCACATGTAAATTAAAAGTTTTTAAAAAAAATTCCTTGAACTAGGTGCCCAAGGGGTATAAATAGAAATAAATTTCATCATTACCTTTAATTTATTCAACATTAGTTATGGGTATGTTTCTTATCACAACCTTGTTTGGTTCTTATTTCATTTTTGCAATAAAATCCTATTGAATTTATCTTGCACTTCTCATGTTCTTGTTTTCATTTTTTTTTTGTTTCACAATCTAGATTTGGGATTAGACCTACTTTTGTTTTCGTTTTGGTTCAGGAGTCCTCATAAACTTGGTTAAACTTAGTTGTTTTCATGCCTATGACAAAAGGTGTTTTTAGGAAGTCAAAATAGTTATAGATTGGAGGAAGTTCAAGAATGAAAAATAAAAGGAATTTTTTTTTGTTACAATTGTGGCACCAAAGGCTAATTTGTAAAAAAATGTCACCAAAAAAAGAAAGATTGGAAAAATAAAATCAAAGGTACTTCACAAGTGGCCACAAGAAGCAAAATTGAACTTCTTATGACTACTTTATCTATTTATGTAATTTACAAGGATGCATGGTTTGTTGATTCCGTAGCTTCACAACATCTAATCCTTTAGAAGGAAGTATTTTCAACCTTTGAAGAATCTTTTTTGAATCACAAAATATATTTTGGAAACAACAGTATGCTTGATGTATGTGGGAAAGACATTATTGTTTTCAACTTGTCAAATGAGATTTCCAAGTGCATTAAAGATGTGTTGTATATTCTAAAGTTGGTACATAACCTATTATCAATTAATGAGTTAATAAAGCAAGGTTTCACGGTGGAATTTGAAACCACCAAATGTTGGTTGAAGTATTATGGTTCAAACAAGGTGATTATTAAAGCTATTTTAAAAAGAAGGTTATATAAATGTAATGTTGCAATTGTTTAATCCTTGGTTGTAAAATGTAACACGAAGATTAAAACGAATGATTTGTGGCATTAGAAATTTAGACATGTTTTTATGCAGACTTAACAGCCATGGATAGAAATAACATTGTTGAAGGCATGGATATTAGTGGAAATCATGACTTGAGTTTTTGTGATGAATGTGTGTATGGTAAATACCATCATACATCAATTCCTTCGAATAAAGGTTTTCATGCAAAAGAAATTTTTGGGCTTGTGCACACAAACATATGTGGTCTCATGGCAACAACCATTCATGGAAAGGCAAAGTATTTTTTAACCTTCATAGATGATTTTTTAAAGAAAACATTTTTTTATTCCATGTAGACTAAATTCAGTGTGCTTAGTAATCTTAAGGTTTTTTAAGTTTCAGTAAAAAATCAAACTAAAAAAAACCATCAAGGGAATCAAATGTGATGGAAATGGAGAATATAATTCTAAGAATTTCAATACATTTTGCAAAAAGAATGGCATTGTGAAACAAACAAACAATCCATACATGCCATAACATAATGGTGTAATTGAAAGGAAAAACCAAACACTTGTTGAAAGTGTGCAATGTATATTATAGCATATGAAAATGGATAATATATTATGGGTAATTGTAATGGCAACTGCAACACATATTTAGGATTGAATCCCTACGAAAGAAATTTCCAACATGACACTAAACAAGGTTTGATGTGGATACAAACCTTCCACAAGTCATTTGCATGTTTTTTTGATGTGTTGCATTTGTTCATGTGCCAAAAGAAACGAGGACAAAGTTGGATTCCAAAGGTGTCAAATGCATATTCATTGGTTATTATGAAGATATAAATGGATACAAATTGTACAACTGTTTAATCAACTTGTTATCTTCAATTGTGATGTTTTCATTGATGAATATAAAAACTTTAATGGGTAAATAACGGTTTCAAGCTTGGATTTTGAATCAAAACATATCATTCTAGATTAAAAACTAAAGATGCAAAATGAAAAAGCTCTTCAACAAGTGTAAGAAAATCAAATGTAATGGTTGAAGAAGATGCAAATCTTTCATGTGGTTTTTTTTGTTGATATTGATGAACCCCATTTTTTGTGGAAGCTTTGAATGTTGCAGATTCATAACATTGGAAAAAGGTCATGGATTTTGTGTTTCAATCTTTACAAAATAATATGATTTGGATACTTATTCCCTTTCCACCCAATTAGAAATGAACAAGTTGCAAATAGATTTTCAAAATCAAATATAATGTTGATAGCTTTAGGGCAATGCACAAGGTTCATTTGATGGTTGGGGGATTTACACAAATTGCAGGTATTGATTTTAATGAAACCTTTTTCCATGTTGCACGAATGGAATCCATTCAAGTTGTGTTTATAGTTACAAACATTGAAAATTTTGAGGTGCATCAAATGAATGTTAAAACTATCTTTTAAAATGAACATATTTCAGATAAAATATATGTGCAATAGCTAGAGGGTTTTGTGGTCAACAGTAAGAAGAATATGGTATGTAAGCTTCAAAAATCTTTGTATGGTTTAAAGAAATATCCTTGTAAATGGAACCACAAGATTAATGCATATTTCTTATCTTAAGAACTTGAAAGTAACTTTGTTGACCATCATGTTTGTTTTAAAATAATTCAAGAAAAATCTTATGTGATCATAACTTTGTATGCTGATGATTTAATTTTGGCCTTTAATGACTTGATTTTGTTGAAAGAGACAAAGAATAATCTTTTGAGATTTTTTGAAATCATGCATTTAGGTGAGATTTAGTATTGCTCGGGGATACAAATAAATTGTGTTTGACAAGACTGAACGATTTATTTAAATCAAAGCAAGTACAGGTATATTGAAACAATTTGGAATGGTTGAAAGTATGTTAATACAAATTCCCTTTATGACCAATTGTAAGTTTTAAAGGATATGGTGTGACCAAAAAAAATGTCAAACATTTTATGTGGATGAAAGTAAAAAACCTTAATTCAGCTCTGTGGATGAATTGTTGGAGGCGTGGTGTTTCAACAATGTTGAATAAATTTATTTTTTGTTTTACAAGTTATTGTGGAAGGATCTTGGTGAGTTGGTTTCATTGATGGAGCACGATCCCAGTTGCTCAATAACGATTCTTTATGAGCTATGTGAATCATGGGTTTGTGTGTGGATTGGTGAGGAGATTTCTTGGGAGCGAAGGGACGGGGAAAAGAAAAATACATATGATGCTAGCATGAAGAGATTAAAAGGACTTTTTGGCGAGGAGATGAAGCTAAGTTTCTGATTTTCATGATAACTAGCAAGTGTGGAATGGATTTTGGATTTTGGATTGTAATAAATTAGGAGCAGAAGTTGATCGAGATTTTTGGCTTTCATAAAAATCTTGATGTTTGAGCTTCCACTGTGCCAAGAGTGTCAAGAAGAGATTAGGAGGTCTAACATTTTCTTTTTAAAGACCAATACAAGGGAAATGATGAGTGTGTCAAGTATTTTAGGAATGGTTGTTGTGGCAACATCATCTTTGATAGCTTGGGGGTCTTAATGTGGATGTGCAATGTGTTCATTTTGAGAAGAGGGTACCTATTGGATAGTGGGAGCTCTGGGGATTTTGGGAACAAGGGAATAGTGGAAAGCGTAATAGATCACACTCATCACTTTTGTTTTGAATTTTTGTCGAATCTCTGAAAAGGAACCATATGATGAAGTCAAGTTAATATATGTGAGATTTCTGTTGTTGGGGTATGAGTTGCCATTCTCATTAAGCAACCAGTTGACTCTTCGAAAGGAAATCAAGAAAGAATCTGATCCCTTGTGGTCCATAGAAATCTTATATATTAGTTGTGTTGTCTGTCTGTGACATGACAATTCTAGCTTTGCATTCTATGGCAGAACCGGCCTCTATAAATGGCGCTGCCCAGGGTTAATGCCAAGGTTTTTTTTCCCGCCCTTTTCCGGTGGGCTGCCCAGAATTAATACCAGGGTTTTTTTTCCCGCCCTTTTCCGATGGGCTGCCCAGGGTTAATACCAGGGGTTTTTTTTTTTTTTTTTCGCCCTTTTCCGGCGAGTTCGCTGTGTAGGCAGGTTTGTTCTTCCATACCCATATTTGATTCTGCTAATTATACTCGGAACTAATCTTCTGAATTTTTCAAATACACAGAACCGACGGGTATGTAATACCCCCCCCCCCCACCACCCTTTCCCTACATTGGTTAATATCAAGGTTTTTTTTTAAAAAAATTTGGGGCAAATTTCTCAAGTAGGTCCATTGGCGAGGATCTCGAGCATTAATTAGCATTAAATGATGACGGTCCTACTCAGGCTATAGCATTTTTAAAAATAAAAATTATGACGAAAACAATGTGGGGGCGCCTCACAGTGACCGAAGGTCGCGGGTACCCACTAGTAAGATAATAAAGTTTGATGTCTATAAAAATTTGGATGTAAAAATAATACTTGTAACAATCTCTATGTTTCAGTAATACTTCAATAATTCACATTGAATCTGTATGTCCAGCATTAGAGGTTTACACGTAAAAATCATCTCCCCTTTCTTTTTGGTGACTATGAGCTTTCAAAATGATATAAACTTAGAAATAATGCGAGCTATCCCATTTCAAAATGCTATTGGAAATCTCATGTATGCAATAATATGCACACGACATGATATTGCATAGGTAGTTTCAATGGAAATGTAAGCCATAACTAGGGTTTTAGATGGAACATGAAAAGCTAAACATAGACAAAAATGTAAGCCATATCCAAACCCTGACTATTTTTGACACTTGATGAGTGTGATTAAATGCATAACTTATAATTCATGGAGTGAGGGTATTTTGCTAAATTCAACTAAATTTGCCAAAATTTTAGCAAAATTAGTCTGATTACATTCAGAAAACTTTTGTAGAAATTCCCAATTTTTTTTAGTTGAAAGTCAGCAGAAAAATTCCTAAATTTAATTAGAAAAGAAAATAAACACCAATAATGCTCCCAGGTTAGTAAATAGTTGGTTGGGTTAACGTTTCCAGAAAACTTCTTGAAACAAAAAAAATTAATTTAATTTTAAAAGGAAGAAAAAGAAAAAGAAGAAGAAGAAGAAAAGCAAAGCATAGCAAAGCGCAGAGCTGCGCGAAGCGTCTCGCTTACAAGTGTGTGTTTTGTTTGTTTCTGGATTGTGTGCGCGCGCGCGTCTGTCTGTGCGTGCTGTGTTTTGTTATGCTTTGGTAGAGTATTTTTCGGGATTGTTTCGGAGGTTTCGGGAGCGATGTCGTCGTCGGCCGACGTCCCACATGGCGAACCGTCATCAGAGCCGTAAGTCTTTCTTGTTGTGTTTTATTTCTCTTCTGAAATTGTTTTTCTCAGCTTCTGTATTACTAAATTCTCAGTTTGGTCCTTGTTCATGTTCTTGTGGACAGTCTAGGGTTAAAGAGAGCTCTTTGTTGCAACGATGAAGGAAGCACGCGGTTGTTTTGTTTTGTTTTGATCGGGGAAAAGAAGGGAGCTCTATTGCTCTCGTAGTCGTCGATGATGTTTTCTTGGGGGGGGGGGGGGGGGCGGCGGGTTGTTTCATGGTTTTCATCTAGAATTTGGCTGCGTTTTGGTTCATCAGTTCTTGAAACTTGAATTGAGAAGGGAGAATACCTTGGACTTTCTGCTCCTTTATTTTAATTTTATTATTTCATGATATGTGTGGTTGTGTAACAGAGAGTTTGTGGCGGATTTTTCGTTTTTTTCTCTTTTTTTGGTTGTTTTTTCCAATTTCTCTGCATTATTTTACAAAGATTTTTTGGTTGTCAGCATGTTGTGAGAGTGTTTCTTGTTGTTTGGTCATTGTAAGCCCTCACTTTGACGAATTTTGGGTGTTACAGGAAGCCAGCAGCAAAGAAAGATTTCTCAACAGCAATCTTGGAGCGGAAGAAAGCTCCAAATCGTCTGATTGTGGACGAAGCTGTAAATGATGACAACTCTGTGGTTGCTCTCAATATGGAAACAATGGAGAAGTTGCAGTTGTTTCGTGGTGACACAGTGCTTATCAAGGTTTGCAGGCCATCATCACCTGCAATCCCCTGATGCATGCCACATCCGCCCACAGAGGAGACTGTAACACATAATGTTCTCATATAGAGGATGAATGCAGGAGTGTGCTATCTTTCTAGAAGTTTCTGACAGTTTGTTTATCCAAAAACTCTGCAGGGCAAGAAGAGGAAGGATACAGTATGCATAGTGTTGGCTGATGACACTTGCGATGAGCCAAAGATTCGCATGAACAAAGTCGTTAGGGCAAATCTGCGAGTCCGCCTTGGTGATGTAGTGTCAGTGCACCAATGTGCTGATGTAAAGTATGGCAAGCGCATCCATGTCCTTCCCTTCGATGACTCCATTGAGGGTGTGACAGGCAACCTTTTTGATGCATACTTGAAACGTATGCCACTGTTTCCCTGTGTGTCAACCTATTGATTAGGATATTTGCCTTGATTGTCTGCTGTTTCAGGGAAATGAAAGTTGTGTTCATAATTCAGTATTCTGTCCATCATGTACCATCATCTTCCTTTGTGCAAGTGAAGACCATTTTCTGCAATTGTATGTGGATTGTGAATTGCAGCCTATTTCATGGAGGCATACAGGCCAGTTCGAAAGGGTGACCTGTTTCTTGTGCGGGGAGGAATGAGGAGTGTTGAGTTCAAGGTGGTTGAGACCGATCCTGCAGAATACTGCATTGTGGCACCAGACACAGAGATCTTTTGTGAGGGCGAGCCACTAAGGTTGGTTTTCCCTGGATTGATTCATGAGGCTTTCAGGGACTCATTGGAAGAGCCTCCACATCCGTGTCACAGTCTCTGAGCTTTCAAAGCAGAGAATGCTTTCAGGGTCATGCTGAGATGAGTGGTAATACTTTAGGATATAACTGCCTTTGAGATGCCAATGGAGATTAAAGGTTTATATTTGAGAATTTTGGTCAGGTTACAAGACACCTTGTTGCTTTTATCAGACATCACACTTGACACAAAGAGGTTCTTCATCTCAGGCAATCACCATTGCTGGTGTAAGGAGGCTTGGTGTATCAGATACGTTAGGGCACAATACACAGTGGTCCAAACAGTGAGGATATTTTTGGAACCCTAGGTTCTCATAAAGTGAGACTGTTTTTGTAACAGGAGACTGATCATTTGTTGGTATTTGTGGTTTATAGACGGGAGGATGAGGAGAGACTAGATGAAGTAGGCTATGATGATGTGGGTGGTGTTCGGAAGCAAATGGCACAAATCCGTGAGCTTGTGGAGCTTCCACTCCGGCATCCACAGCTCTTCAAGTCAATTGGTGTGAAGCCACCAAAAGGTATTCTTCTCTTTGGACCTCCGGGCTCAGGGAAAACTCTGATTGCAAGGGCAGTTGCCAATGAGACAGGCGCCTTTTTCTTCCTTATCAATGGCCCTGAAATCATGTCGAAGTTAGCTGGAGAGAGTGAAAGCAATTTGAGGAAGGCATTTGAGGAAGCGGAAAAGAATGCACCATCAATAATCTTCATTGACGAACTTGACTCTATCGCACCCAAGAGGTACAGATCTACTGTTCTTTGTTGGAGTTTTACTCTGTGAAGGATTTGAATGTTGCAGACAAACATTCTGTGGAGGGCTGATATGGTTATGTTTATGTGTCCTGCAGAGAAAAGACACAGGGGGAGGTAGAGCGGCGCATTGTGTCACAGCTGCTGACACTTATGGATGGTTTGAAGTCTCGTGCACATGTCATTGTCATGGGTGCCACTAATCGCCCCAACAGTATTGACCCTGCTCTCCGCCGATTTGGTCGATTTGATCGAGAGATTGATATTGGAGTTCCTGATGAGGTTGGCCGGCTGGAGGTTGTCCGTATCCACACAAAGAATATGAAGCTTTCGGAAGATGTAAGTTTGGGAAACAACTAGACTGATCTGTTTCCAAAGGACTGTTTGAGCTCTTTTGGTCCTCCAGTTGCAGACTAAGTGATATGGTGTTTATGATGTAAGTTTGGGAAACAACTAGACTGATCTGTTTCCAAAGGACTGTTTGAGCTCTTTTGGTCCTCCAGTTGCAGACTAAGTGATATGGTGTTTATGATGTTCTGCAAACACTACAGGTTGACTTGGAGAAAATAGCCCACAATACTCATGGATTTGTGGGTGCTGATTTGGCTGCACTTTGCACTGAGGCAGCGCTCCAGTGCATTCGTGAAAAAATGGATGTGATTGATCTCGAAGATGAGACCATTGATGCAGAGGTGCTGAATTCAATGTCAGTGAGCAATGAGCACTTCCAGACTGCCTTGGGCATTAGCAATCCCTCTGCCCTGCGTGAGACAGTTGTGGAGGTGCCGAATGTCTCATGGTCAGATATTGGGGGCCTTGAGAGTGTTAAGCGAGAGCTTCAAGAGGTATTTACATACTGTCTCTCTTCTTGTCACAGGCCATTTTTGTTACTGTTTGAAACAATGATGTGCTATTTAGTTCCAATATATGCCGAGGTTTGTTATTTGTGCAAATGTATATATTGAAAATTGTTGTGACCTCTAATTTTGTTTACAAGTCAGGCTCTAGGCAAGATATAACAAATTCTTACCTTGGAATCCTTGTTTGTGATAGACGGTGCAATACCCTGTGGAGCATCCTGAGAAGTTTGAGAAGTTTGGGATGTCACCATCAAAGGGTGTCCTGTTCTATGGGCCACCTGGGTGTGGAAAAACACTGCTTGCCAAGGCCATCGCCAATGAGTGCCAGGCAAATTTCATCAGTGTGAAAGGGCCTGAGCTTCTCACCATGTGGTTTGGTGAGAGTGAGGCTAATGTGCGTGACGTGTTTGACAAAGCCAGACAGTCAGCACCTTGTGTCCTCTTTTTTGATGAACTGGACTCCATAGCCAATCAGGTGAGGATCCTCTTCATTGGTCATTCTCAGGAAAGTGTTGTGTGGGCCAAAAAAGTGGGCAAGTTCCTCTGTGCCATGCACTGTATTCATCTGCAAAATCTGGTCAGACTTGAGATATCTTGGAGCAAACATGCCCCTGTTCTTTGTTGCATCATGCCCCTGTTCTTTGTTGCATAGTTCACCACTTTCTAAAATATGCTCTCTTGTGTCCTTTAACAGCGGGGCAACAGCCAAGGGGATGCAGGTGGGGCTGCAGACAGGGTACTGAATCAGCTGTTGACAGAGATGGATGGGATGAATGCAAAGAAGACTGTTTTTATCATTGGGGCTACTAACAGACCTGATATTATTGACTCTGCACTTCTCCGACCTGGCCGTCTTGATCAACTGATCTACATCCCATTGCCTGATGAGCCTTCACGCCTTCGAATTTTCCAGGCTGCACTTCGGAAATCTCCTGTGGCAAAGGAGGTGGACCTGGAGGCCCTTGCTAGATATACTCAAGGTTTCAGCGGTGCTGATATTACAGAAATTTGCCAGCGAGCTTGCAAGTATGCCATCCGTGAAAACATTGAGAAGGTAACCTATGTTCAAACGTATGTTGCTGTCATTGAAACCACTCAATTTTGTGTTTTGGTCTGTTTTCTCTTTCCTTTAGGGTTGGGGTTCCTATTTTCATATTTGCCATTTTGGTTGTTGTTATGTTGTCAGCTCTGTATACCCATAATCTTATTATTGGGTTTTTTAGTCACGTCTTTTAGGTTGATTCAAATCATAAGTACTGAGAAATTTGCAGTACTTATGATGATAATTTCTTCTTGACCTGTGATTGGTATTGCATGCTTTATTGGACACATTGAGTGTTTATGGCACAGAAGGTTGGGGAATCATGTTCTGATTTTTGTTTCTCTTTAGTCTCGTTTTGAGGATTTTAATGTAAACATGTGTGCAGGACATTGAGAGGGAAAAGAGATTGGCAGAGAACCCAGAAGCAATGGAGGAGGATGAGGTTGAAGAGGTGGCTCAGATTAAAGCTAGTCACTTTGAAGAAGCTATGAAATTTGCCCGTCGTAGTGTTAGTGATGCTGATATACGCAAGTATCAAGCCTTTGCTCAGACATTGCAGCAATCCCGCGGATTGGGGTCAGAGTTCCGCTTCCCTGACCGTCCTGGAGTAGCTACAGGAGTACCATCAGGTGTGGATGCAGGAGCCTTTGCTGCCCCTGCAGATGATGATGATCTGTACAACTAGATTTGCTGGTTGTCATTTCGTTTCTTTTGCCTTATGGATGGGGTTCAACTGTCATCTTTTGTATAGAAAATTCATTTGCGCTAGTCCTCTCCTCTGCTGCGTATAGAATGGATAAGTGTGGAAGGAAAAACATTTCCTGTAGATGAGTGTTTTTGTCATTGTAACTTGACTTGCATATTCTCTCGCTGGACTAGGGATAAAACCAGGTCCCACCATCAACGAGCTTCAGTGGGACTACTGTTGTGTTACTGAAACAGGAACCTGTATCATCTTGCTTTTCATAGTGACTTTGGATCATCTAAATTTCATGATGGAGTATGACATGGTTCCTGATCAGGACTCTCTCATCAATATAAAGTATAATCAATACTAGAATTAGTCTTAACCCCTTCATCAAATCCTTCTGCTTGCTCCTTTTCTTCAATCTCAGATCTCTGGCCTTCTCTGTAGATTATTCTTTTAGTTTTTATTCTAGTTGATTCAAGTGTTCACTGTCTCTAACTTATTCTGAAAGTAGGCGGCAGTTTGAGATGTTGGAATCTGGTGGACCAGAGTAGGTTTCAGCTGAATGTCAACCAAAACTGTCCATCTTGACGTTGGAACAGGATTTGAGCTGGATCTGGGACTCTGGTCCTGATCTGGTTCTAGATATGGGAGTCTAAAATAAGATCTAAACCTGAAAGAAGTGGGGAGAGAAGGAGAGATGGGAAGAGAGTGGTGTTTGTGTGTTGTTGCAGAACTCTGGGGTGATTCCTTCAGGTTTGGAATCAATGGCAAGAAGAAATACCTGAAGCTTCAATCTGCAGATGGAGTTCATGACATGTTGCATCCTCCCTGCTGAGTGTGGAGCCTGTTGCCTGAACTTCTTACATGACTCCACCATTGAAAGTAGGTTTTCCTCATCCACCTACATTCTCCTGCTCCTCCTCTTCTCTCTGTATTCTTTCTCTGTTCTGCAGTGCATCAATGTTTGTTGCTGCTTGTGTATTTTGGACCCATCTCTTGGGTGCCTAAAAGAGGCTTTCCTATCTGCTTTCCAAAGTAGGATGGCAGCAGTTTTGTTCGTGTACATTTAAAGTAGTATGTGAATTGTCCGGAACAGGACCTTGAATTTGGGCATGGATGGGTTGTTATTTGGACTGAGAAAATTGTGGTTGTGTGATGGATGTTGTAGTTGACATTACACTAATCATTCACTGTCTGTTTCATGTCTAATGTGACCTGATAGGTTAGGGTTGGAGGACTTCTGGTGAAGAGTTTTGAGTTGTAGTGTGGGGCTTTTAGACACTGTAGATGCTGCAGAAATTTTCTGTAAAGTACAGATGTGAGGATCTCAACTTTTGATGCAGAGCACATTGTGCTAAGGTTTTGAGTATTTTTTAAAGACTCTAATCAACAAGGGGGGATTGTGGTGGGGATTCTCTTACAGTGCATTGTTGTTTACAGATTGGTTTTCAGTCAAAATCTTTCAAAAAGAAAGTGCAATCAATGGACATGCAAACATTTCTTAATAGATCAGAAATATGAAGAGTGCATGAACTTGTTGGCGTTAAATGATGAAATCAAATAGGAACAAGGATGGATTAGACATATCACAAACAAAGTGCAATTTGTAAAAAGATAGCATCACCGAAGCGAAGGATTTCATTTAATTAATTGTAGATGTTAGGGTTTACATTTTCAAAGTAGGCATTTACTGTCTTTTTTATACCTCCACTAGTTTGCATTTGACTACTTGTGTTGTAAAGTTGGCATCACAGTTGAAGGTGGAATTTTTTTTCAGAAAATCAAACTTTGAAATTCAATTATTTTGCTTCTTTATGTGTGGGTATTAGAGAGAGGCTTGTGCAGACACATGTCTTCAAATTTTAGGACTGTTTGGAAAACATAATTCCAACAATTTCATGACCACATTTTGTGCCATGAACAATCCTTTTTGTAAGTGACATTCAATAAACCCATCACACTATTATGAGGGAATTTTTTGTGTTGGAAATTGACAGTGGAACATTGAGAGAGCAGAGAAGAAAATTCACAGTTTCATTATGAGCTCTACACCTGAGCTTAGAATTACACAAGTTGCTGTGAACTTATGATTCATGCCTAAAATTATGGTGCACTTTTAAATAGGAATTGAAAGACCCTTGCAAATGTTACCTTCATTAATATCACATGCCTAATATTGCCACCCCATGTGTATGTGACCCTTACAAATATCAATGTGAACATCTCATGTATGAAAATTTTAAACTAAAGTTAAGTAAAATGTCCAATAGACTCAAAAATTAAATGCATCAAGCACACATGTCAAAAATGTAAAAGTATCTTCGGAGGATTAGGAGGATGTTGATATCCGAGGAGGGAGTTATTAAGTATTAGTTTTTTTGGTTCTAATTCATAATGCCATTCAATGGAACCAAGCGAATTCGACTTAACAATGATTCATCAAACCTAGTTTAGGTAGAGCAACTTTAGGTTTATAAGTTGTATTTTTGCATGATACTTTCAAATTAGAATATGTCTACTTGATCCTCAAGTAAAAAAGAATGGAAAAGCGTCCCTTCGAATTTTATTTTTTTTCAATTTTGTTTTCTCAGCAATATAATCACAAGCAAATTTTCAATACCTTTTGTAGCAATTTTTATCTCATTTGTCTTCAACAAATCAATTTCATTCAATTCAATTTAAGTCACATGCAATGTTATTCAACATATTTATTTGAATGGAACTTAGTTTCACAAAATCAATTCATTTTTTCCAACAATTGATTGTCACTAGAATTACGTAATAACACAAAGCGCAAGTTAGATTATGTGTAAGGTAATGCCCTAATGCAAGGCATTACACCTACCAAGCTCATAAGTTTTGGTGGAAGGCTTGGCCATATGGGCCTACCTTGGGCAAGCATATTTCACAAAATAAAATGCCCACCCATGAGGTTATAAGCATTGGCTAGATATGCAAAAAAATGTAGATATGAATTAAAATAACAACATGATATCAATCTTATCATATCCTACAACAATGTCATTTTTTATGTTCAAAGCCATGCCTATCTAACAAAGATTATTTAAGGGGTCAAGATATGGATCTCTTTGTTAGGGTTTAGGATTTTCAGTTTCTATTTGTAGTTGTTTTTTTAATAAATAAAGGTGGACATTGAATTGCTTTCCTCACTTTGTCACAAGTACCAAAACTTTCTTCATGATGAATGTTGAGTAGAAGATTATCAAGTTCCTTTGAAACTTCAAGTTTTGAGCATGGCATGTTGACACTTCAATCTTTGCACTTGTAACATTTTGTATGCATTCACAAAAATATTACAACATGAGTTTTTTTTTCCTTTTGCTTTTAAGCTTCTATTGTGCCCAATTGTTTTTAGTGGGCTTTTTTTCTTAAATAAATTTCATTGTTGTGATGTTTTGTCTTCATTTTGCAATTGTAAGCAAGCAAGAAGTAGGTAGGGGTCACAACTCACCTTGTCTTTTCGTTTTTGTATGTTGGTAACTATGTGTTTTGTATTGCATAAGGTGTTAGGTTCATGTTTTATGTGATGGCTAATGTTGATGTGATTGAATCTATTGACAAGGTTAAAAAGATATTGACATTGTAATGATTTTTAATGTATGGTAGAGTTGTAGAAATAGATCACATTTGACAACTAAGGGAAAAAAGGTCTAGGCCAACTAGGTTTTGCAATCACAACATTTTTTAGCACAAATCC